>JAVLUX010000117.1:1300000-1900000 GCA_032164185.1 Moxostoma hubbsi | reverse complement strand
AATAACACATTAAACAAGCCTTTTCTTTCTCGGCTATTCTTTTTAAATCCGTTATAACAGTGTGTTTTGCAGACTTAACATTTCTTTTGAGATGACATCATCAGAGCTGGCTACCCTCAAAAAAACTACTTCAGCCTAATTTTAAGGCATTTCATTTTGGTAATTAATTTTTACGCATTTCAATTTCATCACAAAATTCCATGATATTGAATTGTGTAGTGTTTAACAAAACTAAATCATAATATCACTGAAAAGTATCTTTTTTTTTATTTTTTATTTTTATTTACATTTTTCTTTTGGTGGTGTATGACTGTGTGTTGTGAAGTGGGCATTCTTGTAGTGGTGCTGATGCTGAGGGCTTTAAGGGTGTAGAGTGGTTTACACTAGTGAGTAGGACGATTACTGCAGACCTAGTTAGCATCCGCACATGTGAAAGATCTACAGCAGCTGTCTGATGTTCCTGGTTAATTATAGATTCATGGCGTGTCTGTAGCAGTCTATCATTCAGGGACCTTAATCACACAAACACACAACTCTGGTGATAGATGTCTGGGAAAATGAAATACTGCTCTGACAGGCCCTCATCTCTCACTCTTTCTCTCTCTCTGAGCCAGTTGTCATGGTAATTCTCACTCCTGTTGCCTGGAGAAACAGGAAAACCCAAACCGAACCCCATCCTTTGACAGATTCCTAAACTCTAGAAAACATTTGTGCATTTTACAGCAGGGATATTATTGTGTTTTCAGGGGCGTAGTAACCATCAAACAGTAACTGCAATTCTCAACTAGAAAAAAACAAAAAAACAGAAATGTTGTCCCAGAGGTTTTAGTTAAGTAACATTTACATCCGTTCTGATGTTTTACAGTTACGGACGAAGAACAGAAACCAAAGCAGGAAAGTTTCAGCTCATGAAGTAATGCTTAGGCCCTACTGCCTTTGTGAGTTTATGATCAATCACGTTATGTGAGTTATACACTAATAAAGAGCGCCTCCTTTAGGCCAACATGAATAAAGCATTTCATAGACAGCGATTAAACGTTCAGATATTTCCAAATATCCAAACATAACTGTGAAGGCAAATCAAACAAATCCACAACTTTGAAGTTATTAAATATCATTTATTTTTTTCATTCTTCCCTTTTTTTGCTCACCTACGTACATCCCATTCTGTCACAGTATCCCACATTAATCATTTGAAAGTAAATTCCAATGCAAATGCATCTGATAGTATGACTATGACATTCATGAATGTTCTTACACAAGTTTTACTCGTGGGAATTCTCCTTAGCACCTATAGTTCAATAACGCAAACACAAAGCGCAGCTAATGAGCAAGATATGATCAGAATATAACGCTGTAGATTTAAAGCACATTCTGTCATTTTAAGACCACCATAAAATAGAATAAATAAAAGGCTATGAAATAAAACAAAACCATTGCAAGGAAGGTAGAAAAACGCAAGCAAAATGTTTTGGTGGAGCAAGAGTGCAAGATTAGGGACAGTCGATTTTAGGGGCAATCATATGAAGGAAAACATCTATGAGAAATATGCATGGACATAAGTATAAGTCTTTAAGTTTATGCGGATGCAATACCGAGTAACACTTATAATAATGCTGGAAGATACATCTGTAAGTGCTAGTACATATGTAGGCATAAATAATCTGTTCTTTTAATAAATGGTCACCGGGTAGAACAAATGAATTCTCTTTGGTCAAAAATGACCAAACATTTAACTGGTCAGTCCTACCATGACAACAGATGAAATTGTGTGACAGGTTTGGACAGACAAGTTCAGAATTTGTAAATAAAAATACCAAACCTTTTCTGTTCATAAATGCATACATTTAGGCTAAGTAAATCTTTCTTTTCGCAAAATAAATCACCTCATCCTAGATGCATTTTCATAAAGCATTGACTGCGTCACAAATGTTATTTGCAGATGTAACAGCTCAGCCTATGAACCTATTCCTTTATGCTCAGCATTCGCAACAAAACTTTTTTGTAAAACTCAATAAATGTTCTGCTACATTTGTTTACGTGTTGCGTTTGGAAGAAGCAACTGCATACCCAGACATATTTATGAGATCAGAAAATGCAAAGAATCAATTCAAAACTCACAACTGGTGTGATAATGAACTTGGATTAAGCACTCTGGAGTAACAAAAACAAAGAGAAAAAGTTAGTTTCACAGTGAAACACACTGACACTGCAATACGACTTTTCTGAATGAAAATGTGAGAGACTTTCTGTTAGAATTGAACTGCAAAAAAAAAAAAAGACCTTTTCTTAAATCAGTATTTTTGTCTTGTTTTCTAGTAAAAATATCTAAACATCTTTAAAACAAAATAGAATTAAAATTGTGTAGGATATTAAGACTTCTTTCCTGAGAATATATATATTTTTCATCCCATTGGAAAATATATATATATATATATTTTTTTTTTTTCTTCTTCTTTTAAGCATACATATAAAGGTTTCGTGAGGTTTATGCTTGAAGACACAACAATTTTCCAATAGGCTATGAAAAATAACAGAATTGAAGAAAGATTCTCTAAAAACATACACAATTTTACTTCTCTAGTAATTAGATCTTGTTTGAAGAACGTATAAATACTTTTTATCATAAAACAAGACAAAGACACTGATTAAAAAAATTAGTTTATGCAGTTTGACCATATTGGGGAGTTTTAAGTGCATGTATTCCATAAACATTTCATGAATCACGCAATCCTCATCTCTCCCAACCTCGTTTTCTCATCTCTTTCTCTTAGCACTCCAGGCCAATGCTGACGAGCAGGAGCTCAAGGGCACCGAGTTTCTGGTTGGCCTCCTCGATGGCGCTGTACGTCTGAACATTACTGGCGATGTGGAAACGGATCTCGTCCACCAGGGGGATGGAGTCGGTTTCCTGCCTGGCAGCCACATTGTCAGCATCCTCTCTGATCATATCAGCAAACTCTGTTCTCTCCACCAACTGAAATATACATACATGAAACCCTTGACATCTGACAAAATCCTAAAAATGATACACCCAAATTCTAAATTATACTATTGGTATAACAATTCAACCCAAATAAAAAAAGTTTTCGAATCTTGTAAAAATAGGTAAAAATAAAGAAAAAGGGGGGGGGGGGGGGGGGGGGGGGGCGGTTAGAAAAGAGAGTAGAAGAGAGTGAAAAGAGAATTATATAGACATATTATTACATTCACATAACAAAGTTCCATTCCTAGTCCAGCCTAAGCTCGTTAACATACAGTATGATTACTCATATTTAAATATTGATGCCTATTCATTATTTCAGTAACTTTGTGGGTGTATTGTTACCCATTTCACAAACAAAAAAGTTTGCCAATCGTAATAGAAGTCCTTATATATATATAAAAAGGTACAGTAGCAAAAACAGTCTTTTCTAACTGTCAAAGAAGGTCAAAAATGTCCATGTAAAACTAAAGAATTACAAGAAATTCTTCTGTCACAGTTTGTCCCCACCATGTTCAAGGACTCTTATTTTGAAGTTTTCTCCTGCACTACGTTTCCCAGAATCCACTGCCCTGATCACTTCCTCATTATCCCCACCTGAATGCCATTCCCTCATTAAGTTCCCTGTGTGTATATATACCTTCTAGTTTTGATCATAGGTTGTCAGTCCTTGAACGGTAATGTTTGAAGTGTTAGGTTGGCATGTTGATTATTGTTTATTGTTAGTTTCTACTCCAGCGTCTGTTCCACTCCTACGAATGTTCTACTCCAGTGTGTATAATTAAATGATTCAAAGACTGTACTCCTGCATCTCCTCTCTTCCTCTTCTACTCCCAGGACACCAAATGTTACATATTCACTAACATCATATGTGGTATTCAAAGGGGAAAAATACTACAAAAAAACTACAACAACAATATTGTTGATCAATAAAAAAATATCTAAACATCCTTAAACCAAAATTAATTTACTGGAGAAACTAAGTCGTTTAATACACCGCAAAAAAATAAATAAATAAATAAATATCTTAATTTGTATTTCTGTCTTGTTTTCCAGTAAATATATCTAAACATTCTAAAAGATATTTTTAATTAACATGCTTAAAAATTACAATATATTAGATCTTGTTTTCAAAGAAATTAACTAAATTTAGTGAGGTTTATGCTTCAAACATGAATAAACTATTTGCCAAAAGGGGGTAAGAAAACTAAAGTTATTTTAGAGGGAAAACAAGTTTATTTTTCTTACCTCACTGGCAGATTTGTATCTTGTTTTAAGCATAAAGTTTACTCAATTTTGTCAGATTTCTCTGAAAAAACATAATATCTAATGCCATTTTGCTTTTGCAGGAAATGTATCTTATTTTAAGGATATTTATATATTTTTACTGGAACACTAGACAGAAATGCCAATTAAGAAAATAATTTTTTTATGCAGTGCAATAAATGTTTAAGACATTAATAATATATTAAAATGAGATATTAAGCTGTGTTTCCAGAAAATATATTGTGAATTAAGTTGATTTTTCTTACCCAATGGTAATGTGTTTTTCTTGTTTAAAGCAAACATTTAACAACATTTAGAGCGTTTTATGCTTAATACAAGAAATAACAATTTGCCGAAAGTATAAGAAAAATAAACGTGATATATTCTCTGAACCCAAGTCTTAAAGGAATATTCTGGGTTCAATACAAGTTAATCTCAATCGAAAGCATTTGTGGCATAATATTGATTACCACAAAAAATAACTTTGACACGTCCCTCCTTTTCTTTTAAAAAAGCAAACAATGTGGCCATTTTTTGGAGGGTTTAAAAAGGCAGAAATGTGAAGCTTATAATTTTATAAAGGCACATTCATGTACATTATTTTAGAGTTTAAGGCATCACATCGTCATGGCAACAACTTGTTGCTATACTTTTAAAACAGTGACTATTATAACACTTACAGATTGGCCACATTCACTTACATTGTAAGTGCCTCACTGTAACCCAGACGTTTTTAAAAGGAAGAAGTCGAATTGAATTTTTGTGGAAATCAATATTATGCCCCAAGCGCTCTTGAATGAGCTTAACTTGTATCGAACCCACAATATTTCTTTAATATCTTGTGCAGTATTGCTTGTCAAGTAAATCAATCTTGTTTTAAAGATGTTAAAATTATTGTTTGCAGAATGAACATATTAGTGCTTTACTGCTATAGTGATGCTAGTTTGCTACAGGTAGTATGTTTTAAGTGTATGTAAAGCTTTTCATCTGGCTTATAATTAAAGCAAAATATTTAGTAAAAAAAAAAATCACTACAATAAAACCAATTGTTCCTTTGCTGGGGACATCAAATGTTCCACGATGCACTTGTTCGTCATAAACATTATAAGCAAGACACAGCTACGGTATGTGTGACATACCCGCTCTATGATCTTGGCCATGTACTCTGTGCACTGATCCTCCAAACGTGAGAGACGGAAGAGTTTGGCCGTCTTCCACATGTGCAGGACGTTCTCCTCATTTAGAAGCATGGCCAGAGTTCTGCCACACAGACGCTTCAGACCCGGCAACAGGTACATGTCAGCTACACACAGAATTTCATACACGTTCTCATGTGAGAGCTGGAACACAATGAAAGAGACATCATTAACACATCTGACAGATCAGTGCCTGTGAGGGAATGTTTTAAAGGGGACAAATCATAGCAAACAGGATTTTTCTTGCTCTATTGAAATAAAAGCATTTAATGTACTTTGTAGACATTAGGGCTGCCAACTTTCTTTACTCACAATTCTCTATTGTTAGAACGCATCTTTTTTTGGGGGTTGTGATTTTCTCCCCTTTCTCCCCAATTTGGAATGCCCAATTCCCAATGCGCTCCAAGTCCTCGTTGTGGAGTAGCGGTACTCACTTCAATCTGGGCGGCACTGGATGAATCCCAGTCGCCTCCGCGTTTGAGACAGTCAATCCGCGCATCTGATCAGTTTGAGCGCGTTACCGCGGAGATGTAGCACATGTGGAGGCTTCATGCTATTCTCCGCGGCATCCATGCACACCTCACCACGTGCCCCACCAAGAGTGAGAACCACACATTATAGTGACCACGAGGTTACTCCACGTGACTCTAACCTCCCTAGCAATTGGGCCAATTTGGTTCACTCAGGACACTCTGGATTCAAACTTGCGACTCCAGGTGTGGTAGTCAGTGTCAATACTAGCTGAGCTACCCAGGCCCCCACAAGCCCAGATCTTTAACTATTAGATTACCACCACCCAAAATTTGGAACTGGTCATAAATGGTACTTTAATTAGTGATGCTTCTTAAATTCACAACAAACGCATTATTGGATCGGTGGTAGTGATAGTCAGCATCAATATTCGCTGAGATACCCAGGCCCCGTGTTAGAACGTATCTTAACCGGAGAGTTTGAATGTAGTATGTACGTGTATATTACAGGTAAATGTGTTGGTGTGTACCTGAGTGTTATCACTATAGATGTAGTAGAGGATTCTAGTAAACAGCTCATGAGACACATCATGAAGGGTGATCACAGGAATACTGGGATGAGTCTGCAGAGTTTCACCCTCGCTGAAATGATCCTCCAATAATGCCTTGAAATAATCACTACGACCACAGAAAAACGCCTGCACACAAGCACACACACACTTAATCGGCATAAAACAGTCTTTTTAATCTAACCTCAAACGACCACAAATAGCACAACAGTCATTCTAATAAGTGATTGTAAGTGATTAAAACAAGAGGGATATTTTATTAATATTCTGGATTCTAATTCGCCCCTAATTCTGGATTACGCCTTTCACAGGATTGACAAATGCTGACCTTATGGCACAGGAAGTCATAGCCCTCCACCCGGAAGCAGATGTCTGGATAGCTTGGAAAGCTGTCAGTTAGATCGAATGGAAGCTGGCCATATCCAACCTTTAATTATGAACAGATAATAGCAACATTTTTTAAGTTATCGTGAAGCACATCACATCATGAAGCGAATAAATGTCAGTGTTAGACGTCTCACCCTGAGCTCAGCTGGCAGTGCACTATCTGCGAGGAGAGCCATTCCATCCTGCAGCTGAAAGTCATGAGGATCAAGAGTCAACACCTTCACACACGTCCCGGGCTTATTGGAGACTGACAGAGAGAGAGAGACAGATAATGAAAACAGCAGCGAATTCAACTGCTAAAAGCTATCACAACTGTCTCTATGACACCCCTACTCTCCATGCACTGTAAAAAAAAAAAAAAAACAAGAATTAGGGGAATTATTTTAGCCCTAATAATTTCACTCGTTCAAGTTTGCCAACTTCAGGTTGGCTGACGTGTCTTTAGAGGGCAGGGTTTTGGAGAGAGGGCGTGTCGTTGAAGGGATGAGGTAGCCTGGCCCTGCATTACAAATGGGATAAATCAGCCTCCAAAGGAGCTTCGAAGGGAAAACTATCTTGGTCGCTATGTTTTAGGGTCATTCCAAACTGAATTGGTCAAAATTAACTGCTTCGAGTTTGAATGAAAATCACTTCGCTCCCAAGCAGAGCGGAACTGGACCATACATTATAAATCTGCAGATTTAGTCGAATTTAATTGCCAAGTGTAATGTAAATGAAACCAGCTGCAACTGCAAACACATTTTGGTTCTGTACACAAAAACATGTGACTACCCATTATCTCAGTGTTTCCAAACTTTATTGCCTTAAATACCCCCACAGCACCATCAGTAAGGCTCAAGTACGTGTACCAAAGGGTAAATATTATATAGAAATATCATTTATAGATAAATATCATTTATGATGTTTGGTAGACATTGTTTACATGCACATACTTTTAATTTGTACTATTTACACGATATGTAGAAAGAATGCTAAAACGGTACTGTCTCTTTAAGAAAACCTGCAGTTCTGCGTTTAGTTTTGATTGATAATATAAATGAGTGGCCCGGGTTCTTTATTCTAATTGTTTCTTTTTGTTGTTTTTGATCAACAACTGACAGTAAAGACCCAGGTATAGTTTGTTTTTGCGTGTTCCGGATCGCCTTGCACCTCGACTGCGTTGTCTTTCTGAGTATACTTTTCTGACCGAGAACAAATAGGAATGCGTTCAACGCATGCACACCACAACTGCTTTATGACACTCTTTTAGTACGGTCAATGGCAAGCGCATGAGCAGACGACGCACACAGTCGAGGACCGTGTGCGCGAGTCAAGAAAATCTATGCAGCACGTGGACAAGCCACGCGACTGTGCTGATGATGCAATTTGCGTCACATACTGTCCACGGAGCATTCGGCAACCCATAGTATATTTTGGCCTTAAAGAACAGAAAAGATATTAAAAGAGACATTATTTAATGACAAATGGATTGCGTGGATCTCGTCAAACCAATCACGTTTGATTGGAAAATCAATATTTTTAACCAGTCCTAATCCCTGTTATTTTTTTTTTTCCAAGTCATACATTTTCTTTTAATAAGTTCAACCTAGGCCCTGAGAACTTCAGAATGGAACGTACCCTGATTTCTAAGTTAGCAAAATGGCTGAAATTGCTTACAGCACGTTAAATATATATTTACAACCAAAAATCTGACACTCTTTATTTTGAAATGATTTTGCAAATCTTTTCTGAATTGGTTCATAGCAATTAATTCAGTTCAGTTAAATTAGGTTGTAGTTTAATTTAAATTGAGTGGCTTGTATCTTGGCAAACTACAGTTTCAAAGTGGCTTCCTCAACACTGACGTGTATGTGAAGGGTTGACACTGAGTTTGTCTCCTCACCGAACTCATAAACCTGTTTGCACTTCACTTCCAACTCCTCTATCAGCTCACTGATCTTGCACTGTTTGGCCAAACGCTTGCAGTCCTCCACGTAATTCACATCTATGTCCAAACGACCTGAAGACAAACCAGCATAAGGTACAGAATGAGGAAAATCTGTTTTTGGCTCTGGATGATTAACTCTGGGACTGGTCAAATTCCACAGTTATGCTCACCGGTGTAGAAATACTGCATGATTGCACCAAATGCAGCAGGGTTGACCTGAAAAAAAGAAATGAAAATGAACAGATGAGGGTCATGAAAGTTTGATGCATGCTGGTGGAGAGAATGATTAGAAGACAGGAGAGTCTGTTCTTAATTTAACACAGCCCTGGGGGTATAATTCATCTGAGCTAAAAGCACCATAAGAAAATGTGAATGTCAACGTTAACACTTTCTGAAGACAATTTATTATTTGCAAACATACTAATGATATGCATAATTGTTAAAACAGTATTGACAACTGGTTTGAAAGAGTATTGGCTTGTCACGCATGTTTTGACAACTCAATTTTGTCAAAACCTCCTATTTGATGGGGCATTCTACAATTCTGTTCATCTCCCATGTTGGCTACAAGAAATCAGTGATTGGAAAGTGTTCGCTTCATAAAGATCATCATTAAACAATGAAGTATTCACAGTAAATGAGATGTTGTAATTATGAGTGTAAATCAAAACTTCTATCAAAACTGTCTAAAACAAATCTTCACAACACTCATTTACTACAGAGTAGAATGACAGTACAAACATGGGGGTGTGGATCCCTACCAGTGGATGTTTGAGGGTGATTGCACTCTTGCCCTTCCACTTTGTCTCCAGCATGTGGGCAAAGTATTCTGACCGGGCACTCAGGACACACCGGTGGGCCTTAAACATCTCACCGTGCACCACAAACGTAACATCACTGTAGTTACCCTGCTCCAGAAGTCTGCAACAGGGAAAAGAATCAAAGTGTAAGAGTGAGTGTCTGAAAGTGACTGTGGTTTATCAACGAAATTGCTGATAAAATGTTTGTTGACTGTATCAACGATAATTTATTTTTTTATTCGTAAAAAGTCGCTACACATAATGCAATATCCTAAACTGTCTAAAACATTGAATGGTCTTTAAAGCATGTAGAATTCACAACACAGTAGCTTCTAAAAAAGTAGCTAATAGTTCAGTAAACGTATTAATATGTTCAGTATTATAGGTTATTTCAATTTTCACATGGTGTATTTTGTTTGTCGTTAACACGTTTAAAACAAGTTTAAATAATTAGATGTTGATGCAGTTACAGTGTGACACACGATTTTGTCATTTTGCACATTGTCGTATAAGATACACTAAAATATATAATTTTTAGGGCTGTTGGTTTAACACATTAATTCAGTGCAATTAATTATATAAAAAATAACACAGAAAAATAATTAACACACTTAATCATGTCCCGGGACCATAATAAGAAATATTCCTACCATCTGAGCAATACAAGCACTTGTTTTCAGCAGGGGGCAGTAAGCGAAACTCCAGCTGTATAGGCAACGTGCAGCCATACAGACAACAAACCACACTCGGGGTTGCTTAACACTAGCGACAGCACAAGATGAGGATGCGTTCATGTGTACAAACACAGCTGGACTGAGCGCAATTCTGAACGCTGGGATTGAGACGTTTTTTGTTTCAAACTATGACACAGTGACTTAAAAACACCGTTTAGGATGCAACTGAAGTGAGACGCTCCAAAAGTGTCCATCTGACGCAGGTGTACACTGACCAGGACTGGGTAAAAATAGTGATTTTCCAATACAACGCAATCTTTGTTTGAACAATTTCGACGTAGATTTTTAAATCCCAGGATCAATCTTTTACTCCAAACGGCAACCCTCTACAACATAAGCAAATCACTTGCATATGCAAACACATTTCGCGCTATGTGACAACAAATGTTTGTGATTAGCCACAGGCAAGTAAACTTTCAGTTTCAAAGTACAGTGGCAAAGAAGTTTAGCACCAACATTTTTTAACTATGTGTGGTCAGTAAAAGTTTGGTTTAAGTTGTTCTGTGTGTCCAAAGACAAGATCCACGCAGTCCATATTTCATTGTATAATGTCTCTTATTCTGTTCTTTACAGTCAGTTGTAAATTGAAAACAACAAAAAAAAGAAACATTTAATTCTAATCACATAAGCCCGGGTGCGCTAAAAAATGCATTCTCTCTCACTAATATGCGCTTACTGGTTGATGCCAGTAGTCTTAAAAAGACAGTACCGATTTTGTCTGTGTTCTTCATTTCATTGTAAATACTTAAATTATGCGTGAAACGGTAAACATATAACAAAAATAATATATGCAATGTACTATATGCAATTGCAAGACATTTATTGATAGAACACAATTAATTAAGCTAAAATGTGACCGATATGATGAAAATCTAATGAAAATCTAATTTGTAAAATTACTATTTTAGAATTGTACCTAGAAGGATTACATAGAAGGCTAGAATTCCCCTTTAAAATAAAAAGCATTAGCTAAGAGATAATTTTTTCAAGCAAAATAGCCATTTTTACTGAAATACACACATATGAATTGATGTGGAATCGAATAAAATTAAATTGAGAGCTTATGAATCAGACTCATTCGGGAAACTCTGTATCAATAGCAGCTCTAACATTGACGTGTCCTTATAAAAAGCCCTTATAATAATATCTCAGACAGATAGACGAATTCAATTGTTCAATAATATGGAAATAAACAACATCTGAAGTCACCTTTTGTCTATTCAATGCTTATCTCATCTGCCACAATAATTTAATGCATTTTACTAACCTCTCAATTATTATTTTTATAATATATATTATAATTGTAATTACTTTTAATATAACTACTGATAATGATTTAATCATTACATACTGAATTATTGTTATTTGAAGTCATTTGAGAATCTTTTATGTGATTACTTGTGATTAATTAAATTAAATAATCAGCATATCACGTAATTCATTTGTTTAAAAAAATCAATTGATGAATTGATTAGCAGCCCTAATTATTTTAATTGAATATGCCATTTTAGCCAGAATTAAACAGACTCCAATTAATAAATACGACATGATTCATCAAAATACTAAAACTATGACTACAACAAAAACACTATGTAAAAATGAACACTCACGTCTGTAGGAACTGGTCGTAGTAGTCTCTCTGCATGGCTTTCGCCGTGATGCGCTTGTACTCCTTGAGAAGGCGGCGAATCGGATCGCTCAACGCTCCGTACAGACAACGTTCGCCGTCAAATGTGTTCGCCTCGCACTTTGCCCCTGTCAGTGTAAAGACGTAGCCTACTTGTAGCACTCAACAAAACACCAAAACTCTCAGAGCAAAAGTATGTGGACACCCAAACACCACATTCATATACTGGATGAGCATTTAATTTCAAAACCATTGGCATAATTAAGCCTTTTGGCCATATAGTGTATATTGATTATGAATTATTGATTCAGCACTTACCGTTGGCAAGCAGGTACTGTACCAGCTCCTCATGTCCACACAGACATGCATAATACCTGAATTAAGACAGAAGATGTCAACATCAGTGACTTTATCAGCATTATGGACATCAACAAGGAAATGAGGGAGCAGGCTTACAGAGGTGTGCTGTCCCACTTATCTCTGATGTTCAATTCCACATCTCTCTGTTCAACCAGGTATCTATAGAATAATGCAGGAAATGTCAACAGATAATGTAGGAACCAGATACATCAAAATATGCATCAAACAAAATCAGATCATTAAAAACAAACCAAGAGAATTAAAAGTAGTTGTTCACCCAAAACTGAAAATGTTGTACCAAACCTATATGAGTTTATTTCCTCGATGGAACACAAAAGGAGATGTTATTTTCAGTCACCATTCACTTCATTGCATCTTCTCTCCATACAATTAAAGTGAATGGTGACTGAGGCTAACCTTCTGCCTAACTTCTCCTTTTTGTGTTCCTCATAGGGAAAAAAAGTCATGCGTGTCAGGAACAACATGTGTGTGTGGGGGGGGGGGGGGGGGGGGGGGGGTATATCCCTTAAATATTCAACTGTCTAGAGTAACTCACAATAACACACAGTGTTAGCATGTTTTAAGAAACCTGCAGTATTTACAGACTATACATGTCATGAAGAGTTGTTTAGATATGCATTCATAGTATCCAAAAATGATATAGGCCTTGCACATTGGGTAAAGTATGCATATAGAGCATCTAAAGACAATTTAGGGCTTGCAAATAGCTTAGATTTACATATACAGTATCTAAACAAGTGCAGTGTATGTCAGATATACACAGACTGTGTATATTAGAGACTATGTAGGAAATGCATGCATGTACATTTGTTTTATATATATATAGTATCTGAAAACTATATAGAAAACTTACAATTGTTTAGATATGCATATTCAGTATATAGAGATTATAAACACCATGCATATTATCATAGATATGCACATACAGATTCTGCAGACTACAGTGACGACGCACATTTGTATTTGCATATTCTATATCAAGAGATTACAGAGGCCATGTATATTTGTTTAGATATGCGTAGACAAAATCTACAGACTATAAAGGTCATTCGCGTTTGCCTAAACATGAGTATAGTACCTAAATATAAGGCTGTGTTTGTTTCTTCTATTTGCATATACTGTGTCAATTCACGATGCAAGTCGTGTATATTTGCTTTGATGTGTATCTAAAGTATATAGAGACTAAACCGGACATGTATATTTGGCCAGAGCTGATGCAGCAGGCGAAACTTCAACCAAAACAACCAAAACATTTCCATCAGCTGTCTGGCCCACCTCACTCTGGCAATGTCGCCCTTTCTGCAGCTTGAAAACAGATCAACGGCGTCCATCTGCGCGGCGGTAAAGCTCCTCTGAAATGCATTGAAACGGCCTGTCTAAGAGACAGGATCGACTGCAGGCGCTCAGTTACCGACGGGGCTGAAAAACAAATGCTGAGCCTCTTTCCAGGGGCGATTACTGATGTCTGCTAGCGCTTATCGTTATGAAAGTGTACACAAAATGTAAACAGGAAGCAGTTCTGTTGATGTTTGCGTGCGGTCCACCAGCGCCCTCTTGTGGACAATCATGGAATAGCCGTACTCTCCCATCAGCGCCCTCTTGTGGACAATCATGGAATAGCCGTACTGTCCCATCAGCGCCCTCTTGTGGACAATCATGGAATAGCCGTACTGTCCCATCAGCGCCCTCTTGTGGACAATCATGGAATAGCCGTACTGTCCCATCAGCGCCCTCTTGTGGACAATCATGGAATATATATTTATGCCCTAACATGTGTTTTTCTCTATTAGAGAGCTTTTATTATCTTTTGGTAAAACCTTTTTTTGTGTGCTTTATATCAACAGCCTTCCCTAAAATAAATAAAGAAAACTAATATTTATAAAAACAACATAATAATGTGTAATAAAATTATTCTATTTTTATTTTAACATGAATGAATAGTCATCGCATTCAGATGCAATAAACATAAATGTACAAATGGTCTGTACATGTAAACTTTGTGCAAGACACTATTCTGAATTCGTGTTTGGCGTGCAACACACTATCAATAGTGCAACAGATGTATACACATTTTAATTGATGCAAATACGTCTGATGGGGGATGGCGCTTGCCATTAACTCCAGAATGGAGTGAGACAGTGAGAAACAGTGGAGAATCCACAATTATCATATCACTTCTGAAGACATGTATTTAACCACTGGAGTTGTATGGATTACTTTTATGCTGCCTTTATGTGCTTTTTGGACCTGAGGAGGTGGTGCTTGATGCTAAACAGATTAGCAACTACCAGGATCTAACATTATAAATCAAACATTATAAATTATTATTGATAGTATTTGTATATTTTTACCTTTACTGTAATATATTATTGCATATGACCTTTTCCAAGATATAATCACAATCACAAAAATATTTTAGCCTATTTTTAAAATTTTACACACTTCAGTTTTATAACAAAATTCCATCAAATTGAATTTTGTAATTTATAACTATAAATTAAATTAATTAAACTTAATATATATATATATATATTGATAAATATATCAATAACTCTAAAACAGGTCACATATATTATATTATATTACATCATATTATTCATTTAATAATATATGTAACAGTTCAAGGTTGGGCAAGTGGGAAGTGGGAACCGGCTGAACATTTAACATAAATTTTTAATGTCAAACTTAACTTAAAACAAACATAAACAAACACAGACACACACACACACACACAACGCAGCCGCGTACGTCTCTCTCTCTCTAACTGTTGCCTCCTGCTCCCCTTTATCACATTTACATTTATGCATTTGGCAGATGCTTTTTATACAAAGCGACTTACAGTGCACTTATTACAGGGACAATCCCCCCGGAGCAACCTGGAGTTAAGTGCCTTACTCAAGGACACAATGGTGGTGGCTGTGGGGATCAAACCAGCAACCTTCTGATTACCAGTTATGTGCTTTAGCCCGCTACGCTGCATCACACATATTATATAATTATATTTGAAAAGATAAGGCCTACAAGTAACTCCATAAAACTGTCTTCTCTCCCATCAGGCTTGGGAGAGAAGTGAATTTACTGTTCACATCTATGCAGTCCATAAACCGTCTGTTCATTACTTCACATGACTGGTGTTAAATAAAAAACAATTTTACTGTGTTCTCACTAGTGAAAACAATGTATAAAACATTTAAAAAAGTTATATTCAAGTTTTCTCTTTAAATATCTAAGTGTCCCTTTCCTTTAAATACTAACATTTGTATGCATAGAGAGATATGGTGATAATAACATTGTTTTTCAGACATCCATGTACACAGTTATCATCACACAACAGGCTTTATTATTTAATTTATTCATTTTAATCGAGTGACCACACAATTTTGCAGTAAAGTGCATGTAATTTTGTCCTCAGGAAGTGGAACAGGACTGATAAGATTCCAATAAATTTAGCAAATTAATGGAAACAGCCCCTTTAACACCTTAAAACCTTTTCACACAACCGATGAAAGTTACCTCTTTCATTTCCATATATCTTGCATCACTGATATTTGCAACTGTCACACAAGATTTGACTGACTCTGTCAAACAACAAGAAAAACAAACACATGACAAAAGAAACAGCTAACATAGCAAAGCAACCACATTCAAACACATCCCAACGCAACTAATAATGACGTCCCAAGAAATATTGAAAATGAGGTGTACGAATAAAGGAACAATTGAGGGTCGAATCTGTCGCCAGAGGGCGCTGTTTGGTTGCGCGTTCCCAGCATCGCATTAGTGATTGAATGGTTTCACGGGGTAACGGGCCTTTTTTTGTTTCTGTTTTAAAGTAATTTATTTTTTGATATCCGAAATAGAATAAAAATATCACGCATCCCTTTTTGACACTGGAAAAGAGAAACGCTTTGTATTTTAATTGAAAATTTTGTATTTAAAAAAAAAAAAAAAAAAATCAAATAGCCACTTGTTTTTTGGTTTTTAATACCCGATTCTAAAATGAAAATCAAATGACCAAAAGATACACGGACCGAGCTCGTTATCCGTTTTTTCCATTTCTCATTTGAGCACAAAATCGGAAATGGAAAAAACGGGTCCGTTATCCGTAATTTCATTTTGGTTCTGGAAACGAATATTGAGAAAACAAGTATTTTTTTTTGTTTTCTGTTTTCTGTTTTTTGATTTTTGTTTTTATTTTGAAAAGCGAATGATACACGGACCATACCCTGACCCATACCGCTTCCTCATTCTAATCTCTCCGGACGCAAGAGCAACACACGCGCTGAAGTTATCGCTATCAATAGACATCGAAATAGACTTCTTTCATAGTTGAAAAATACCAGGATTTCTCTTTTCAGACTCAAGATTTAGACATCACCGAGAGACATATCTGGATCTTCAGCAATGCAGCAAAGTGCCTCTGACATTACTCACGGTGAGCACAAACAGTTTCAGTTTTAACTTTGAAACTTTTCCCCCAGTTATCTCCACCCACTTATAGACAAACTCTTTGTTATTCAACTGTTATTTTCTTCTTATTATGTAGGATAGATATACACACAAACAGACGAACAGCTACAATAGGCAGACAGATATATATATATATATATATATATATATATATATATATATATATATATATATATATATATATATATTTATGTGTATGGATGAATGGATTGATGGATGCATGGATAGACAGACAGCTACAGTAATTAGATAGATAGAGAGACAGATAGATTGAGAGCTACAATAGATAGATAGACAGATGGACGGACGGACAGACAGAATGACAACTACATTAATTAGTAATAATAATAATAATAATAAAAAAAATAATATATAAATTGCATTTAATCACATATACAAATATTTGCTGACAAAGCTCCTCATATAACAATAATTCAATATATAATGATGAAATATACATAGTTGTCTTTATATATATATATACATATATATATATATATATATATATATATATATATATATATATATATATATATATATATAATATTCAGATAATTACAATGCTTTACATTCTTGTAGAAGAAGAGTTAATCACTGATAAGACAAAAAGCGGCTTTAGAATACAATGTATTGTTTACTACTATATTATTGATCATAAGTCAATCATTGACACACAGTTCCCAGCAATCCATTTCACAAGTGAATTTGTCAATCAGTTGGAGAGTTATTATGAGGGCTTGTTTAAGGACCTGTCAATGTACACCTGCGTCAGACACGCTTGTGTAGCGTCATAAACATACAATTCACTGTGTCAAGTTAAATATAGTTTATAATTTATAGTTTATAGTATACTTCAAACACATCTTGAGATCCCTTAGTTCGGATTTGCACTCCATCAAGTGTTTTGAACACAAGAACGTAGCGCATGTTTGTGGATCGAGTAGTAACACTGTCTACTGAAGTGTTTCCTTCACTGTATAAACTGTGTGTTGCTCATACAGCTGAAGTTCCACTTACTGCCCTCTGGAGTAAACAGGTTGTACTACAACTTGCATTTCTCAGGAATCCTCCTTATTACGGTCCGGGGGCATTGCGATTAATTGCGCTAATTAATAAAAAATTAATCGCACTGAATTAACACGTTAAATCGACAGCCCTAATATATACATACCAATCAGCCACGACATTAAAACCACCTGCCTAATATTGTGTAGGTCCCCCTCGTGCCTTCAAAACAGCACCAACCCGCATCTCAGAATAGCATTCTGGGATTATATTCTGTTCATCACAATTGTACAGAGCGGTTATCTGAGTTACCGTAGACTTTGTCAGTTTGAACCAGACTGACCATTCTCTGTTGACCTCTCTCATTTCCGTTCACAGAACTGCCGCTCACTACGATAGATTTTTTTGGAGTGTGTCAAGCTAGCACACAGAAATTATTCTGTAATCACTTCTTGACGGTATATTTCCTCTTTCACAGACATGCAGTTGTTGCATAAGGAAGTCTTAAGAAACTCTGTGCTCAACTCAACTCTGCCTAATTCACTGTTAGGAGGTCAACCTGCACAAGACGTGATCCAGAGAGGTCACTACACACCCCTCTCAGTGTGTGCGTATGAGCGCAACTTTGATGAGGTGAAGAGAGGAGATTTGGAAACTTTTGAAGATGTCATGTCTCGAGAATTTCCACCAGGATCTGAAGGACGTAGAGTTGTTCTTCATGGCGGTATTGGAATGGGTAAGACTACAGCAGTAGAAAAGATTATTTGGGATTGGACGTCTGGCACACGTCTGCAACATTACACACTTTTGCTGCGGGTCTGTGTTGAGGAGCTGAGCACTCTTGGAGAGAAAACCGATAGTTTGTGTAGCATATTGATCCGCACACACTCTCACCTCTCCCCAGAGTCCCTTGTTCTTGCCCTACAGAGGCCTCAGTCATTGCTTCTTTTGCTTGATGGGCTGAAGAGATTCCCAAACTTACTCTCTGCTCCACCGCCCTCTTCTAGCTTTATCTGTGATGTACAACATCAAGCAACTGGCACTGTCTTGCTGTGCAGTCTGCTTCATGGCTCTCTGCTTCCAGGTGTCTCAATGCTGGTTACATCCACAGAGTCAATCAACCTCAAGTCATTGAGGAGCTTTGAGATCCTCGGGTTCTCCAAGACCCAGAGGAGAATGTTCTTCCAGCAGTTCTTTGGTGATGGAAGCCAAGCAGAGAGAGTTTTCTGGCACAGTGAGCAAGCATTGGGAGTGCACGAGCAGTGTTTTTGTCCGTCTTTCTGCTGGACACTTTGCAGCATTTTTAAAACTCAGTTTGAGAATAAAGAAACCCTACCTGAAACTCTTACCCATCTCTTCAGCATTATTACAAACATGCTCCTGCAGAAACAGAAGATGAATGTCAAGCAAAGCAGAGAGCTCATGTCTGGTCTGAGCAGACTTGCCTTTACAAAATCTACCAAGAGTGAGGTCATATACTGCGGCCTGCAATCTTTTTTTCACTCTCCATGTCTGCCTGCTTTTCTGTGCATCAGTGGTGATGTCACTTCCCCTGATACCACATTCTCCTTCCTGTCTCCAGTGATGCAAGCGTTCTTAATGGCTGTCTCCTTTTATATCGACCAATCAGACATTCTCAAAGAGGCCCCGGAGGAGTGCACGGATCTGTACTACACTTTCCTTGCAGGATTGTCAGACTCTGGCCAACGTAAGCCGATTGAAGACTCTGTGGGCAGCTTCGACGAAAGCCGCATCTCTGATTTCTCTCAATGGTTGGTGGGCACAGCTTCCACAGCGTTGCCAGGTTTTGATAAAAAGCAGCACTACCGTGTCTTTCGTCTTCTGCTCCACACACGCAGCTCCAGTCTGGTCAAAGAAAGCATCAGCAAGTCCCAGTGGAGGCGTAGGAGTTACAGTGACTTGCAGGAGTCAGACTGCACTGCACTGTCATATGTAGTGAGTTGCATGGGAGAGCTGGAACACATGAACCTGTATGGGGCACACCTTACAGATGAGCAGGCAGAGAGACTACTACCAGCATTACGGCTGTCGAAGAGCATTGGGTGAGTCAGACATTTCGAAATGTTACTTGAAGGTTGATATGGTACTTGATATGTGACATGGGTGTCGGCAGTGGACTTAAAGTGTGTCTTGATTAAGGGCACGACAGTGATAGTTCTTGGATCACTCATGCATCATTTTTTATCTTGTCAGTCTGTCGCAAAGTCATCTCAGTCTGGGTGCCATCACTCACCTGGCAACAGCGCTGGTTAAGGGGCGAGCGACTGCGCTGGATTTGTCCTACGCCAGACTGGAACATGGAGCAGTCAAAATAATATGTGATTCACTCACAAACTCCACGCTGCAGTCACTAAAGTAAGATCATTTGATCTGTATGGGCTTTTATCTGCCTTTATTAGAACAGAATCAGACAGCAAAAATTCCCTGAGTGGTCTCAGACTTTTGGACCCCACTATACAGTATATCACTATAGTATAATATTCTTAGTGTGAGGCCTTTTGCTGTTAAGATATGTTATCACTGGTCTAACCTTTTTTTTAGGTTCTGTGCATGTTCGTTGACTTCTGCTGATTGTGAAGCACTGGCTGGGATGCTCTCTGGAGGCTCTAAGCTGCGTGTGCTGGATCTGTTCGGTAATGATCTGCAGGATCAAGGACTCATTCAGCTGAGCAGTGTGCTGGGGAACTGCACACTACATGAAATCAAGTACGCTTACACTATTTATGCAATCATCACTCTCTTCATTCAATAGGACGTGGACAGGCTGCACACTACAGCTGCAATCAAAGTTTTTGTTGAATGTATTTTGCAGTTTGGATCGCTGCTCACTGACGCATGCGTCCATGTCTGCATTATCGTCAGCTCTGACCAGTGGTCATTCAGAGCTTAAGACACTAAATCTGTCAAGGAATGCATTGACTGACGATGGAATGGACTGGATCTCGAAGACCTTACAGATGTCCCAGTGCCGTCTCAACACTTTGAAGTACCTGACACACACATAAACACTCTAAACACAGACTTTTAAAAAAAATGTGCTATGTGCTAAGGGTAATATAGCAGTTGCAGTGTTGCCAGACCTTGCAAGAGAATCAAGAGGCATTGTCTAAAAAACTAGCTCAAAATAAGAGACTTCCTTCACCCAAAAAATACCCTAGAAAAAATAAATCTGTCGTTTTCAACTATTTAAAAGGGACCTTGTTGCTGCTTTCAGTTACACTGTGCAACAAATAAAGATTGTTTTTGGTATTCGTATTTGTCCCTTGAACCGTTTTAATCCCTATTCTATTGTTTACCCCAAAATTATTATTCCATCGGGTTCTCAATTACTCACTCTCATGATGTTTTAAACCTCTATGAATTTTTTTAATATTCTGTGGAACCCAAAAAGAGATGTTAGTCTCAGTCAACGTTCACTTTCATTGCATCGTTTTTCCATTCAAAAAAGTGAATTTGACAGGCTATCATTCTCCCTTTGTTTTCCACAAATGAAATTCATGGGTGTGGAACAGCGTGGCGGTGTGTAAAGGATGCCAGAATTTTTGGTGAAATATTCCTTTAATTGTAGACATTCAATACAAACTTTTGAAGTTAGGGAATTTCATATGATTGATGATGTGGTCTTTATTGCAGCGTGTATGACTGCGAGTTGACTGGCTCGTGCTGCTCCTCTCTGGCAGCTGCCCTCCAATCAGAACACTGCAATCTGACTGAACTGGAACTGTCCGTCAATGAGCTCGGCCAATCAGGAATGCTAATATGTGAAGCCCTGAAAGCTCCAAATTGTATGCTGGAAAAACTGGGGTATATATGAGTTGTAGTTTTTTTTTTAGCTATAATAATAATGTACAAAACTCATCAACCAAGCTGACAGACAACAGAAAACAGCATTCACATACATGTAATTTCTATAATGTGATATATTTGAGATTGACGATTTATGTATTAGAATTTGATTGGATTGTATGGGGAGAGGAGAGGCTGTATGTTTACTAAATAAATGAAAGAAAATAAATATGATTTTGAAGGCAGAGAAAGTTATAACACTTTCATGAATATATTATATTTAAATTCTCTCTCTCTCTCTCTCTCTCTCTCTCTCTATAATATATATATATAGAGAGAGAGAGAGAGAGAGAGTGAGTGAGAGAGAGAGAGAGAGAGAGCGTACAATAAGATTTAGGCAGAAATCTACAAAAGTTTTTTTAAAGCTAAACAAATTTAGATGTCATGTCAAAAACCACATATCAAAGTCACAAGAAAAAGTGCTCAATTTTCTCAGGACTGTTAATGATTTAAGAATTAAGCAACGTGTGTTTTCATGTAGAATGGAAAGATGTGAGTTGACTGTGGAGGTGTTTCGAGAGATGGAGAGTGTTTTGACATCTGGCATGTCACAGCTTGTCAGTCTCACTGTAGGACTGAACGCAGTGGGCGATACTGGAGCCAAACACATGTGGGGGGCACTAAGACACAAAAACTGCAAACTGCAGCACCTGGAGTGAGTAATCCCCATACACACACACACTGGGAACAGCAGTGTAGATTGTACACATACAGCAGCTACAGCAAAAAAATTTAATTCTGTCGTTTACTCACTCTCATGTTGCTCTAAACATGTGACTTTCTTTATTCCATGGAACACAAAGGAACACATTTTGAAGAAATGTGCTGGAAGCTCCTTTCCATACAATTAGTGATGTCACAAGTACTGGTACTTCAGTACCAAGTCTGTTGTAAAATAAAAAAAGATGCAGTACAGGTAGTACCAATATTGGTATCAGTACTAGTTTCGAGAACCTTTTATTTTTACTCTTATCGGTACAACTGAAAATTTGGTATTGTGACAAAACTACATGCAATTGCAATTGGGGAATGAGGTATGAATGAAGTAAAAAAAAAAACATGCAAAAGCAACATTAAAGTATCATGAATGTAGTCTATTCCACGTGTGCACCATATTCCAAGTCGTCTGAAGTTGTGTGATAGGTATGATATGTTAGATCATTGAGTGAGTTGAGCTCGAGAACTTGATCAGTCCGATTTAAAAGAACAAATCAAAAAAACTATTAATTCACAAATTGGACATGGCTGCTTCTCTCATGAACTGTCATGAACATAATAAAGAGAGCTAGAGCGAATGTCAAGATATTCAGTGAATAACAATTTAAATATGAGTCTTTCTCAATCAGATCATTTGGAATGTAGCACTCAAGTTTCATCGACAAATTGTAAAGGTGCTTCTGTCAATTTTGGAGCTTTACAGCCCCAGTCTCCATTCACTATCATCATATGGAAAATATTTTTGGGTGAACTGTCCCTTTAAACTGCACCTAATGGTGTACACTATACCTGTGTTGTCTTGTATTTGCAGTCTGGAGATGTTGTCACTGACTGATGCTTGCGTTGAGGAGTTATGTGAATCTGTTACAGCCAGCAGCACTTTATCGACTCTCAGCCTGAAAATCAACGGCCTGACGGACTCATCTGTACCACAGTTGGTCAAATTAATGCAGGATCATCCAATCATGAGCGAGCTAAAGTAAGTTCAGTCTAGAAATGTTCATACACTCTCGTCATACTTATGTCATAACATACATAGAAAACTCATATTTTTCTCCAGTCTGCAGAATAATGACTTCAGTGAGGATGTTTTTGAATTGATGGATACCTGCCCAAAAATTCGTTACTAGAGAAAAAAACGGAGAACAAGTTGGGAACACCTGGATATTTTATTCTGCTAAGCAGTACTGGAACCTCTTTGAGAAAATGACCGTATTTACTCTTTTGCTTTGATTTATCATTGGACTGTCATTATTGTGGTTCTTTTGCATACTGTACAACCCCCAAAATGCATTTAATTCAGAACATCTGACTTAAAGAAATGGACACTTGGAACTTACAGTTACAGTATAATGATGTATTTCACAGTACATGTTGAGAACATTATTCAGTGGACTAATCCACTCTCAGATTGGATCCTAACAGCTTTGGAGGCACTTAAAGAGGACGGTCAGTTTGGCATTTTATGTTTTTCTTAAGAATAAAGTACTTAGCTGTTGTATACAAAATTTGAAGTTAGAACCAATAATGACTTGACCTCGCAGTATTATCCAGCAGTGAGTACCCTCCAGGGGAGTCATACATCTTTGGTAGCTCTCAGTGTTGCACACACACCCTGAAAAGATGTAGAACAGCATGAATTTCCATGCTGGTTTGGTTTGCTGGTTGCTTCTTGCTGGTTATGCTATGCAGTAGTTAGCATAGTTACGCTTTTCACTAGCAAAACATTGCATGCTTGCTGGTAAATCTGGTCCACCAAAGACATTTAGCTGGTTAAGCTAGATAAGCAAACGTTCACCCCAAAATGCACAATTGCAAAATGTAGTATACAAGTCGTATGTACAACTTTTATGTTGATTTTTCATCCTTTTTGGAGCGTGACAGCCCCTAATCACATTATGCTTTAAATTGAATGGAAAACAGCAGCCTGGACATTCTGCAGAACTTCTGCCTTTGTGTTCAATGAAGAAATGAGGGTGAGTGAACAATGACAACATTTTGATGGGGGGGTAAGCTATTGCTTTAAGAAGCCTGGTGGCACACCAGAATGCAAAGCACAACATATTTTGGTGACCAGCAGTGCTGTCCTTTTTCAGCAAAGCACACACCTACCACATACAGTACAAAAACTGCAATTTTGCAACACTTACACATTTATTTATAACTCTAAACCTGCACTTCTTTCACTGATGTTCTGGATGGTTCTGCAAGCAGTGGATGAACCCAGCAACAGGACGACCCTCGTAACAGGTCTCGTACACTGTATTAAACAGAGGAAACCTGCAGGGACAAGATGTGTTCAGATGTGTCCCATTTCAAATACCATTTTGTGTAAATGCAGACAATAGTACTAAAAAACTTTGAGTCTTACTTGTCCAGTAAGCATTTGTTTTTAAGTATGGTGTAGACTTCAGCAGCTGTGCCAGGACCCTGCAGTTTCTGGCCATTCAGCATTTACTTTTCAAGCTCCTCAAGAGACTGAAACACAGAGAATCTGATGACAATTTACACTGAGAGTGGTAATTAGTAATTGTTTGCTAAGGCTCATACTTTGGGGTTTGTTTAAATCCCTACATTTTAAACGGATGCATGTAACTTTCTATGGTTTGTGCAATGGAGTACAGACATGAATGACACCTCAAACCATGCAGCTTGTTGTGGAGAGGTGTGCTGTTACTTTTCTAAGCAGTCAGGCTTCAAAGAAACTGATCAATATTTTTGGACAAAAAGTCCTTTTTTACTATAAATCCCCACATTCAAACAGCCCTCCTAAGCACTCTTTCTCCTAAGAGTTTTTCTTTTGTTTTCGACGATTTACATTTTTTGTGCATATCGCCACCTACTGGGCAGGGAGGAAAATCTATAGTAAAAAATGAATTAAAGGTGAAGTGTGTAACTTTATTGATGTTGAAATACTTTCTACTATCCCAGTTTATTGTTCACTGACAACTATAAGTAAGCCATTTGTGGGTTTACCTCTCCCACTGAGCCTCCCAGGCACTATCAAAACACTGATGATTTTTTGAGCGGCCTGTTCAGTCCCGCCCATCCCTTTCTAGCTTAACATATAGCATGAGTTTGGGGGCGTGGCTACTGGTAGTAAGCTGTTCAGCCAGAGCCGGCAGAGAAATATGAACAACCATGGCAGACGTGTTACAAATGAAAATACATTTTGCTTTGCCTACAGATGTTAAAGCCAAAATTCAAAGACTTGATAAAAGACAGAGACAGGCACACGGATGGAGTAAACGTGGAACTTTGAGAACATTTACAGGGTTCGATGGAGACACCGAACTTGCGGTAATTCTTCTCGACAGGTAAGCTCAAGTTAGCTCATAACTGTTGAGCTTCAGATAAATTCGTAAAATACCCAGAATAAATATTGTTATGCTTACTATTACTATACCAGAAGAACTATCCTGTGGGGAGAATGTGAGATTACCTCTGTATCCATGGCAACGCAAATACGTCTCCATGGACTCCATGCTGTAAAGTACATAAATATTGAGCTTTTTTTGCACCAAAACTGTTTGCATCACTTTAGAAAACATTAATTTAACAGCAGGAGTCGTATCGATGAAGTTTATGCAGACTATCTGTGATTTTTGTAGCTTTAAAAGATAAATTGCCATTCACCTGCATTTTAAGGACCTACTGATCTATGACATTTTTTAAATGTTCTTCAAATGTGTTCTGGTGAAGAAAGAAAGTCATATACACCTGGGATATCATGAGGGCGAGTAAATGATGAAAGAATACACATTTTTGGGTGAACTATCACTTTAATAAAACTATAGCAACTCACGCAACTTTTCCACTGATAACATCTTATTCACAATTTCCAATGAACAATAAACCTGAATTGTGTCATTTGTGTGCCATCCAACGGAACTGCGAAAATAAACATTGCACATTAAGCTGGGATAGGAGAAAGTATTTTAACACTGAAACACTTCTGTTGCCTCACTGTTGCCTCACACGATTGCGACTTCTGTGGCATGTTGTAATGAGGTCAGCTATGACCAGCCCTACTGGGCAGGGAGGAGAATATAGTAAAAAAGGACTTAAATATTGATCTGACTCTCACCAACACCATATCATAAAGCTTTTGAACACATGTATTTAACAACTGGAGTCATATACTTTTATGTGCCTTTATGTCTTTTTTGGAGCTTCAAAGTTTTGGTCACCATTCACTTGCATTGTGAGGACCTACAGAGCTGAAATATTCTAATAATCTTCGTTTGTGTTCTGCAGAAGAAAGAAAGTACTCCTTTAAACTGCATTCAATGCCAATATGAAACAGTGTTTGCAAGCTATTTTATATATATTATTCTATAAAATATTCTATTTATATATTCTATAATTTGACATAATTTCAAGTGATTTTTTTGGGGGGCAGGACTAGATTTATCCACTGGGAATTGACCATTTAAAATGAAACTACCTGGAGAAATTTAATTGGATTTATTTATAATTTTTTATATATTTTATTTGATTGGTCTTTGATTTGGGCTCACCAATAGTGGTCTCAATTTTCTTGTCCGCCACCTCATTGGCGATATTTGCTCCCATCAACACACTCGTATTGATGCCGAGCTTCTCGTGGATTACAATGGAAATAAGCTTCAGTCCGTCTGGTCCTTCATCTACCCCCTGAACACACACACATGCTGAGTCATCATTTCTGCTATCTGTGTCAAATGTGAATCAGTATTTTTGTCTTGTTTTCCAGCAACATCCTTAAAACAAGATAAAGCAAAAATCTGTAAGATTAGACATGTTTTCAGAGAATATATGGTAAATGGTCTGCACTTATATAGCACCTTTTTAACATTAGCGGTATTCAAAGTGCTTTACACTGTGTCTCATTCACCCATTCACACACCAATGACAGCAGAGCTGCCATGCAAGGCGCTAGCCTGCCATTGGGAGCAACTTGGGTTTAGTGTCTTGCCCAAGGACACTGCGGCATGTGGAGTCGTGTGGGTCGGGAATCCAACCACCAATCCTGCGATTAGTGGCCGACCTGCTCTACCACCTGAGCCGCTCCATGATTCTATATCTTTAATTACTGTAAGCTTACCCTATTGTCAAATCAGCTGTTCTTGTTTTAAAAATGAAAAAATTCTGTCATCATTTACTCACCCTCATGCCATTCAAGATGTATGACTTTCTTTCTTCTGCAGAACACAAACTAAGATTTTTAGATTTCAATTTTTAATCCATATCTTCAGGAGTGAAATTATAGGTGTGGGTGAGAAACAAATAAATATTTAAATCCTTTTTTAAGTCCTTTATTTTTATTCTTCTCCGTACCCAGTAGGGGGCAATATGCAAAGAAAATGTGAATTACCAAATACACAAGTTAAAGTGGAGATTGACTGGACAGGGAGGGGAATTTATAGTAAAAAAGGACTTACATATTGGTCTGTTACTCACCCAAATGTATCATATGGCTTCTGAAGACATAGATTTAACCACTGGAGTCTGATGGGTTACTTTTATCCTGACTAATGTGATTTTTGGAGTTTCAAAATTTTGCCACCCATTCACTTGCATTGTATGGACCAAAACAGCTAAGAAATTCAAAAAATCTTCATTTGAGTTCAGCAGATGAAAGAAAGTCATACACATTTGGGATGGCATGAGGGTGAATAAATGATAAGAGAATGAAAAAATTTAACAATTCCTTGAAGCATAAACCTCTTAAAATTTAGTTTGATTGTTTAAAATTTGAAAAAGGGCCAAATTCAAGATAAATTCTCTAAAAATAAGTCTTATTATCTTACATATGTGTAGATATTTTGTCTGGAAATCAATGTCAGTGTACCGAATGTATTCATGAGTATACGTGACCTTGATAAGTGACATTCCAAGCGCATCTTGCTTGATTTTGCCCTTCATTATATCACAAATGCGACCGATGAACTGAAATGGAATCACAAAGAGCAGAATGTCAGCACTCTTGGCAGCTTCAACCCGATCTGGCACGGCCACATGCGGGCGAGAGAGGCCAAAGGGAGAAGGAGAGGATTCGAGTGGAATGCACAGAAGGGAAAAACAGGAGAAAAAGAATCTGTTTGACACAGAATGATGAAATTAATAGAAACAAATAAAACCCTGTAACAAATTAATAATAATTTCTTATATGATCATGTCCAATATAGCTAGGATTTGTGAAGCTGTTTGACTGACATTGGCTCATTTATTTATTTTTTGGCAGGATATACCTCCATGTCAAGCCAGATGTCACATTATTCACAGATTAATCTTCCTTCTGGTTTGGTTACTGTCATTGTGTCTCTGTCTGACCTGCCAACATTTTTAAAGGCCTCAAGTCCAGTCCCGGGAATTATTTCTTGATTTCTGTACCTAATTCTAATCTAACCATTTGGCTGACTCAAGCATTTGGTCTGCTGTTATAATCAGGCCATTATCATGGAGAAACCATAGACGGCTTTGTCAGCATCTTATTAGTTGCTTGAGAGTGCAAACGGAGTGTTTCCTTTGCAATACTCCAATTGCCTCCCGGAGGTTTATGGAGAGAAATTTGTGGCTCAGCCTTCTTTTTTCAGACTTCTGTATTGTGTTAACTTCCTCCATAGTGGAGCATTTGGAGCAGTAGATCGCTTTTGCTGGTGAAAGACACGGTGCAAGACATGAACGGACTGTGTGTCTGGTGCCTAAGCCATACACCAATACAGAATAAACAGTTTCTAAAAAAATGTCTTTTTTAAATTGTGTCTGATTCCCATTAACTGATATTAGGGCATTATTGTATGTCCGTTTGTTTAAAGGCGAAGTGTTATTTCTGCGTCACTGGCAGCATCAAACAGAATTGCAAAAATAATGACTGTGTTCAAACAGGTTTCCTGCGATTGGTGAGACAAACACACAGCCCCGCCCCAAATTGGTTGAACTGGTCTTGCTGTTTTGGGCCCATCAAAAAACAGAGCAATGTTTTGATCTGGCTAAATAATAGTTGTCTTTGCATATTAACAGCCATAAAATTAACAACTTAAAAAAATATATTATTTTCTTTATTCTTATTTTACTACAATGTTAATATTATATTATATTATTATAATTATTTGTTGAAATGTAAAAATATATATTATTTTCTTTATTCTTATTTTACTAACCTCTTATTTTAACTTATTGTTGAAAAATGTATCAATTGTTTTGAAATTTATTTTTCTTATTTTCTTCTTATTTTCTTATTTGTTTGAGTTATTGTATTTATTTTAGGTGAAACTGAAAGCATCTGAAGGGGGCGCTTTATTAATAAAATTATATTATTAATCATTAATAATATTAATTAAAGAATATTATTATGTAATATGATTAACAATATGTTATTAAAGTTTTAAATGGGTACTAATAAAATTATTGTCAAACTTTCTCAAAGTGGGATGTATCTGGGACCTACTGGTAAAAATATCACCTCTCAAAAACAAAAAAACACACACTTACTGCTCCAACTATTATCACCTCCCATCTTATATTGAAAATAGGAAGGATAATTATTTCAGACATTTTACTTTGTTACAATACAAAGTTTCTTACGACATTCTCCGGAAGCTTGTGTCCAGGCAAGTACTTGACCTTCTCGTGGTCTGTGTTTATGATCTCTGTAAGTTTGCATCCATTCAATCGCCACATGTTATCCGTAGAGTCAAACTTTGAGTTATACATTGCATTTGAACCAACTACCTTCGCAATAGCAGAACCCCTGAGGACATGTGAGAACCAGAGATAATGATGTGAACGTTTACATGCAATATTAAATATTGTGAGTGCACATCAATATTGTAGTACTGTTTGGGGAAATTGATTATTCTGCGTTTGTCACATGTGTCAACACTGAATACAGATTAAACTGATAATGATTCTTAATAATTGGATACATAAACTGAAAACATGCACTCTTGCTCATGCACATCAAAACCAATTTTGGAGTCTTGTTTATAAGCCACACAGCATGATCTGAATATGTTGGTTATAGAGTGAGGAATAATAACCTGAGAATAAAAGGGCTTTTGTTTATTTTAGTTAAATGTTCATATTCCCCTAATGCCTTGCATAGAACAGCTATTTACCATAAAACTAGTCACTTCACAGTGAGCCTGCTCTTGATCTCCCAGAATGCAACATTTTTAACAGCAAACTACTGTATTTAAGAATCACAGTAAATTGCTGTAGGGATTTGGCTGTAAATTTACAGCATTTCTTTACAGTGTAGTATTAACTTAATAATTGTATGAATTGCATCTAATATGCAAAATGATCAAATGTGTTTTAACAGCAGCATATGCAAAATGTATGTCCATATAACCAAATATACGTCATCTATTGTGTCGTTTTTAAAAGCCATAACAATTGATACTTTATGGCTTTTGTTTAAAGTTTAGACTGAACACGTCGTGCAGTCATGTAATCCTGAACCCCTGCTGCTACAATCAAAGCAGTCATTTTTATCAAAAGATCAAAATAACTGTTTATCAGTTCCCAGAGCCGATTAAGCAAATTTTCTTTGGTCTTGACGTTATGTGCTGAATTACGACAAATCTTTCTCTGGACTGTCAATTAAACCGCAGCGCATGATTTGGCGAGATGTCCTTGAGGCCACGCCCACAGCTGCGATTAGCCACTCAGAGTGAGAAAACAGCCCTGTCGATTCCGCCCACTGGCAGCTGGTGGGTGTCTACAACATCTCGAAACAACATGTACGTTACAATAGGATGTAGCATAGTCCAAAAGCTTTAAAGGGATAGTTCACCCAAAAATGTAAATTCAATCATAATTTACCCCTACCCTCATGCCACCCCAGATCTGTATGAATTTCTTTCTTATGTTGAACACAAACGAAGATTTTTAGAAGAACATGAATAGTGACCAGAATTCTGAAGGTCCAAAAAGGACATAAAAATTAAGCATAAAATAATTTTTGTAAGGGATTAATATTATTACTGAAAGCAAGTTTGTAATGGTCGGTGCATATTTAATGCACTGACATGACATTTAGCTGCAGTTAGACATAAGCAACCTCAAAGCCAAGATGTAACTTGATACTCCTAGCAAAAACAACACGATGTTGAAGCACACTGCTGCACTTGTCTGCTAGATTAAGTACTAGCTCGAAGGTTCATAATCTATTTTTAATACAATGAGTAATCAATTAATTATGAAGTGAGATGGAGCAATATAAGTAGATATGCATGAGTGACTCTCATGAAGCCTGACAAGAATGGAAACTGAGGGGGGAAATGTGCCCAATTCTTCTTCTTCTTTCTCATTTCATAATCATTTTATTTTGATTTTGCTGTGAACATGATCATGTTTTCCTAACATTCGGCCGCACGCTGAATGTTTTGTCCTATTTGAACAAATCTAAAAATGTTCTGGAATTTTTAACAAAATAGCAGTGTGGCTTAAGAGGGCAAAAATGCCTTTCGAACAACAGAATGTATTGAAATACCAGAAGAGTCTCAGGGCAGAAATTATGGCTCGATCAGGGAAGGAATTCCTCCATTCAGAAAGCTTATAGACTGTTTAAAGGGAAAACGTGAACAACGTTCAAACTTTGCTTAAATAATTTTCATAATTGGTATTTTCGTCTTGTTTTCCAGTAAAAAAAATAAAATAAATAAATTCTCAATATTCTAACAACAAGTTATATTTACTTGACTAGCAAAATGGCATAGATATTTTGTCTTATACAATTTTGTAAACTTTAAAAAATAAAAAAATTGTTTTCCCTTTAAGTTTATTTTAATTACCCCATTTAAGCATAAACTTCACTAAATTAAGTTGCCATTTTGCTTGTCAAGTAAATGTATCTTGTCAATGGTGGTTCGGCCTTACTTGGTGTTCTATTTTTAAGATGTTGACAACTTTTTGTTACATAACTATATGCTATATTTTTGTTAACACACAAAATATATTAAAGGAATAGTTCACCCAAAAATGAAATTCTCTCATTATTTACTTACCCTCATGCCATCCAACATGTGTATTTTTCTTTTTGCAGAGCACAAGCAAAAATTTTAGAAGAATGTCTCGGCTTTGTAGGTCCATTCAATGCAAGTGAATGGTGGCCAGAAATTTGAAGCTCAAAAAATCACATAAAGACAGTGTGGCATGGCTGAGGGTGGGGCCGGTCCGTGATTCTGCACACCCGGCCCCTAATCAGGCTGATCAAGCCCAAGAGGGATAAGGGCGACCGGAGATGGCAAGAGAGTGTTACGGGCAGCTGCTCGGCATGTGTTTGTGTTTGTCTTTTTGTTTAAGTTAATCATTAAATTATTATTTATATTGTTAAACCGGTTCTCGCCTCCTCCATTCCATTGACCTTTGTTACAGACAGCATAAAAGTAATCCATACGACTCCAGTGGTTAAATCCATATCTTCAGAAGCATGATTGGTGCAGCTGAGAAACAGATCAATATTCAAGTCCTTTTTTTTTTTTTTACTCTAAATCACCACTTTCACATCTCAGAATCACATGTGATGCCTATTTAGTTTTACTTAAGCATCTGAAAGTGAAAGTGGAGATTTAGAGTAAAAAGGGGCTTAAATATTTATATGTTTCTCACCCACACCTATTATATTGCTTCTAAAGAAATGGATTTGACCACTGGAGTCTTATGGATTACTTTTATGCTGGATTTGTTGTGCTTATGGACATATAGAGCCGAGATATTCTTCTAAAAATCTTCGTTTGTATTCTGCAAAAGAAAGAAAACCATGTTTCTGGAATGGCATGAGGGTAAGTAAATGATGAGAGATACATTTTTTTTTTAAAATTTTGAAGTATCCCTATAAATAATAATAACCTGACAACGAGTATAAAAATATTAAAAGTAACTGTATACAGTATATACTGTATGTATATATACATATATGTATATTTTTTTGATGGCAAATTATATTAACATTTACATTATATATACATAACTTAAATTGCAAAATTAAATTGTAGAGTCAATAAATTAATAAAAAGGCAATGTCATAATGCTGCTGCCCATTTCAGCTTATTGTGGCCCATTTGGCCCTGTTTCACGGCTGGCCCACCGGGCCAAATCCCGACTGTCACCAATGGTGACTAGGTTTTAATTGATTGTCGCAATCAATTATTTTTGGTTGCATATTTTAGTCGCAGTCTGGAGCCCTGCATAAAGAGCCTTTAAGGCTGAGTAGCCTGTCAGGAACAACTCGGGGCATATTTCTCATATTGCAATCTTGCTAACTCTGTGCAGAGGCAGGGTGGCATGATTTGGGGCACTTTTCTCCCATCGCAATCTTGCGAGCCATGGGCAGGGCGGCACAATTCAACCTTTCTCCCATGGAGATCTTGTGAGCTCTGTGCAGTACAGCCAAGTACCCTGTTGTGCTGCCCCGGAAAGTGTTGCCCCCTGCTGGCTGCCTATATCGCCTATGCCAGGATCCGCCACTGTATATTGTTTTAAGAATACTTTTTAATATTTTGACTGGAAAATAAGAGAAAAATTATGTGTGGGACGTGGTCATGTGTCTGTCACTGGGGAGAGAGGAAGTCATCACCTGGCAATCACCTTTGATGATGGAGATGGGCATGGAAAGGCCGTCAAGAACGCCAGTGAGAGAGAGAGAGAGACAGGAACCAAGTAACCGACAGTATGAACTTTAATGGTCAAACTAATGACCATTAAAAGTTATCTTACCTGGACTGCCACCCCACTTCCTTCCTTTTATTGGAACTTCTACAAATACTAATTAAAAAAATATTTCTTACAGTGAATAATTTCAACCTTATAAAAAAAACACAAAACTGTAAAAAGTGAGGCATAAGTTTACTCATGTTTATTCATATAAAAATCATATTATTTTACAGACACATGATAAGCATCAAAATAATACAGAAATGTACTAACTGAAAAATGTAATACATATTAATACCGTTGCTCTTTGACAAACCATTTATCTTAAATAAAGAATATTGGTCCTTGCTGAAGAAAAACAAAAAACAGACTATAAATATGATTAGTATAGTGTACCAAAGAAATTTAAATGAGAAATGTAACAAAACAATCATAAACCCCACAACAAAAATGAAGAAAACTACATTCTATCAGCTGGCATTTGACACGTATTTAATGTGCATCACAGACTTTAAAAATACATCATTTCCTGTTTTAAAAATACTTAAAACTCTGTCGCTCCAACTTTTCCTCATCCATTCTAGTAATTATCACATGTAATATATACATGCACAAAGATGCACTTACAAACAGACATACACATCCATGCATGCACAATCAAGATCTCACACAATGGCACACAACATTAAAAGACACATACATGTATACAGACATGCACAGGACACACACACAATCCATGCATGTGCCTGCAACAAACATGACATTGCATACAAAAGTCTTGCCGAGCTCACATGCACCCCCTGGTAATATCTATGGTTAGTAGCTCTGAACTGACACTGGCCGATTATATTACACTCCTATGGTAGATACTGTAGCTCTAAGCACTTACAGGCCTTTGTAAAGTGGCATTCCCTCTTACAATGCCCTGTGCAATTAATTGTCTTTCACAATGCATTTACATCCATATCATAGCCATTAAAATGCACTGATTTAATAAAATATGACATACAGTAACCCCTCAAGCTGCCAGTCACATTTCTATTGCAAAGTCTTGGCAAACAAAAGCTTTATACCATTTAATTAAAATTGTATGCTATTGACATTCCTGCCTCAGCAATAACGGCATACACAGTAGAGCTTTTTTCAGAAAACCACAAAACATTTGAAAAACTCCTAGAAAATTTCATATAGAGTAAAAGAGTGTATGATCACAAGATGCCAGAACAATCTGTAAAACAGAACAACTGTGCTTGTGTTGTGAATTCATAGAATAAATGGCATTCTAAACGTACTGGAGAATGTAATCTGAAAATGAATGGCAGGCAAATAGCTGAATATCGCAGGAATGTTAATGAAATTTACTGGCTTGACATTTTACATCGTCCAGGCTAAGTACAGTGCCATGATCACTGTTGTTGTTGTTGTGATGTTTCTTTTCAGAACAGCGGCAGAATCTGTATTTCATTACCTTGATTGATAAAAGATAGAAAAAAGTGAAAGAGAGACAAAGAGAACATTTATACTGTATTTGTGGGATGTTGTCCATAAAGGGTTAGTTCATCCAAAAATAACAATTCTGTAATTTACTCACCCTCTTGTTGCTAATGTATGACATTCTTGTGACATGACTTCTATTAAGCATAATCACATAGTAACATGCATGTAAACACACTCACTGACCTCAAACCTGCCACTAAGCATTAATAGTCTACACACAATATATTTCAATATATACAGTCAATTAAAATGTTTTATATTTAAATCAATTTAAGATTTATGCATTTCAATTTTAGAACAGACTTCCATACTCAACTGAATTGAGTAATATTAATAAAAATTAAAAACTTAAACATTTTAAGTTTTATTTAAAGTTGTATTAATTAATTTAGTTAAAAATGACTTATTATAATTTACGATGTCTAATTATAATTATTTTGTTATGAAATTTAAATACGTAAATCTTAACAGCCATACAGAAACGCAAATGTGATTTCAGAGTTTTTTGTTGTTGTTGTTGTTGTTGCTGTTGTTGTTGTAAATAAAAGCTCTCATTTCGATCAGTTCCTCTTACAGATCTATCGCATGGCTACAGAAGACTTGAAAAAAAATTGCACATGTCACAAGAACTACTTTTGTGCAGTATTTGTTACCTTACCTCATAAAGGTAGTCAAAAAGCTCCAAAATCGTAAGAACACTGGCTCCAATAAAAAGCCCCATCTGTCCTCCAATATCACCTACAAACACAAGCATGCACACAGACTGAGTTGAAGTACACTGCATTAACATTAAGAAACATAAGGAAACATTTCACCAGGCCATTTTTTTTTTTTACATTTTCTGTGCTGGTTTTGAGGGAAAATCCAAGGAAGGGATTTAAACATGGTAAATGTGTTAAATGGAGATGAGCGTTCTGCACACTTATTGGTGGATGAAAGCATCATTAAATTAGCCAAAATGTAAGAAATGTAATAAACAAACAAACACAAAAAGGGGTGTGGATAGATGTCACAGTTCTGTGGAAATCTGCAGAGTTTTCTCTGGTCTACTGTAGGACATTTGGGCCGGCACTTGACTTACCCAACAGACCAGCCACCTCATAGGCCTTCCTCTGCTCGATGGTTTCATAGTTCAGCGCTTCAAAGAACACATCCAGCACCAGAACATTATCACTGCAGAACACACAACATGTCTAGTTTTTATTTTAGATCATTCACTTCCTCTGTTTCACTGTGGTGGAACCAAGAATCAACACTCTTGTTACGAGTCCTGAAGAAGTCAACAGAGAGAACATTTTACTCGCTTTTAGTGCCACTCGGTGGACATTTCACCTCACTTCATTTTAATATTAATTTTGTTACATTTTATTTTATTATCACTGTACAATATGGTTCTAATCACTAACATTAGTAAATGGATTCCTATATATTTACTCATTTTCACATTGAGAATAAATGTATTCATGAAAAATCTTAATAAAATTGCGTTTTGAGGCTTTACTGTATATGGAGTTAGGATGAAAATAAGGAGCATTTCAAACTGTTCTGGGACCAGTGCAGACAGATAGCACACTGGAGGTTAAGTCATTTAATAAATATGGAGCAAGGGAGCATCCTATAGCTTTCTATGCAGCTAATGCCTCCTACACACTACACAACTTTCAAAGACGCTGGCTCGTGGTACCGTTCATATAATATTACACAACTGCCTGTCTTGTCATGGAAGTTGTAGCACTTTCAAATTACACAACAAATTGGCAACAGGGGTGAACATATTACAAAATATTTCACTATTGACAAATCCCCGATGACTCTGCCTGGACTCCAAATTATGTTTCACAACAGAGTACACACGAGAAGTGATACAAATGCATGATCATATGTTGTGCATTTCAGAATATGATGTGTATGTTTTTAGGCGAGAACCGGCTTGACAATATAAATAATGCAGTAGTTTAATAAGCAACTTAAACAAAACGACAAACACACAAAGGTGTCTGACAGCTGTCCATAAATCTCCCTCTCTGTCGCACTGCAGCTTCCAGTTGGCTCTTATCCCTCTCTGAGGCTTGATTAGCCTGATTAGCGGCCGGGTGTGCGGAACAGTGGCGGCTGCTGGTCTTTCAAAGAGGGGAAGCTCATTTTCGGCCTACATTATAAACTTGTCCATTTATTTAAAAGTAAATTCTGCCCTACGTTCCTTTTCGAGAAAATGATTGCAATGATATCAAGAAATAGGTTGCAGCAGTTTGTCTTTCGACTACACTTGAGAAATCCACGATGGGACTGAGCACGAGACGCTGAGCGTCCATGGGCGGGACATAATCGCAGCATTTATCCAATGACCGTCTAGTTTCGGAGCACTGAAAAAAACTGTTCAAAGCAGCCCCATTGAAGTCAATGGACGCTCGGCTTCAACAGGGAAATGCACTGTGACGCTACGGGAATGTATGAGAATGAAATCGAGTCAGCCGACCTGCTATATGTAGCTGATTCTGAACGAACTCGTTTTCGAGATGAACATGTTCTAACGCATTTTTAGTCAATAAATTGTTTACACTATAGTACATATTAGACCATTATTTTTTTGACATTATAGGGGAAGCCAAGCTTCCCTTGCAGTCTTAAAATGGTGTAGTGTAATCTCGGCATTAGAGCATTCACTTCTAAAATCCGACCAATAGCTCCGTTTCAGGCTGCAGATGATGTATGGACCACTCAACATGTTTGGAAGACATGGGACAATCATAATCAGTACATAGATTCAGAATTTTAGAATGCAGAATTTTATTTTAATATGGTCGGCAGTGATTTGATGATGCTGGCTATTACTTTTAATCAGAATTATTTAATCAGCTTTATGGAAAATCAGCTGTAATGTCTACAACGTCTCAAAACCATGAATAACCAACACTCCTGGACACATAATAAACAATTTGATGATGAAAGTTTTAAATTTCACAACTTAGTCCCGCTGTCCACATATGTGGACACACATTTTAGGAAAACTGTTCGCTTTTTTGCTTGTTTAGTAAGTGCTACTAGTTACAAATAAAAAGGGAAATGGAAAATGCACACAGCAGTCACACTTGAGTATCAGGAGATTAAGCAAAAATGTCACCACAGTCACATAATTTTTACGAGATCATGCTGGATTTTGCATATAAATCTGTGTGTACGCACGGTTAGTGAATACTACAATGAAACTAGCTCCCTCTCCATGCTGTCATGGAAAACAGGCACAGTGTTACTACGGTAAAAAAGCAATCAATGATAACGCAACACTCACGCTATGTATTTCTCTGATTTGCTGTACTTCTTCGCTAGGTACTTGACTGACGCTTTGCTAGGGATCTTGACGAAAGAGAGCTCTTTACTGTAGCGAGTGATGTTGCATGGAGTCTCGCACGAGCAGTATTCGCTGTCCACTTCAGCTAGGAAATCTGTGCAACCATAAAAAAATACACAGATCATTCAATTGCAGACATTTACATAATGGTGAAATTCAAAGGCCCATTAAAAGCTGTGAGTGCAGAAGTTCAGTGTAGAATTTAATGCATTAACGTAAAGCTCTATAGACCAGCAATAACTGGTGATAACTGCTTCATAATAAAGGTTTCTTACCAAGCGCTGGATGTGCACATTCCTTATATAGCACGGGGGTGCAGTACGGTGCATCACCTGTGGGGACATTAAATATCTTCAATACTGGAAAAGTTCACCAGAAAGGACAGTTCTTTAATCATTTACTCACTCTTACTAAACCTGCATGACTCTCTTCTGTGGAACACAAAAGGAGATATTTAGTAGATATGATATTTAGTAGATATTGAGGCCACTCATTTCCTTAAAATTAAAATAAACAGGGAGCTCCAACAATAACACAAAAGCACAATAAAAGTGGTCAATACAACACATGCATTATAATTTAACGTTAAACTTTAAAATATATATTTTTATCATTTAAAAAAGGCAAGTTTGACATACATAATATGTCCCATAATGTATCACTGCAGAAGACTTGTGGACCACATTTATGATATATTTATGGTGCATGTTTGTGCATTTTTAAAGCTTGACAGACTCATTAACTTTCACTGTACAAAAAAGATTGGCATAAACATCTGTGGCAGGGCAGAGGGCGGGGCCGGGTTGTGACGATACACACCCGGTCCCGTATCAGGCTAATCAAGCCTCCGAGAGGGATAAAGGCCGATGGCAGATGGTGGTGCGGTGAGAGAGATAATTTACGGACATGTCCGTCTGTCAAGCCAGTTCTCAGATACGCCGCAGTTTGTTCCTCGGCCACTCCTCCACCCTCTAACGGACGACAGCCGTGCCTCTCCGGGCGGATCGGAGGCGGTCCTCCAGCCCTTGGCGGACGGAACGCCCTGCCACGTTCTCGGGGAGCTGAAGGGGTCTCCCCCACCCCTGGCAGCGGTTCTCCCGCTCCAGGTGGTCGGTCGCGAGCCCCTCCCCGCTCGCGGTTTCAGCGGCTGGTAGGGGACGCCTCTGCCCTTGGCAGCGACCCTGGCAGTGGCCCTGACCGCTCCAGGCGGTCGGCTAGGAGCCCCTTCTCCCCTTGCGGTTGGCGGCCGTTCCTTCGCTTCCAGGCAGCTGGGCTCCTCGTCCCCTGGCAGATGGCCGCGGCTGCTCCATTGGGGTGGACAGTAGTGGCGAGAACTCTACTACGGCGTATCCCTCCTCCTTCCCGGATTTCGGCACCAGTTTAACGTTGTTCAAGGGAAAGGAGGAGGCGAGAACCGGCTTGACAATATAAATAATATTTTAATTATAAACTTAAAACAAAGGACAAACATGACGGACATGTCCATAAATGATCTCTCTCGTCGCACCACTGTCTGCCATCTGCCTTTATCCCTCTCGGAGGCTTGATTAGCATGATACGGGACCGGGTGTGTATCGTCACGACCCGGCCCCACCCTCCGCCCTGCCATAACATCCTTTAAAATATCTTAATTTGTACCCAACAGAAGAAAGACATTGTTGCATGTTTGCTTGGAACAAAATTATGTAAAGTGAATGATGCCAGAATTTTCCTTTTTTGGTGAACTGTCCCTTTAAGAATGAAACAAGGCTGATCCTTGTAATTAAACAGAGGGCCTTACACTGCTTTCCATTCAAATCGGATGTGGGATATTCCTACTTGATATATCGCCGATCTCCAACCATAAATGCATTCCATTACCAGATGCTCGGATGATGGCGATTAAGGAAACAAAACTGCAAAGCTCCCATTAGCTTAGCAGGTGTTTGACTGTCACTAGAGATGTCTCCTAGCAACCCAATTCAGAAATGCTATCAATCCGCAATGATATAATTTGTGCTACAGGTGTACGATTGTCAAAACAGAGTAAAATTTACCATGTTTTGAACACCTGCTGCTCTGCTAACATTTGTTAAACATGCTTTAATATCATGCAATGTAGGAACTTTGACTCATTTATCGATATTATTTAATACAAGTGAATGTTTATCACTTATTTTGTATATCTTCCTGGGTGACATGATTGTGAGACGTCACGCACCTACAGGTCAGCTAAATCTGAGTTTAAAATTTCTGCATGACTTTGCAAGTTGGAATTATGACTTCAAGTGGCATTCCATTGCACTTTTCCCAGTAGGAAGTTGTAAAATCCAACTTTCTGAGTTGAAAGGAATGCAGCAATTGACAGTGGATAAAGCCATTATATAAAGTGATTCGAGTTTTCATTTCGCAACACAACATGAAGTGTTCCTGTTCGCAATTTTAAAATTGGCCTGATGGTTCCTTATGAATTATATCATTAGAATAACTAGCACGAGAGTAACTGTGACGTTGAATATAGCATTCAAGGTAGCTCTGTAGTGCTATCAAAGCATTGCTATGTTGGTTTGATCAACCAATGGTATGAGTTTGGGGCAGGACTATCTGATTGTTTGACCAATAGCAAATGGGAGAATTCAGGAATGCTGTTTGAAAACAACCTACATTTTTCCATTTCTGGTTGGTGACGTTTGTAGCACAGAAATTGCACACTGCAGCTTTAATTGGTGCAGGGACTCACCAGGCATGTGCACCATACGACAGTTGCAGTTTTCCACCAGGTAACGAGTTTCGCAGTCTGTTTGGCAGGCACTGATGCTGTACGCCTTGAAGTAATCTGAGCTCGGTGGACTAGACTTGCAGCTCCCCCATGGAGCAGGAAGATATATCAGCTAAAGAAATAACATCAATGATAAAACAACACTGAACAAATTATCCAAATGAATCCCATATTGACTAGGAATGTCATAAAATATTGATACATTGATTATTAATCGGTTTTTGAGGCATCGATGTGTTAACATTAGCCAACATTTAAATTAGAATTTGTTTGCTTTCCAATTCTCTGCTGGCCTTCAGTTCAATGTAACCTGCCGTTATAGCTTTGGGAGACCACAAGGGGGTGATATAACATTTGCTGTACTTAATACTGCAACCTCTAGAGTTGTAGCTGTACGCAGCCGACAGATGGCGTGTGGCAGAGGTGTGCTCACTTTCATAGAAAATAAGTGTTTCAAATATAAGAACACGTCATGTCATCCACCAAATGCGTCTGGTTTACCAAAGTTGTTTTGAGAAATATGTATGAGGAGACAAATACTATTGTCCAACAAGTAGCCCTATTTATATCTGAACAAATACCGATATATATCGATACTGATATCAGGAACATTTTCAGATTATTGATGCATGAAACAGGCATCAATCCCAAGCCTAAAATTAACACAACACCTACTCGCTGCTCTTGGCAGGAAACAAACGTTTGGAATCCTGGTGCGACTCCGAAGCCAAGCTGATCTATAAATGGTGGCTCATCTTGACTGTGGATCTGAACTTTGATTCCCGCCTCAAACGATGACTCATCTGAGAGAGCAAAGAGAGAGAGAGAGAGAGAGAGAGAGAGAGAGTGAAAGAAAGGGTTCTTACAGTGTGACAGTGTTGGGGATTAACTAATTAAAACTAGAAGCTATTTAACTACAACATTCTGTACCTTGACAGAAGTTCAGCTGGATTAAAAAACACTACTATGCTACTGTAATGGAAGCCAGCTGGTAACTGAAAGCTGTGCAGTGCATGTAAACCTTACTCACCTGGCCTCATGTGGCACACTTGCGACTATACAATTTAGCCTCCTCGTTAGTGCGCCCGTCTCCCGAGCGGTCGAGCAGGACCAGTAACGCTACTTTCTTTCAACAAACTATGGTGTAGTGTGTCAATATGCTACATTGCTGTTTTCAGCCTGATCTCAAAAATGACATCAATGTAGTGACATATTAGCAAAATTATATTATGTGGATCATTACTTGTATTGTGGCAGTTCTGAGGTCAAATGTACACTGTGAGTTAAAAATTTAATTAACGATGACATTTTTAAGGTTAATGCTCTATTGAGTAAAAAAATAAAAATGTAACCAATGGTGTCAGAAAAACAAATGTGAGATGAAAAAAGGGATTGAGTCATTTTGTGGTGCTTTAATGAAACTATTGGCTATCGTGTTGCTCCTCCTGTGCTCTTCAGGACTCAAAACCCCATTCCTTTGCAACACAAGTGCAACCATTGTTCTATCTGTTGAGCTACCTCACAATCTGATCGTGCTCAAACAAGCTTGTAAATATAGTTGGTTATATAATGTAAACTTATTACCATTGTTCAAGATTATGTGTTAATGAATTGATAATCTGCCATTTTGCTCAAGATTTGTGTGAAAGCAAATAAAAAGATATAGCGCCTTTAATGTTAATTATTCTGGAAAAGTGGCATAATTAGTACAATACAACGAGCCACATAAAAAATATTCAGTAAAAATGTAGAGTAATTCTATGAGACCAGGTTGATGAATGGATGGATGGATGGATTTTTGTAGCTTCACACAAAGCAGCTTTCCCAACACTGCAGTGTGATAGCCTGATGTTTACTCATGTGCTCTCTCACCTGTCTCTCCCCACACAGGTAAATATTCATCCTGCTGAATGTCCATCATTATCTCCAGACCGTTTCCAATTCCTCCTTTAACACTGATCAGCGGCGGCCTACTGTTACCCGAGTTAAAGGTATAACACTTCCCGTAATGTGTGAATACCTGAAAACACACGAAAGAAACACAAAGTCTCACACATTGCCACCAAGGTTCCCTCACATGTCTTTTTTGACTGGCATATGCAAGGGGGGAGAAGTTATATTTGCATTCTAGGGTTAAAATATGTGTCGGCCTTCAAAGGTAGGCCGTAATTTGAGAGAACAGTGTTCATTTTGCACACACTTCATTTCCACACCAGTTGCTTTTTGCTTGAAAATGTGAGTTTATTTATTGACACAAAAAAACTCAAAACTCTCTCTAAACTCAAAATACATTTCAAGCGAAACAAAAAGGCAATCCCATTAAACAAAGTGGCCAAACAAATCATATGTAACACCTCCCTCACATCCAAACATTTAGCTTTTTATTCATAGCTTTGAGGAAACATTCAGCTTCCTCAACAGCCCCATTTGCATTGACGTAAATAATAAATGTAAACAACAATAATAATGCAAATAAACCACCACCTTGAGAATTTAACACAAATCACAAAATGTCCACTTTCTTAAAAGGGCTACAAAAAAGTACATTGGAATAACATGTAAATATCATGGTACATGAATATCATTCAGTCCCATGGTATGTATCAAAGTACCATGCTGGTATTACCATCTGATACCATCGCTATTCCACCACAATACTGATTTGGAAGGGTCAACTTAAATTAATTTGCGCCATGCAACTGATATGACCTACACTAAATAATGTGAGATTATGACATAAATATTCTGATTCTGTATTACAACTGGCATGTATTAAAACTGAATGGAGACATAGCAATTGGGGAGAGATGGAAAACAAATGAGCAAGACAAGGAAAAACCTGAAAAGTTTAATTTAGACCTGCTGAGATTTATTAAAGGACCTTGTTCCTATGGAAACAGAGCACCGACAGAGAGAATCAAGATTCACACACACACACGGACACACAACGGGCTCAGAACTGTCTCTGTGTTCTCTTTGATGTGTTTTTTAAGCTGCATTCACACTGCCAAGCTACTTTGTCGTTACTTGTCACCAGTGGCTGGCGGTTAGGTCGCTAGTGGTGTTTATGGAGAGTCTAAACAGCACTGTTTCTTTACAATTAATGTTATCATTAAAATATTAGGATCACGTGAGCTCTACCATCTTCTCTCGTATTGGCTGTCGCTCCCGAATGTCGCACTTCATTTGCATAAAGTTAAAATTTTCTCAACTTTGTCGTGTCGCTGGACACGGCCACATCTGGTAGCCAACGGTCGCCGTCGCTCGTGTTCCCGGTAGTCGCCAGCTCTCATTGAAAATGAATGAGGTAGTTTTGTCGCTGCTTGTCGCTGGCAGTGTGAACACAGCTTTACATTTAAAGATGTTCCCCTTTAAGCGCAGCTGCATCTGTGTGCTTGAGTGTAAGATATACTGAGAGGTTATTATCTGTGTTCTGTTTCCTGTGACCCATCAGGCCTGAGTCAAAGTGACCTCCCCTGTTGTCCCAATCAGCATCCATTAGTGTTAATGTGAGCAGTACATAAACATTCTGCATCAATACTGCAAACACTACCATAAAAACAACCCTGTGTTGTGTTCACTGACCTTCTGTGACCATGTAAAAAGTGATTGTATTGACATTGACCGAGTAAGATAGTGTGTTGAAATCCTCCTGGTAAATACAGGAAACTAGTGAAGGCAGGAAGCTTATTTAGCACCAATGCAACAAATTGAAAAGCAAAGACACGTATTACGAGTGTAATTATCAATTATCAATCAATGCTTTATCTGTCTATTTTATCATTCTAGTATGGCCACATATAATGACGGGAACTGTAGTTCGACATGCCTCCAACTCAGAAAGTTGAGGCTCAAAGAATATCCAGACTTTCTCACTTGTAATTATGACTTTGAGGTGGCGTTCATGTGCGCTCATCTCGACTAAACTCAACTCAAAAAAGTGCTTCATTTTTTAACATCACTAATGCGTAGGCCCTAGGCAATTGCCTACTTTGCCTATAGCTAGCAGCAGCCTGATACATTGCAATGTCTTCAAATATAATTGACACGTTGGTTCTATTGAGCAAATGCAATCCTTATTCGGCTATTATTCAGCGTTCATTAACTTTTATGCTCAAATGTATAACAACATCTCATTATGACAAACTGTAACTAACTACAATCTACTGACATGCATTTCAAGTATAAATTAGTCTAGATCAGGCATCAGATTTGCCATCTCTAGCAACAAACCCTATAGCATTTCACTCTCTGCTAATCTGTCTAACTGACCAGCTGCCTGAATCATGGCTATCCACAGGCTGTAGGTCCTCATGGGGGCATGTCTGCCCGACAGAGCTGCCTGATTTAAGTTCCTGGTAGGTGAGAGAGGAGAGAGCCACAGGAGTGTTAAGAAATAATGTGTACACAACAGACCAACAGAAGAGAGAAAAAGACATAAATAAAGGACTTTGGGAACACCCTAGTAACCGTATAGCAACGTCCTGGCAACCGTCCCCCCAGCATTATGGTGGAACACAGACAATACAGACAAGCACCACTTAATTTCTACCAAACAATATCAATATAAAAATCAAGTTTTAAATAATGAACTTTTATTTTAACCGACTGTATCAGAATAAAACGACAAAATCTTTCGATTCCAAATATCCCCGTCAATTCCTTTGGCAGTTACTCAGACTGCCTTGTGATGCTGTCGCTTCCAGTATGACAATTACTTCTTTGGCATTAACAACATTATAATGAAGTCCAAAGATTCAGAGATTAGTCTGTTAGTTATTAGTCTGTTAGTCTGTTATTTAACAGTCAGTGCGTGTTTTCTCATTGGTCCTCATTCCTCATGCAAACTGCTCCCCCCTCGTCATCCGGTGTCTCCCCCGGCAACATTTCGAAGTCTAATTATCTGTCATGATTAGCTGTAAACATCGTTTAGGAGTGGTGGGAGTACAGACGGCATGCAAAGACATTTTAATCACTGTCTAATTACATGTGCGATTATTCATTGCTTAATAATTTATTCCGCGAGTAACTGAAGATCTGAAGCTTTCAACGTCTTGGTACAGAAAAGGGAACGCGTTTGTGTTTTTATTTTTTCTTTCACTCTTTTACTCTTTCTCTCCCCATTTTGGTGTGCATTGGCTTGTCCCTTGTGGTTTTAAAATTTTATTTCAATTGAAAGTTAAAGTAGATTTACATTTACATTTGGTGTCACAAGCAAAAGAAATGCAATGACATGTTGAAAAGTTCTACTTTCACTTGTTAAAGTTTTAAGAACTTATTGATGTGACACCATTTTGATGATGAAATTCATTAACCTTTAAAAAAATGTTCTGGAATGTTTTGGAAAATAATAATAATGAATCTGTAGTAAAACCATGGTTAATTTTTGTAAGGGAAGGTTAGGGTTAGGTTTAGGGGTGGGTGTAGGATGTCTGTGGTACTCTAAATAAACAAAATAAACACACTAATATTTAATTAGAAGTGAAAATAGCATCTAACACTAATTTTGTACTTTTTACACGCTTTTTACACTTAGTGTGAATATCCTCTGCTTTTTTTTTTTTTTTTCCTTCTTTTTAGCCAATGGTCAGTGAAAAGAGGTGCTTATAATCTTCCTAAAATGTTTATCTTCAACCTCACGAGGCCAGACTAAATATTAGTTTAGCGGCTTAATTTTCAATGTTTGTATAAGGTTTGCAACCCAATTTATTTGCAATCCTAAAACTCAAATTTGGGGTCAAATATTTTAATCCAATTATTGCAATTTTTTTTATAAATAGTAATAATAGTAATTATAATTTTGCTATATTAAATTGACAAAATTCATAGAATATAAATATTAAAAAACTATGATAGAATAAAAGGGTTGCACTGGGGACTAGATAGTTCTGGGTTTTTAGTTATTAATAAGCTTAGATTTCCCATAAAATTTAAGAAAAACATTCATTTGATAATTGTTTATTATCTTACAATAACTTTGATAACATAGTCAATTGGTTGAGCTTAATGCAGTCAAGGCTCTGGGTTACCGATCGAAAGGTCGGGGGTTCAAGCCCCAGCACTGTCAAGATACCACTGTTGGGCCCTTGACCCCTACCTGCTCCAGGGGCGCTGTTTCATAGCTGACCTTGCGCTTTGACCCCCAGCTTAGTTGGGATATGTGAAAACAACTCCATTTCATTGGCTCTGTACCTGTACTCTGCACAATGACAATAAAGTTGAATCTTAAGCTTACAGTATAAAGAGCGTCCAGTTTAAATTAGTTCATTTCTTGGATTTTACAATTTTAAGGAATATAAAGAATTTATAATAGGGAAAAATAATGCAGTGATACAAGCTATTTTAAATCACCATTTTAAGGGATGGGGGTCTGATATTTGATGTGTTTAAAACTACATTCTTTTCATACTAGGTTAATTTTTATAAGATAATACGCTGTAAAAATGTTTGTAATTTGAACAGAAAAAGAATATGTAAATGCTAACATAAAACAAAAAATTTAAAAAATGAACTTACCATGTACAGTATAAATTAGTATTTTATTTAACAAAGCAATTCATGTAATTTTAGGATAACATATTTTGAAATATATATGTTTTTAGAAGTAAAAAGTACCATTTACTGTACCTTACAGATTACTGTAAAAATGTATTTGATTTTTAACAAGATATACAAAGACACTGTGTGACCCATCACATTTGATTGTATTTTGTTTAATTATGTATTTTTCTTTCTATTTTATATATCAATCGTGTACATTGGGGTGTTTTATGTTTCATATATGGACAATATGGTATATCGAAAATTCAAACAGAGTTCAAATCATTTAAAAAAAACTTTTTTTTTACATGGGATTTGTACATCTAATACCTTTTTTATTTTATTTATTTATTCATTTTGAGTAATGGGACACCGAATTGTACCCTGTTTGTAGAAAGTGCCAAATAAAAACAGCTTGGAGAGTATATACACAGCAGTCGAGCCAAATTACTTCATTTATCAAGGCCAATGGATCAAGCAAGTGTCCTTCAAGAACTAAACCCATCAAACATTTTATTGTAGCTAATTAGACAGTGTCTTCTAGAGTGCAGGGAACCATAAAAAAACATAGAAGCAAGGAAAAAAACAGAGATGGCTTTGAATCTGGACTGAAGAGAGTCATTTTTGAACTCCATTAAAAATTACACTAAGTCTGTTGAACTTCTCTGAGCAATTTTTTCCCCAAAGCAGTAAAGTTAGAAGGTAAAGAATAGAATATCCCAGACTCTCTCCAACACCTCACACCAAACATCTAATATTTAACACTGACCTATTTTAAAGGCTGCCGGGTATTTCTGACCTGCTGTGGGAGTTTAAATTTGCGAGGGGCAAATGGGATGCCAAGCTCTTTTTCAAAAGCCTAGCATGAAATGGTCTGCACTTATATAGCGCCTTTTTTAACTTTAGAGGTTACCAAAGCGCTTTACACTGTGTCCCATTCACACACACATTCAAACTCATACACCAATGGCGGCAGAGCCGCCATGCAAGGCACTAGCCTGCCATTGGGAGCAACTTGGGGTTCAGTGTTCACACTTCGGCATGTGGAGTCGTGTGGGCCGGGAATCGAACTGCCAACTCTGCGATTAGTGGCCGACCCGCTCTACAACCTGAGCCACAGCCGCCCACCATCTTTCTCATGAAACCTGCTTTATCTGCTAGCGCTTTGGCTGTGCGGAGACTTTCCTCATCAGAGAACCTCTAATGCTGTTATACAAGCATTTATATTTAGATAAAGAAAAATCCCTGTAAAAAAAAAAAAATGCCCATTTTGGCATTTGGATAAGTAGGACATTATCACCAACAGACACACACACAAATACACAAAGGACTTCAGATGCTTCAGACAGGGAATCAAATCCACATGTCACCATGGAAACTTGGAGAGAAACATGGTTACATCATCAAAGCAACCTCTTTAGCATCATAGTGTCAATGTGAAGTCTTGAACCAATGCTCATTTCAGTAATGAACTACTAGTCAGATCTGCACTAATAACTTATAAAGTTGAAAGTTTCAGGCTGAGTCAGTGGCTTCAAGGTAAAGTGATGATATCACATGCTTCTTTCATATTTACCATGGTACTACTCATTTACCATGGTTTTTACATGATTCTCCAAGGTACTCCATATTTTAAAGAGTAACATAAACTTAAAAAGCAGTTTTACAGGGTTTAAAATTAACAAGTTAAGGACCTCCAAAAAGGACATAGACCCAGATTTTAGACATTAGTTTAGATGTTACAGATTTGTATTTAATTTGTATTTGTATTCCTGTAACTGGAGCATGGTGCTAAAAACGCAAAGGTCAAAGGTTCAATTCCCAGGGAACTTACAGTACATGCTGATAATATGTAAGGAAGACAGGGGCTAGTTGTCACAAGAGCTATATCTCTGTAACGATAAGACTTGGGATTCAAAAGTCCAATTGTGCAAATGTGTGTTTTCATTAGCAGTTGTTTTGTATGCTGGTTTCAAACACCTTGTTCAAAACCCTCTTAATAATGTTTCTGAATTTGGTGCTCCCAAGTAAGTTTTCATTATCATCATATTTTTGTTTTTTAATAAACACGATAACAATCAAATCACACTGGCATACATTCAGACAAGGGTCAACTATATTATGAAGGCACATTTTTACTGAAAGGTTACAATGTGTCCTTAGAGCAAAGGTATTTTCATGAAAGTTAGGTAACATTGTCACATTTTTATTGATGCAGGTTGTCACGTGGTTTAAATGTCATCCATTTAAAAAAATAAATAATAAAAATTGGCCAGAACAATGTTTTGGTATTTTTGTACCTTTTACATTTTTGTTGTTTCATAAATTGTTTTGTTCCTCTTATACTTTTTACAATTTGCTGAAAAGCCTATAATAGGCTGTTAAATGCTGCTGGAGATTTAAAGAGAAGCATACATTTTGTTGGTTGGAGGTTATGGTGGTGGGATGACGTGAGATCACCCACAATGTTCAAATGAAATCCACGCCACTGGTTTAATAGCAGGTTCCATTTCGACAAATATTCCCTGTGCACTGTGACAACATGCCCCGCTATTGAGAGATTAATGCCATGAAAGCCACATAAATTTGTGTGCATTGACCTTTAACTTTTTTTCCTGGGAAATTTCAATGACTAGTTTGTAGCCTTTGCGGTTTGTGACTATGCGGACAATGGCTGTCTGAAATACGTCAATACGATTGACGGTTTGCCCCGGAGGGCAAAAGGGAGGCTCGACAGATGCTTTGCACCGGGGATCGTAAGAAATAAACATTTTGTTGTTTAATGAATGCTTCCTGCTTGTACACCCCCTCACTACTTAGCACCTTATTTGTCTCGGTTGTTGTCTACTTGCCCAGCCATCGGGCCATCCTTATTGTCCAGCCCTGACTGTGTCCAAAAGACCATGGCACTGGTTTGTTAATGTTGAAAAACACAACACAATATGAACCCTGGAAAATCTTGAAAGCTGTATATAAACTTAATTCTGGAATGAAAAAAGACAGCCAAGCTTTTTGCTGAAACCTTAAAAAATGCCTCTGACTCAATCAGTAGCCTACTCCTGAACTTTTCAGCACCACGGAGAGCTCCGTAGCAAGTCAGGGATGCAGTATGGGACTTCAAATGTAAAGAGCTCAAAGAAATCTATTGTTGTGAATCTCTAGAGTATCTCACCGCGCTGAAGTTTTCCGGTCGGCACGGAGAGCCTCTGAACTGGCAGGAGAGAAGCATGTCTTTGATGTCATGTCCTGTTCTATTATAAAACTCCCACATGTTGAAGGGTCGTGGCTTGAAGTGACGGAAGTCGGCTTTGCTTTTGAGAACCTCCATCACACTTTCTTCAACCAGGTGAGCATCCCGAATATCATTTCTAAAGAGAGACAGAGAGAGAGAGAGAGAGAGAGAGAGAGAGAGAGAGAAAGAAAGAAAGAAAGAAAGGAGACAGTGAGAAGTTGACTGTTGACATGTAAGAGATAATGTACAGATAATATACTGTCTGTCTGTCATTATCCTGCTTATTACACAGCTACTAATCAAAAAAATAAATACATGGACATAAAATATTGATTTGCATTGAAATAATTTATCTACTGTATGTGAGAAGAAATAAATCACTCGACAGCTGAAATCATCTCCGGATTGCATTGGAGTTCTATTGCTGTTTATTTAGTTATTAAAGGTGCAAATGTAAGATTCAGAAACCCTTGTTATTAATGACACCTACGGCCATTAAGTGAACTGCAGCCAGCTACCTGTTGCTCGTGCTCGCGCTCGTGCGCACACTCCATAGGGACGTGAGCGAGCGTCAACCAAAACAATGACAACATACAAAGAGGCTGAACGTGATTCACTGGCATCATGCTGACAGATGAGTTAGCATAATTAAAATTACAGTTTGTTTTACTACAAACTTTGAGACTAAACTAAAACTTCTTATCAGCTAACATAGCATACTGATACACACATTGCCGTACATACTACCAAGCTATACCAGACAGTTTACTGTTTAATGTTTTGTATGTTATATGTTGTACTATGGATACGAAACCAGCGTATTTGCTTAAATTGAGCCTGTATACCTCACTTTTAGTGACTTAGAGAAGATCGTTGAAATTATTTGAAAGTTACGAAGCAAGGTAGCTTGCAATTCATCAGCGTTAGCAGGCAAGATCAAGTTAGCTAAAATTACACAGATCAATCCTTATGGCACTATATTTCATGTAAGCTTACCTGTCCAATAAGAAGAATGCAAATTCAGGGTCAGTTTTGATCCCCAAAACCGAACGATGGTCCCTCCAGGAATCAATGCCCTGCCGATGTTCACTCTAGTTTTAAACATCACATTCTTTGGATTTTCCCTGCAAAACCGACCCGCTCCCTTCACATGAAAAACAGTCTACAGGCTTTAATAGGCAACCTATGAAGTCCGGGAAGGGTAATTTTTTCAGTTGCGCTACAAGCCAATCACATAATGGCAAAAAAAAGTTAATATTACATGAAAATGGTTAAATATTGCACCTCTAATGACCGTCAGAATGCTTATATATTTTTTGTTTATTATTGCATTTTTGTTAGTCATTGCTTTATTCTTCAATTACTTTATTTGTTTACTATATATACAGTATATATATATATATATATATATATATTATTATATATATATTATTGAGCAATATCAGATCGCTTGATGGCGGCATTGACCAATCACAATCGAGTATTCCAGAGAGCCGTGTATAATAAGCTTTTATTAATAATCCCAAAGCACATTTCTTTAATATTCACATATTTGTTTAACATTGATTTATTTGTTTTTATTGGTTTATTTGTTTACTATTGATTTGTTTATTATTGGTTTATTTGTTTGTTTTTGCTATATTTCTTTAATTCTGCTTCATTTGTTCATTATGGCTTTTTTGTTTAATATTGCTTTAAATGTTTAATGTTGATTTATTTGTTTGTGTAATAATGGGTAAAATGGAAAGGAGGAGGCGGGAACCGGATGAACCATCAAAATAATGTTTAATGAGAAATTAAAACAAACACAAAACATAAACACAAATGCACACACTGCAGCTGCATGTGGTTCTCTCTCTCCCGAACTGCTACGTCCTGCTGCATTTATCCCTTTCCTCGGCTGATTAGCCCAATTGGGGGGCGGGCGTGCATAGTCACGACCCGGCCCCACCCTCCTCCTCGTCACAGTGTGCTATTGTGTTTTTGTTTACTACTCCTTTGTTTATTACTGCTTTATCTGCTTCCTATTGGGTTGTTTATTATTGATTTGTTTACTTCATAGCTTTATTTGTAAGACAGAATTGTTCATTGTTAGTTCATGTTTGTTTATAATGCATTAACTAACTAGCATTGTTTAAACAGGTGTTATACAAATTAAGACATGCCAAAAATATTACACAATCAATCAAGACTGAATCGCAGTTGCAATGTTTACACTGCAATGATGATTGTTGTGAGTCAAATAATGACACGGGGTCAATAGTCATGTGTTCTGTAACTGTGATGAAGAAAATATGCTTATTGCATTTAACTTGCAAATTTAACTTACTGTACAATGTCCTCTCAAAAAGATGAATAGTCAAGGTTAATTCTCTGTAAACATACTAAAAAGCAGCACATTGTCAGTTAATAGAATTTTGCTGAGAAAGTGAGAGACAATATGTGTGTGCATTTGTGTGTGTGTGTGTGTGTGTGTGCGTGTGTGTGCGTGCGTGTGTGTGCGTGTGTGTGTGTGTGTGTGTGTGTGTGTGTGTGTGTGTGTGTGTGTGTGTGTGTGTGTTCCACTGTGCCGGAACAGAAACACTTGGAATGCAGCAGGCATGACTAAAGTCCAATTGAAACCCACATCACATCACAGCTGCTGGGTGTTACAACACTGCAGTAACTAAATCACGACTTCCTGTTAAGCCAATATGGATGCTTGAGCCAAAAATCTAATTTCATTGAAGGATTTTAATATGGGAGTTTCACCTCAGTAGCCAAAGAAGACACATGCCATCTGCCGTTTCTGTCGACTGGTCACTTTTCTTGATTAAAGGGACAAAAATCAGACCGCAATATTTAGTTTGCCAGACAAGCAATCAGGGACTCCCCAAGATCAGACCGACTAACCTGTATACAATCACGACTTCGGGGCTGTTCACACAGGAAGCCTTCTTGCACCTTCTTGCATTAGAAGCTAGACGGACTGCAACGTACGCAATGGTGTTATATCTTCCATTGAACACAAAAGTAGATGTTTAGCAGTATTAATGCTGCTCTTTTCCAGACAATGAAAATGAAGCACGATCAAGGGACTGCCAGGTTCAAAAAGTACAGAAAAGCAACATGAAAGTGTGCAACTTTAAAAAATCTCTCTATAAATCTCTGTAACGAGGTAAGGTGGGCAAGGAGGAGGCGGGAACCGCCAAAACAGTCAACGTAAAGCTTAATGATAAGACTCAACATAAAACAAATATAAACAAACAAAGACAAACATGCAACACGGCTGCATGCGTCTCTCTCTCTCTCTCAAACTGGTGCCTTCGGCTTGTCTTTATCCCCTCCCGGCTGATTAGCCTGATTCAGGGCCGGCCGTGTATGTCCTCATGGCCCCGCTTACCCTCCTCCTCATCACAATCTCATTAGTCTGATTTGAATATTTTGCGAATGTTCAAATTTGGTGAGTCATGATCGGTAATGAGACACTTGGCAACCAGTCATTTTTGGACCAGACCAGACCTGATGTGACACATTTGAATATATTATTATATTCAATATACATTTGACATATTTATATACAGTATTATCAGTGTTGGGTGTATGATTACAGAGTAGTTACTGTAATCTAATTGTTTAGTAGTGTTTTAGTAGTTTTTAAAAAGTAGTGTAATGCATTACATTTTTGTAATCAGATTACAGTTACTGACTTTCAATTAAGTACATTACTTGGTTAACACATATTTCTAAAATATTTTTTTTTTATGTAGAATTTAACAAGTATTGTAAGGTAGAAACATGCGGTGCTGAGTGGATGACTTGCATGAAACAACGAATAAAGAGTAAATAATTTTTCCCCCTGGTTTATGTGGTATATTTTCAGCATATGAACACAAATGTATCACTATAATGACTACAATGTATTATGCAATTTATTTATTTATTTTTGGAGTGGTAAAAGTTTACTAAAACAACAACAAATAACATAAAGAAAAAATGGCTAATCATGCAGAGATAGAAAACAATCAGTTAAAAAGAAAATAATAATAATATTGAAAATATTTAGAATTTGTTGAGTGGAAAACAAAATCATACCTTAAAAAGCAACTTTAAAGTAAAGTAATTGGTAATGTGATTTATTACATTTTTTTTATAGTATGTGAATTTTTCAGTAATCAGGTTATCTGACTACAATTTTAGAGACGTAATTATTTGTAGTGAAATATTTTGAGTAACTCACCCAACACAAAATATTATATTATTGTAGTATTGTATATTTACCTATATTAAAATATATGCTTAATAGATATTTGCATATGCTTGAATATAAAAGAGATTTTAAAGCTGCGGTGGTAGAGAAGATTTTCAGTGAATAATGACTTAAATTTGGGTCTGTTCCTTACAAAAAGAAAAGAAAAAAAATCACATGAGTCAGAAAACTTGGTATACAGAGCATGATTCATATGGACTACTTTTATAGTGCTTTTTGTCATTTTGGGAGCTTGACAACCCGTGGTCACCATTAACTTATGAAAAAAAGAACAATATGAACAATCTGCTAAAGATCTGTTGAGTATGTACAGCTTAGGAACAATGTGTGGGTGAGTAAATAGTAACAGAATATTTTTTTTTGGGTGAACTATTCCTCGACAGGAGTCTTTGAAACGTCATATAAGTCTAGCTACTGTAGCACGTTTACAAAAAATTGACCAACTATTTAAAATGAGCACAGATGTAAAGCAAGAACGTGTCCTTTCTGAATGGCCCCTTCGAGAATCAGGGACTCCCCAGAGTCTGTGCTCAACCCTGAGGATAACCACAGCTGCATTTTAATTTCCACTTTCAAAGTTCAATAAAGCAATGCTATTCACTTACACTCCAATGTGCTTGTGTATTCAAGCGGGAAATACAGAAGCCGAGAGCACACAATTCGCAGAGTCAAACACACCACAATGACTCAACCTCATTATTAATAAAAAGCGGCTTTTGCATGGAGGCTGATTTGTGTTCGCTCACCTTGAGTTCAACAGCGCCAGCAGCTCCCCTGCGTGGTACAGGTCGTTACGTGAGATTCTGCTGAAGCGGATGGAGTTGAGATTGCAAATCGTTACCGCAGGGAAGACCATCAGGGGCGTTGTGATCTCATCTAGCTTGGTGACGTGAGGGTATTCCAGGTAGAACTGAATCCGATCGATGCAAACGTACAGGAGGAAGGTCAAAGAGCTTAGAAAAAACACTACCCACAGGCAGCATTTGGCTGTGATCTTCTCATATGAGAAGATATGAGAGATGCCATGCAGAGTCGAAGTGTGAGCGAACACTTGGAGGGGAGGGGGCTGGTCATATTCAATGTCCATAGGTTCCACTTTAAGATCCATCACTGTTGTCTTCATTGGAAAGTTCTTCCACGTCTTGACTTATGGCCCAGGTGGGAAGCTATTAACAGCTCCCTAACAAGATGTTCAAACACAGAAATAAACACATTTTTAGTTCCCGTGTCAGTAATATTTCACATGCAAGTACCTTGCTTAAATATCAGGTGTGTTGATTGACTCTTGTAACAATAAATGAACCAATAGCTACTCAGTGAATCATTATTCTCAAGAAGGTGTAATGTGGGATGCAACATCTTGACACCAAAAATCATGTTAACATGCATATTGTTTACATCTTATGGCTATAATTTTAAAACAGTGAGTATTTTAAAGATTAGGGATTGGCCCCATTTACTTACACGTCTCTCACTGTAACCCAGATTTTAATTTAATTGTATTATTTTTATGAACAGCTAAATGTCAATTATTTTTGTGGATATCAACATTATGCCACAAATGCTGTCTATTGTGTTTAACTTGCATTGAATCCAGAATTGTCCTTTAACCTCAGGTTGTTTCAGGAAGACAGACCCTTTTATAGGGGCACTACTACTATAAGTTACTATGATTAAAGCATCAGCTACATGACTAATTAGTAATCACTATCAAGTTCTATTGGCATCTCTTCATGTATTCATCTATACAGGGTATACTTGTACATTTACAGTAAGTCTATAGCCTATACAATTTGTTCAAACACCAACAGACAGTGAGAAGAGGGTCATTCACTGGCCACACCAAGTTCCTTATAGGGAACCAGCCAACAAGAAACAATTACAATACAAACATGGAAATGCACATACAAATATTTATATAACTAAACCTCTGAGAAGCATCACAGATCAAACAACAATTGTCAGGTGAATTTCACAAAGCCTCATTTCAAAAAAATTATATCATATTTCACCACAAATTAAAAATAAGAAACTTTAGAAATATATATATATATATATATATATTTAGCCTTAAGAAAATAAGGACTACTTATAGACCATTAAGATTTATTTTTCATTATGACAATTTTCATGGCAAAAAAATACAATCTCATTCATGTCCACAATGAAGAAAAAACGTTAAAAAAAAAACAAAAAAAAAATATATATATATTTATATTATTTAAATTATAAAATATATAGTATGTAGGGTACAGCATTTATTTATTTATATATATGAATTTATGATGACGTCGTAAATAAAATTGTATTTAATTGTCATTATAATAATGTTACAATGCAATAAATACAAATAAAAAATATCGTATTGTTTTGCGGTTTTTCGGGTAAAATAAGACCCGGGCAGGTTTTTCGTGATTCCCCCTGTCATCGAATGTCACAGTACAATAAAATCACAGTTGAATCGCACCAGCATACATGCGTTTTACCTTCATATACAATAATTTTATAATAATTTGCCTGTATCAGCATATCTTCGGCACGCATATCAAAGCGACGGCGATTGAAACAAAGTAGCGTGAATCTCTCACTTGTAGCACGCGATCATTACCTGAAGCACTTCAGAAAGATGCTGAGCATGAAAACAGGTGCCAGTTATCCAAGCATCTCTCTAGCATTCATTCAGAAATCAGCCGACCCTGCGATCCATCCGATAGACTGGTGGAAATCCATATAAACGTTTAAATGATTATCGAAAAGCGATACAGTCTGGGTGAAGCGCCAGCATCGTGCGTTCTCTGGAGCTCTCTCTCCTCGTGTGTGGAATGGATCACAATTCTGTTCCTAAAGCATTAATGGCTGAGAGAGAGAGAGAGAGAGAGAGAGAGAGAGAGAGAGAGAGAAAGAGAGAGAGAGAGAGAGTTGTGTGGGCGTGCCATGTATGAACCCCTGGAATTGTGAATCCAAAGTACACCAACAAAATTTCTTGGTATTACCATGCTTTTAAATATATCATAGTTTTTTTTTATATGTACTATGGTACTAATGTACATTATTTGTGTATATTTACCTAGGCAATATCATGCTTATTTGTTTGTTTGTGTTGGATTTACTATGGTTTTGGATATATAGCCTACCATGGTAATGTTTCTGGATATGGTAATACTATGTTTTTTGATATTTACCATGTTAGTAGCATATATTTTGGACATGTGCTATGCTAATACGATGGCAATACTATGGTTTTTATTTTTTATATGCACCATGCTAATACCATGTTTTTGGACAAAGAAAAATGGCTAATTTCAAAAGATCAATACCTGTAGCTCGACTACAAGAGCATTCCTCTAGTTATGCCAATGTCATGGGCATAATTACCAGAGAGCACACAAACTGATCAAATGTAAACTGTACTTTCTTCTGTTATGCGTATCTTTAAAAATCTTGATACGAACCAATCTTGAGATTAACCAACAACAAACCCTTATACCACACAGACCAGTACAGTGGTCTGGCCCATTTAACATTACATGGCATCTTTCATTAAATGGCCTCGTATTGAGTCAGTGCTGTTGCGTAAGTAAAAATTCATTGCTTGTGATTAAATATGAATAGCACATTTTTTAAAATGCATCAGGGGAGAAATGCCCACATCAGTCTGACAGGTTTATGGCTCTGTAAATGTGGCTCAGCATATGTGATCACACACAGTCTCTTTCATTCTCACACACACTCACATCCTATCTGATATGTTTAAGTTAAAGAAATAATTAATATTTCTGACATTCCAGTAAGAGTTCCATAAAATAGAAACACTGTGTGGTAAAATAGTGCAGTGTGTGTTTGTGTGTAATACACTGTACTTTATTTACAGAGCCGACCTCGTTTCTACTTAGCGGACCATATGCACCTCATATAAAACAAATGTTCCCATGCACAGATGCATCCCATAGTAATACTGCCTCAGCTGAATATTACATACTGTACATACTTTTATTTTAAGCATCTATGGTCTCTGGACACTGTCTGTATTTCGGTTTGCCTTTATGGATGAATGCTCAGACATTAGTTCACATGGGTCCGCTCTGCATAAATGGATTTGTTTTAAAATGCAAATGTAACCATAGGTCAGAAAAGAAGAAGCAGAGAGGCTACTGTAGCTTTACTTCATGGATAAAATCTCTTCTAATTATAGAATAATGGAGCTATAAAATGAATTGCAGGAATTATAATTGTTCAGGTTATTCCGGGTTCAATACAAATTAAGGTCAATTGACAGTATTTGTAGCATTAAGTTGATTACCAAAAAAATTAATTTTGACTTGACTTGAATCCCTTCCTTGCTTTAAAACCCCCCAAAAATCTGGGTTACAGTGAGGCACTTACAATGGAAGTGAATGGGTCATAACATACCTTTTTATTTGAATTTGTTCCTGTAGGTTCACTTAAAATATTAGAAGAAGAAAAAAAGCAGTCATTTGAACATGATCATTTCCCACCCTTATTCTGACACTCAGTTAGAAACACTCAGTTTTGGTGCTGCTTCTCCTTTAAGACTTGACAGTAAACAACCACTGTTGTGATTGGCTCTCTGATCTTATCTGATGTGCTCTCTCCTTGTCATCTCACTTGTCACCGCTACTGGGCGGGGCTATGGAAGTACTAAGGAAAATTAGGTATTAATGTGTTGTAGTGGAGGCGGTCAGATGCAAATATCTACCTCAGTGTAACATCACAATGTGGAGGAAGTAGAGAACGAATCCTTTTGGCAGCTTGGCTTCAACAAATGCACTTTTTGCAGTGAGGAGGAAGCTTTGAGTTCTCAAACATACAGTATGTTTTTATAGAACAATGAACTCAAGGAAAATGTAACTCCTCATGTCATGAACCCTTCAAAATGCTAACTGTTTCAAGCCACAAGATGTGTTAATATGATTTTAGTGTATTATAATCACTTATTAACCTTTTCTGTGTTAAGTCATTTTCAATTTTACAACTTCATTTCCACGACGACCAACATTTTGTCAAGTTTCACTCTGAAATACTGTACATCACATTATGCAAACATTGGTTCATGTGGAGTTTAATAGCAGCTATATAAAGGAAGAGAATAATAGAAACAAAGAAATAAAAAATCCAAATTATGGCAGAGTATGAAATCATGTTCATTAGTAACTCAATTTATTTATGTACATCACAGTTAAGAACTATGACACGGGTGGAGTCAAATGTAATTAGATGAGGGCGGGGTTACAGAGTCTCTTGAGTCTTAGAATTTTGGCCCAGCTTATAATGAGCAAATCAGCAGCCTTATTTAAACATGCACCCCATGGAAGAAGGTACAGAAGAGGGCGACAGATTGCTATGAAGGTTTAGGCCATGCTCTGTCTTATGTTTGTCAGATGGATGCTGTTTATCATCTGGGTGGGATGAGCAACTGTCAGTCCTGCCTACCTCTGGGGCTCCCATGCTTGCGTCGACAAGAGCCCAAGAGAGTCTCCATGGCCAGCTTTACGAATGCCTGGAAATTATTGCTTCTCTCCCTTCGGCTGTCCTGCGAGGGGAAGACACACAGACAGATACAATGACTGGAAACAAACAGCAAGTGTAATAAAACCGAATTGTCCCCCAGTGTAAGAAAACAAATGTTTTTTGCAATGAGTCATTTTAGAGTTTTTCTGCATCTCTCCCACACACAGAACATTGACACTATATAGTAAAATGCTGTTGTAATCAATGATTACAAATCATTAAAATAATGGTAGCACTTTATTATACAGGACTGTTCTACATTTATGTACTATATGATTACAACAACTACAGTTCAGTTGTTCACAAGTTAATATAATCCTACAATGGGGATAGTTTAAACGTGTTTGGCTCAATGTCCTGGGCAAAGGGCTTGAGGCTTCTGATATTGAGATCAGCAAACCGTTAGCAACAGAGCATTGTTGTGCGAAGTGATATGTTTAAGAAGAGATCAAATTTACTACGATGCCTCTTCTAAGCCTCAAGCTAGGGTCCGCTTGGGGGATAAGAAACTTGGATGTGGAGGAAATGGAGAGTGAAAATAAGCAAAACCACTGAAGACAGTGGCGGTTATGGTCGCATAGAAATGAGCTCTTGCAGGAGCTGTTATTGCGCTGGAGGGATCTTCTACGCCTGCTACCCAGGGTCGAAGTGTGAGTCTATGCCACCCGGACCCGACCTCAAGCCCCCCTCCAGACACAATTAGTTCGACAGGATGGTTCTTTGGAGTGAACAGGCAAACCCCATAGGAGAGGGGATCGGTTGCCGCTCAAACGAACATCTCAACCTGCGATCGAACAAGGGCCCTCACTGCATTCAAACAGGTGAGTCCTCACAGCTCATCGAACAGGACAGCCCACGATACAATTAAAAGTGAGTTAGCTTACACTGCATTAGAACAGGAGAACCCTCACTGTGATTCAAATGGGAGGGCTTCCTGACTGACCTTCTTTTGGAACCAGAATCGGGAAACTGCATGATTTTTGTCATCGACGTAGAGCAGATCGAGAAGCGATTTGGATTGGGACCCTCTGCATTGGAGACAGTGTGGTAGAGTTTGGAAGGTCTGGATTTGAGTTGGCAGATTGAAGATGAAAATGTAATGTTCTCTTTTGTTGATCTGATATGTGTAAATTATTTACTCTGCAGTGTATCCTGTATCCTACTGATGTAAGGTTCGCATACTGATTTGAATGGATTCCATGCTCGAGACGAAGAGCCCTCACTGTGATTCGAATGGGAGAGTGCACGGCCTGGATATGGTGATTCTCACTGCCTTTGAACGGGAGAGCCCTTACTGTGATTCGAATGGGAGATCCTGTGCTGCGATCGAATTCTGCTCGGGTCTGTTCAGACAGAAGCTGTATAGCCGTAGTGAGCTGTAGCCTGCTCAGAGCAGATGCTGCTGTGGCAGCCAGCTTGCGGTAAAATGTCTGCACTGATATGGAAAGATGTTTGTAATTAGAGCAGCGGCTGTTTGAAAGGAAGTTTGCTTGTTGCATGATTGCCCCTGTGTTCCAAATGGAATAAATCACACTCCGATTGACACTTTGAAGGGAGAAAAATCAAGATGTTCATGTTGGAAGATAACTTCAAACTGAATTTCTGATAATAAAGGCTTACATGTGAGTTCCAAATTTTTGAGCCCTCTACTTCTTAGCCCTCCAAATATTTCACTGTTGATGGTGAAGTCTTCAAAGGGAATAGGGCATGGAACGATCACTCAATGGAACACACCCTAAATGAGCTAAACGGGTGAAGTAATCAGGCTGATAGGAATCACTTGTGCAGGAGAATCTGTTTTCTGTCAAAATCTGTTCCCCCTATGATTCCCCTTAGGTTAGCGTTCTCCATAGTGGCATTAAACATTAAAAATAGGGGGCACAGACTTCGACACTAACCTTAAGGTGAAACAGGGGGAACAGACTTCAACAAAGGGGAAACATAGGGGGATCAGACTTCAACAAATGGGAAACATAGGGGGAACAGACTTCAACAAATGGGAAACATAGGGGGAACAGACTTCAACAAATGGGAAACATAGGGGGAACAGACTTCAACAAAGGGGAAACAAAGGGGGAACATTGGGGGAACAGACTTCAACAAAGGGGAAACAAAGGGGGAACATTGGGGGAACAGACTTCAACAAAGGGGAAACAAAGGGGGAACAGACTTCAACAAAGGGGAAACAAAGGGGGAACATTGGGGGAACAGACTTCAACAAAGGGGAAACATAGGGGGAACAGACTTCAACAAAGGGGAAACAAAGGGGGAACAGACTTCAACAAATGGGAAACATAGGAGGAACAGACTTCAACCAATGGGAAACATAGGGGGACTTCAACAAAGGGGAAACATAGGGGGAACAGACTTCAACAAATGGGAAACATAGGGGGAACATACTTCAACAAATGGGAAACATAGGGGGAACAGACTTCAACAAATGGGAAACATAGGGGGAACATACTTCAACAAATGGGAAACATAGGGGGAACAGACTTCAACAAATGGGAAACATAGGGGGAACAGACTTCGACAGCGTCGTTAAACATTAAACCAAAGGGGAACAGACCTGTTGCTCTCATGCATGTGGTCATGAAGTAATTTGAGAGACTGGTTCTGGTTTTCCTACCTGAAGGACATCATTGGACACCTGCGTGACCCCTTTCAATTTGCTTTCATAGCAAACAGGTCTGTGGATGATGCTGTCAATATGGGACTGCATTATTTCCTGCAACACCTCGACAGACCTGGGACTTATGCAAGGATCCTATTTATAAACTTCAGTTCAGCCTTCAGTGCCATCATGCCTGATCTTCTAGCAACCTAACTGTCCCAGCTCTCCGTGCCCACCCCAATCTGTCGAAGTATCACCAGTATTCTGACAGAAAGGCAGCAGCTAGTGAGAATGGGCAAACTCACATCCGTGACCCTAACTATTAGCACTGGTGATCCTCAGGAATGCATTCTCTCTCCACTGCTCTTCTCCCTGTACATGAATGACTGCACTGCAAAAGGCCACAGGCCTCTGGCCAGCGCTACAGAGACCTGAGCTCCAGGTCATCCAGGCACAAGAACAGTTTTTACCCTGAGGCCACTGTCCTTATGAATGATTAAGCTTCCTCAGGACTCCCCCATAGTGCAATAATGTAAATACATATCTCATGTGCTTATGTAAATACACATATTTAATTCAATAACTGTACATGCCTCTACCTTGCACACGCATAACCACTTGCACATGTACATATGCCATTCTGTTATATGTCCTATTTTTTGTATGTTTATTTAAACTCTTTGTATATATATATATATATATATTACCTTGTTTTATATTCTGTGTCTCACTGTAATGTTCTGTGTACATTTGTTCCACCTATTACCAAAAAAATTCCTTGTGTAGTGAGAACACTTGGCAATAAAGCTCATTCTGATACTAACTCCGATTCCGACTAATAAATTCTGGTATTTTGAAACCGCTTTCTTGCCCACATATTTCCTGTGTACTGTTTTCAATATTTACCTCCTTGGTTTTTGGTGTCATCTCCTTTCTGATCACCTTTCTTTGGCTGCTCCTTAGGACTCTGAGGTTGCTGAAGGGAGAAAAAAATTCAAAGTCAAGTTCAAACGAATCATCACATCTCAGTTATACTGACAGCAAGGGTTTGTTACAAAAGGGTTGTTACCTTGGTGGTGGATTTCTTGTCAGTCTTGTTACCTGTCAAAGGTTAAAACATTTAGATGATTCATTTTTACATTGCTGGTTTAGTTTACTATGCTTTTTGCACATACTATAGGTCTACTCTCGCTCTAATTCTTTTTTTTTTCCTCAATTGAACTAAAAAATGTTCTTCATGTGGTAACATGAAAATAATTTAAAGACAAAGCTATTACTTAATATGAGCGAATCAACCTAAGGTTACTTCAACAAGAGTAATTTTTAAGGTCATATCAGATATACCTTTTTTTCTAAAAAATAACAACTGCACTTTTCACTTTTTACAGAAATCTATTGCGCAGTTTTTACAATTCAGAATAAAATTCCAAAACAGAATTAAGGAGAGTTTTGAATACATAATATGTGTGAAAGCTGTTAAACCTTTGCTATAATATATACCTTTTGTTCCAGGCATGTTGGCTGCGCTCCAAGGTCCTTGTGTCCTTTTAGAATAAGCAGTGCTGAGGCACAGGTGAGGCCCTCATTTATGGATCCGGCCACTGAATGGCTCCATATACGGGGCCCCCTTCGGGAAAGAGCGGCAGGAACAAGCAAAGAGCCCCGTCAGCTGTGCCTTTGCACTGTCCTGCACAGGGCCTCTGCTGAGCTCAGGTGAAACCTGGTTGCATATTTATCTCTTGTACAGTTAATCCTTTCATTTTGCTGAACACCGATTGATGGTTCACTCCCAAACCCTTTCCCTCAATAGAGATCAATTTTCTTAAGAAATATAGTTTCTTAAGAAATTTGAAATATAGTTTGCAAACCATTGGTCACATTGAGATAAAGGGACGCAATATGAAGTACTGTATTTTTACTAATAAGAACAATTGTTTTGTTGTACAGTTACCTGTTTTTTATGATTTTTATTTAGATTGAAACATATTAATGAAAATTGTGAGTAATATTCGGCTGGTCAAGTGATCATAATATGGCAGCCCCTATGAGTGGACCCTCTCCATGTAGTTTTACACAGCTGTTATAAAGTTACTGATATTACTAGATTCCTCATCTCAAGTGAGTGCTCATGGTTTTACACATATGTTTACTGAGTGCATCTTTCAGGGGTTTCTTTCTACTTTTTTTCTGCACATAATGTAATGTAATATAAAAATGCAATGTAAACATAGGGTAATATATATATATATATATATATATATATATATATATATATATATATATATATATATATATATATATATATATATATATATATATATATATATATATATATATATAATTGATAGACCTTATTACACGCACTGTAGTGACGTCGACGATATGCAGATCAGCTTCTGGCTTGGCGGGTAGGTCTCATGATGACGTCACTCCCTTCAGACAGAATGAACCGGTGAAAGCCTCGCAGGGTGAGTGGCCTTTAAATATAAAATGATACTTTGACATTGCATTTTAGTAAGTTAAAGGTGTTACGAAATCGAGTCTGGTCAATTATTGTGGTCACAAGGTAACTGACACTCGGTGTCTGATGGAGGTTGTTGTTAGCTTCCCTGCTAGCGGTGGCTAATGTGTCAAAACATTGAGTGTCAAATAAGATTTGTTTTTTATTTGTTATTCTTAAATATATATACTTATGAATTATTTTATTTGAATGTGATTGCTACGTTACTGTAGATATGTTCATAGATTTTAACAGTGTTGGGGAAACAAAATTAGCATGCATTACCTAGTATAATTAATTACTGTAATTAAATTACGTTTTCGTTGAAAATAAATAAATAAAGTAAGTAAGGGATTACTCTTAATTATGCAGTCATTTAATTACAGTTACTTCTGATGTAATTGTGTTAAATACTGTATAGTATATAGAACAATTCTATACAAAAAAATAGTGAATTTAAAATCGAAATTTAAAATCTAATGTTAAAATATATGTTTTCTAATTTAATGCTGCACCTTTAAAGTCTTTGGCCAGTTCATGAATAATTTATTTGATTTTATATGATTTATTTGAAAGAATTAAAAGAACAGTTTCATGTATATTCTATTTCATCTTGTCGAGGTTGATCAGGGTTTTAGAAATTAATTCATTTCAGTAATCTAACTACATTGTAGAAGATGCAATTAGTAGTAATTAATTACTAACTTACCCAACACTGCATGACAACAAACTAGATACATTGGATTGGATTGTTAATTTTTTTAATTAAATATATAGGATATCAGTTTTTATATATATATATATATATATATATATATACACACACACACACACATCTTTTAATTTTCAGTTGTGTTTTTATAATAATATTTGGTGTGTTCTGCAGCTCTTGTGTTTCCTGCATCTCTGTGTGTTTGTGGTTGTCATGGCCGCTGTTTGGCAGCAGGTGCTGGCAGTGGACGCAAGGTGTGTAGAAAATCATTGTCATCATTGAAATCAGGCAATATCAGATATTTTCATAATAGCCTCTTTGGGTTTTATGTATGTCATACAATACAATACAACTTTATAAATCCAGAAGTGATAGAAGAAAAGTCAATATGATTGAACTGCATATCATAAATAAGAATGTATTAAGTGTAACAATTTACATAATCAAAAATTAAGTCAGTCACTCAGCTGGTCTGGCCATGAAAATATTGATTTGAGAAATTGTTTTACAATGTGAGAAGAAAGAGACTGCGGAGTGATATGTATGAGACATTAAACCAGCATATCTACAGTGAGGAAAATAAGTATTTGAACACCCTGCTATTTTGCAAGTTCTCCCACTTGGAAATCATGGAGGGGTCTGAAATTGTAATATTAGGTGCATGTCCACTGTGAGAGACATAATCTAAAAAAAAAAAAAATCCAGAAATCACAATGTATGATTTTTTAACTATTTATTTGTATGATACAGCTGCAAATAAGTATTTGAACACCTGAGAAAATCAATGTTAATATTTGGTACAGTAGCCTTTGTTTGCAATTACAGAGGTCAAACGTTTCCTGTAGTTTTTCACCAGGTTTGGACACACTGCAGGAGGGATTTTGGCCCACTCCTCCACACAGATCTTCTCTAGATCAGTCAGGTTTCTGGGCTGTCGCTGAGAAACACGGAGTTTGAGCTCCCTCCAAAGATTCTCTATTGGGTTTAGGTCTGGAGACTGGCTAGGCCACGCCAGAACCTTGATATGCTTCTTACAGAGCCACTCCTTGGTTATCCTGGCTGTGTGCTTCGGGTCATTGTCATGTTGGAAGACCCAGCCTCGACCCATCTTCAATGCTCTAACTGAGGGAAGGAGGTTGTTCCCCAAAATCTCGCAATACATGGCCCCGGTCATCCTCTCCTTACAGTGCAGTCGCCCTGTCCCATGTGCAGAAAAACACCCCCAAAGCATGATGTTACCACCCCCATGCTTCACAGTAGGGATGGTGTTCTTGGGATGGTACTCATCATTCTTCTTCCTCCAAACACGGTTAGTGGAATTATGACCAGAAAGTTCTATTTTGGTCTCATCTGACCACATGACTTTCTCCCATGACTCCTCTGGATCATCCAAATGGTCATTGGCAAACTTAAGACGGGCCTTGACATGTGCTGGTTTAAGCAGGGGAACCTTCCGTGCCATGCATGATTTCAAACCATGACATCTTAGTGTATTACCAACAGTAACCTTGGAAACGGTGGTCCCAGCTCTTTTCAGGTCATTGACCAGCTCCTCCCGTGTAGTTCTGGGCTGATTTCTCACCTTTCTTAGGATCATTGAGACCCCACGAGGTGAGATCTTGCATGGAGCCCCAGTCCGAGGTAGATTGACAGTCATGTTTAGCTTCTTCCATTTTCTAATGATTGCTCCAACTGTTGACCTTTTTTCACCAAGCTGCTTGGCAATTTCCCCGTAGCCCTTTCCAGCCTTGTGGAGGTGTACAATTTTGTCTCTAGTGTCTTTGGACAGCTCTTTGGTCTTGGCCATGTTAGTAGTTGGATTCTTACTGATTGTATGGGGTGGACAGGTGTCTTTATGCAGCTAACGACCTCAAACAGGTGCATCTAATTTAGGATAATAAATGGAGTGGAGGTGGACATTTTAAAGGCAGACTAACGGGTCTTTGAGGGTCAGAATTCTAGCTGATAGACAGGTGTTCAAATACTTATTTGCAGCTGTATCATACAAATAAATAGTTAAAAAATCATATATTGTGATTTCTGGATTTTTTTTTTTAGATTATGTCTCTCACAGTGGACATGCACCTACGATGACAATTTCAGACCCCTCCATGATTTCCAAGTGGGAGAACTTGCAAAATAGCAGGGTGTTCAAATACTTATTTTCCTCACTGTATGTGGGAAATTGCTGGGATTGATGGTCAATTAAGCAATTTAGTAATATTGGATTGACCATCGGAATAATATTTTCCAGAGAGTGGTGTAATGAAATGTAATATAACATTAAGGTAGTAGGAATATTTAATCATTTAGATGTATAACTATGGAAAAATAGCATATACATATCTGAAAATTTTACAATTTAGTCTCTTGTTATGTGTTAATCTCTTGCCATGGCTAAGTGCGTCCCTACTTGATTGCTCTGGTCGGAAGTCAAAATGTGTTTTATCGACGTAGGGCTTCCCTATATTCATTGCTCTATTTTGTCTCTTTCTCTCTGCCTCTCTCTTTAGGTACAATGCTTACCGCACACCTACGTTTCCCCAGTTCCGCACGCAGTACATCCGCCGACGCAGCCAGCTGCTCCGTGAGAATGCCAAGTGTGGCTTTGAGCCGGGGCTGCGCAGGCAGTATTTGCGTCTGCGCAGTCAGTTGCTTGCACTGCGTTACGGGCCTCTGTCAGAGCAGAGCAGCTTCAGAGCCAGCAGTGTGCGCAGTTCCCGCACCACACTGGATCGCATGGAGGTTAGGTGCACTCAGAAACAGGGCAAAGGGTTTGACAAATACGAATGAGAAGTTCTGGGATTGAATAGGCCCAACAAAAAACACACACACACAAAAAAAAAAAAACAGACGGACAGTGAAATCTATAAACAGAACATCTACGTATACACCGATCGGACACAACATTAAAACTGCCTAATATTGTGCTGGTCAGTGTTTCCCAACATTTTTTCTGCCATGGCACAGTTTTTACGACTAAAAATTCTATGGCACACCACTATCCCACATTGACTTACCATCGTCAATATTACAAAAAACAAATATGATTCAAATATGAACAAAACATGTAAAAAATTAACTGAACAGAACTCAGTCGACAACTCAAACCTTCCTCCTTTTCCGCATCGACGAACTGTGGAACAGAGAATGGAACAGAGAATGGTCAGACTGGTTTGAACTGACAAAGTCTACGGTAACTCAGATAACCACTCTGTACAATTGTGATGAGAAGAATATCATCTCTGAATGCTATTCTAAGATGCGGGTTGGCGCTGTTTTGGCGGCATGATGGGACCTACACAATATTAGGCAGGTGGTTTTAATGTTGTGGCTGACTGGTGTATATTCCTAGATATAAATAGAAACCAGATCCAGGTCACTGTGTGTGAGCTGCAGTGCATGTAGATTGTGAGCTCTTTGTGCATGATAAGCTTAATGTTGTTGCTGTAGTGCTGAAACTCTAAAATCACCCTTCTAGACCCTTTTAAGTTCTCTACCTCCTTCCATTGCTCCCTAATATCCTCTCTACGCACCTTTGGTCTTTTTTTTTTTTTTTTTTTACTTTTTTCTCCATCTTTCCATCAGGACTTTGAGGAGGATCCCAGGGCTCAGGGCGCCAGAGGTCACCGAAGGTCTGTGAGCCGAGGTTCTTACCAGCTGCAAGCCCAAATGAACAGGGCAGTGTATGATGAGAGGTAAACTCTACCCAAACTCTTTGTTTTTTATCATTTAACATCTAATAATGGTGTAAAACTGTAAATACTGTGTCAAACCACAAAGACCATGCAGCTATCCATAAAATGCTTGTAACTACTGGGTCTCTTTGATATCTTTTGTGCCAGGCCTCCTGGTAGCCTGGTGCCCACCTCGGTGGCCGAAGCCAGCCGTGCCATGGCAGGGGACACCACCCTCAGTGAGAACTACGCTTTTGCCGGCATGCACCACATCTTCGACCAACATGTCGACTCGGCTGGTGAGGGAGCTTGAAATTACACAATCGGATTGTCACGATACCAAAAAATATTACATTAAGGACACTCATTTATTTTCAAAGTTATGTATTAAAATATGAACAAATTAAAACAATGGCATGTAGAATTCAAGTACCTTCCAATTAAGTAAAGATTGCTTTCAAAAAGCTCTAAATTATTTATTTAAAGGAATACTGTAGTTCATCTGGAAATTAAAATTCTCTAATTTTCTCACCCTCATGCCATCCCAGATAACTTGCTTTCTTCTGCAGAACACAAACGAAGAATATATCTGCTCTGTAGATCAATAAAATGCAAGGGAATGGTGACTAAAATTTTGAAGCTCCAAAAAGCACATAAAGGCAGCATAAAAGTAATCCATACGACTCCAGTGGTTCAATCCATGTCTTCTGAAGATAACGGTTTATTGGTTTTGGGTGAGAACATACTAAAATATAACTTCTATTTCACAGTAAGTCTTGACATCATCAGTCTGCTTGGTGATTTCAGGCTCGATTACACTTTCTAGCGCCATCTAGTGCTCTGCGCTTGTGTCAAGTGCTAGGAAGAGTAATCGAGGATCATGATCGTGTCTAGAGACTGCAATGGCAAGATGTACAGTGAAAAGAAGTTATATTTTAGTCTGTTCTCACCCAAAGCTGATCAGATTTCATCAGAAGACATGGATTAAAACACTGGAGTCATATAGATAACTTTCACACTGCCTTTATGTGCTTTTTGGAGCTTCAAAGTTTTTCAAAGAGGACCTACAGAGTTGAGAAATTCTTCTAGAAATATTCTTCTTCATTTGTGTTCTGCAGAAGAAAGTCATACATATATGTGTTTGCATACACATCTTGTATGGCATGAGGGTGAGAAAGTGAACTATCCCTTTAATTAAACTGTCACTGATAAGGAACAAATAAATTATTTATTATTATTTTATCATTGAGTGGTTTTCTTTCAAAAAAACGTTCATATATGAGCATTTAAAATGTCAAATTGCCAAATGTCAATCAGACAGCACTCGGTTACTGAATTGAGTTGGTACTCTGTATACCGATATTGTAGAAAGACTGGTGTTAGTCATTTTATTTTTTGGTACCAAAGTACCAGTACTTTTGGTATCCTTAGACATAACTAAAAACTAAACATTCACAAATATCTAGGTTTGACAAAAATGATGTCGGAGTAAGGTTTTTCTTTCTTTCAGCAATAACATTTGCAACAATAGTTGTTTAGGTTTTATTTCCTGGGTCTAGACTGTTTTACCGTCTAATTTTAGCCCGTTAATATTTGATCTCCTCAGTTCCACGTTTGCAGTTCGCCAATGATGATAAGCACCTCCTTGCCTGCTGTTCATTGGATGGGACGTTGTCAGTCATGACACTGTCCCCTCCTCCACCAACTGTAAAGGTGACATTGAAGGGCCACGCCGGGCCTGTGACTGACTTTGCCTGGTCACTCAGCAATGACATCATAGTGTCCACGTCAAAAGATGGCACTCTACGTATCTGGAACACAGAAGATGGGAGATGTATCCGTGAGGTGGTCGACCCGGAGGGCAGTGAGCTGCTGTGCTGCACTTTTCAGCCCATGAACAACAATCTGACAGTGGTGAGCCCACATTGCAGCCTTGTTTCACTCTAAATGACATTAGACAGGAAAGACCATTTCTTAGAGGGATCTACTCACGTCTGTTGTAGAAATTATCACAAGGTTATTTTTTACATTTAAATTGTATAGTAAAACTGGCTATTTACCTGGTGGAAAAAATATGTTTCCTATCCTGAATATTATCTATTGCTATTGCTAATTTTGCTCTATAGTATTTATATCAAACATTTCTTGTCTTGTCTGGTCACAGGTTGGCAACAGTAAACACCACCTGCAGGTGGTGAACATCTCCACTGGGAAGAAAGTGAAGGGAGGCTCCAGTAAACTCACCGGTCGCGTGCTGTCTCTCTCCTTTGATGCTCCAGGAAAAATCCTGTGGGCTGGTGATGACAGGGGCAGCATTTTCTCTTTCCTGTTTGACATGGCCACAGGTACAGTGATATTTTCTTATGTCTGATATACAGGTACTGATATATTTCTTTCATCACATTCCCAGTGGGTCAGAAGTTTACATACACTGTGTTAGTATATGGTTGCATTGCTTTTAAATAGTTTAACTTGGGTTAAATGTTTTGGGTAGCTTTCCACAAGCTTCTCACAATAAGTTGCTGGAATTTTGTCCCATTCCTCCAGACAGAACTGGTGTAACCGAGTCAGGTTTGTAGGCCTCCTTGCTCGCACATGCTTTTTCAGTTCTGCCCACAAATTTTCTGTCAGATTGAGGTCAGGGCTTTGTGATGACCACTCCAATACCTTGACTTCATTATCCTTCAACCATGTTGCCACAACATTGGAGGTATGCTTGGGGTCATTGTCTATTTGGAAGAACCATTTGCGACTGAGCTTTAACTTCATGGCTGATGTCTTCAATATGGTGTTCATTGGCTTGCAAGCCTCACCCTTTTTCCTCCAAACATAACGATAGTTATTATGGCCAAAAAGTTCAATTCTTGTTTTGTCAGACCAGAGGAAATTACTCCAAAAAATTAAGATCTTTGTCCTCATGTGTACTTGCAAACTGTAGTCTGGCTTTTTATGGTGGTTTTGCATTATTGGCTTTTTCCTTGCTGAGCAGCCTTTCAGGTTATGTCGATATAGGACTTGTTTTACTGTGGATATAGATACTTGTCTACCTGTTTCCTCCAGCATCTTCACAAGGTCCATTGCTGATGTTCTGATTGATTTGCACTTTTCGCACCAAACTACGTTCATCTCTAGGAGACAGAATGTGTCTCCTTCCTGAGCAGTATGATGGCTGCGTGGTCCCATGGTGTTTATACTTGCGTACTATTCTTTGTACTGATGAACGTGGTACCTTCAGGTATTTGAAAGAGGCACAGAGTTTGAAGGTACACCTCCTATTAGAAGCTATTTGGCTCATTGTCTAAAGGCTTGACATCATTTTCTGGAATTTTCCAAGCTGCTTAAATGCACAGTGAACTCTGTGTATGTAAACTTCTGACCCATGGAATTGTGATGTAGTCAGTTAAATGTGAAACAATCTGTCTGTAAACAATTGTTGAAAAAATTACTCGTCATGTACAAAGTAGATGTCCTAAACACCTTGCCAAAACTATAGATTGCTAATATTAAATATGTGGAGTGGTCTAAATAGTGTCAAAATGTCAGTTTTGAGGGTCTAAAGGGGTCCTCTCTTTTTAATTTATTTTCAAATTGGCAAGCCACGTGTTGGTTACACAAAATGACTTATATATATATATATATATATATATATATATATATATATATATATATATATATATATATATATATATAATTTTAATTTTTTTTTTCAGAAGACTATTCTGCACTACTCATGGCAACATTTTCAGCTTTTCATACTGCTACAACACATGACATTTTTTACTTTAACGCCATAAAACATATTTATATGACTTAATAAATCCAGACAAAAAATAATGAGCTCCACATCATTGCAGCATTAATTTATGAGACCCCAAATCTCCTAGAATTTAAAGCATCTCTTCCAGAATCTATTGCATTGTCTGATATAGCTTGACTCAGTGCTGTTTTGCTGAAAGGAGTAGGTTACAATTGATGTATTGATTTTTATTAGTTGAGGCTTTTGTTCTATAGGAAAACTGACCAAAGCTAAGAGACTGGTAGTGAACGAGGGCAGTTCTATCTCCGGTATTTCAGCACGCTCATGGATCAGTCGAGAGGCACGGGACCCCTCTCTGCTCATCAATGCCTGTGTGAACAAACTACTGCTGTACAGGTCAGAATGAACATTCAGTAATCAAGATTCTAAATGTATTTACAAGATGAGAGTGTCCCTTTCACATGACGTTGCTAATTGTTATTGATAAATGTGGAACTGGTATTAACAGGGTGGTGGATAATGAAGGGACTCTGCAGCTTAAGAGAAGTTTCCCTATCCAGCATGGATCCCAACCACTACACAGCATCTTCTGTCCTCTCATGTCCTTCAGACAGGGAGCCTGTGTTGGTAAGACCAATCATACTGTTCAAACATTTGAAGGAGCAGTTTTCTTTTTGTTCTATTACCATCTATTTTGTTCATCCTTTATGTAGTCACTGGCAGTGAGGACGCATGTGTCTACTTTTTCGATGTTGAGCGCAACACTAAGGCCATAGTTAACAAGCTCCAGGGTCACAGTGGGCCTGTGCTGGACGTTAGCTTCAACTGCGACGAAAGCCTGCTGGCCTCGTCCGATGCCTCCGGAATGGTGATCATCTGGAGACGTGAGCAGAAGTAACCTTGACAACAGCATCTTCCTTGCCAGCCGGCTCAAATCATGTGCAATGCAACTCCTGAACCCTACTGTAAATGTAAAAAAGATGACTGTTGTTATGTTGTGAGTCTGAGCTAACTCTTTTATTCCATAAAGAACCACGTGTTCTGTTGTCTTTGTTTTAGGGCTGACATTCCTTTGTTGTTGGTTTGGGATGTGATGCTTGTATACAAATGTATCAGTGCTTTGCAGTCATGATGTTTAACTTAAATGATAAGAGGAGAGGTTAATATAATACTTTGTTCACTGTGTGCATTGTACAATAAGAGTGTGAGAATGAGAGTGCTTGAGGCAATGAAGAATGTGTCACTGATGTTGTGTTGGCAGCTTGCACAATAAAACCCCAGTATTTATGCCTTGGTAAAATTCAATAAATTGAATTACACTAGCTCAATTGAGCTCATAAATCTTATAATTTATAAGTGACTTGCTCTCATGCCATCCTAGATGTGCATAACTTTCTTCTGCTGAACACAAAGAAAGTTTTTTTAGAATATTTCAGCTCTGTAGGTCTACACAATGCAAGTGAATGGGTGCCAATATTTTCAAGCTCCAAAAATATGTAAAGACATCATAAAAGTAATCCAAAGACCCCAGTTGTTAAATCCATATCTTCAGAAGCGATATGATAAATGTGGGTGAGAAACAGATCAATATTTAAGTCCTTTTTACTATCAATCTCCACTTTCACAATCTTCTTTTGTTTGTGCCGATTTGCATTCTTCATGCATATTGCCACCTACTGGAAAGGAAGGAGAATTTATTTTTTAAAAAAAAGGCTTAAAATGTATATTTCTCACCCAGACCTATCATATCACTTCTGAAGATATATATATATATATATATATATATATATATATATATATATATATAAAATGACGATATATAGGACCACTGGAGTCTTATGGATTTCTTTTATGCTGCATTTATGTGATTTTTGGACCTTCAAAATATTGATACCCATTCACTTGCAATGTATACATATACAGAGCTGGAATATTATTCAAAAAATCTATCTTAGTGTTCAGCAAAAGAAAGAAAGTCATACACATCTGAAATGGCATGATGGTGATTAAATGATGAGAGAATTTTCACTTTCAGGTGTGTTTTATTAGAATTTGAGCTAAACCGGCTAAATGAATATTTTCCTAGATTAGATTATTTTTGTAGTAGACATTATAGGAACAAGATTTGGAGGTGCAAAGGTATTTATGTAAAAAAAAAAAAGACATATTTTTGATGCGGGAAGGCTTTTATTTTGAAAATAAAACTGCTGCTGTTTTCACTCGTTGTGACCATAGACGGTTGTGACATGTGGGAGGAACTACTTCCGTTTCTACAGTGGGTAAGCGAACAGAAAAACAAAATACTAAGAATAAAATGCATATGTTTAAGAGCCGATAGAAAGAACAATATATTAGAAATTTTATTTCAGAAACTGTGTTTATAACAAATCCCATCTTTGGATCATATATTTAGTAAGAGGTAGGCAGCTAACATGCAAGCAAAGAGGTTACCCACAATATATAACAATTTACAGAATGTGTAAATCTGCTTTCTGTGTTTGTTTATTTATTTTTACCATCATAGACGTTATTATTATAAAGACGTCTTGTAAACCGTTAAATTATTTTGAATTATCTTGCATTTTAAATTGTAGGACCTGGTAGCTTTTTGAGAGGTGTGGTCCAACTGATAATAAACTTTCTCTTCCCTTGCATGCATGTGCATTATTTTAAAGCTTGAAGAGAGTGCAATTACTGTTTCATATTTATGTATTTATTATTTTCAAAATATTGTTCAACTGATGAATGAAACTACTGCAAATGCTTCAGAACTGGTTTGGTAATGTATTCTGTTGCCCAAGACTTACAGTTCTCTTATGTATGGTGTAATATTGCTTCCACTTGTGTTATATTTGGTATATTTTACTGAATGATAACAGAATTTATACACCCATGAATCTGCTCTATTTTAAAGCGTGAAGAGATTGTAGGACAAAGGGAAGAGAACATGCCTTTCTTACATGGATTCAGGAGGATAGTGTATGAGTACAAGCCCCTGGTGGATTCAGTGATGTGTGTCCTTGGAACAGAGGAAGGAGAAAACCCCCAGCAAAGGTTAGATCTCAACCGCATTAAAAAAACTGCAAACAGAATGTCTAATTAAGTGTTAGTTTAACCCTCCATTCATCAAATGTTTATATGCAGTCTGTTGGGTAAGGTTTTCTATATGTTGTGCTGTGCATAAGTTTTAACCTCTGCATTTCACAGGCAAGATGGTGAAGAAAGCATCTGTAGGGCTCTTGTGGATCTTCTGGATAAAGAGTCGCGGTCTTCACTCTTCATGGAGGGAATCAGCTACTCCCTGTTTAAAGTGGCTGAACTTGGGTTGGTCAGTGCAGCACAGGTGCTCTTGCATTACGGGGCTGACCTAAACTTTGAAGGTAGATGCTAAAAACAGTATTTGACTTTGTCATCATCCTCCAAAGCGTAGAAAATATCATGGAAATCTCACAATTTGTTTTTTGCTCATTACAGACCCTGTATCGTACTACAACCCCTTGCACATTGCAGTGTTGAGGAACAAACCAGACATGGTTCAGATGCTGATAGATAAGGGAGCTGGAATTGACAAGAGAGACAGGGTGAGAACAACCTCTTAAACAGTAACATTTAGTGTAATAGTCCAATAATTAGGACTTTACTTTTCCCAATACTGTATATATGCTGTTATTCTCTTCAATAGATTCATGAAAGCAGTCCTCTTGACTTGGCCAGTGAGGAGGCAGACAGGCTGCCATGTCTGCGTGTTCTTCTAGACTTGGGGGCTGATGTAAATGCAAAAGATAAGAATGGTAGTTTGGTCAAATTATTATTTTTCCTCTAATAGAAAAAATATATATATTTCTTTAATAGAATAAAATGAGGGTGAGTAAATAATGAGTGAATACAATTTTTTGGGTGAACTATCCGTAAGCTCCACTACCAGTAAAATGTCTGTACACCACCTACTAGGTCTTTCTTACAGCTATTTTCCACATTTTAGAATAATAGTAAAAAGAGCTATGGATTTTGATTTTGAGATAGGCTAGATTTTCAGATTCACAAGATTTTCAATTAAATTCTAATTCTGATTAAATTCTGATTCATTTGGGGATATTTCAGTTATGATGTCTATTTTGCTCACATATGAAGAAAAAAAAATCTCTCGGCTGATGCTTTTAATTATATAGGGATCTTTTAACATTTTAAATTACAAAAATATTTATTTTACAAATTTTATGTTATCATTAGTTCTTCATTTTTGTCACATTTTAGCTTTTTAAAAATGTATTTAAAATCTAGAAATGTGTGTGTGTGTGTGTATATATTTATTAGACACACAATATATAGTTACATGCTTATTGTACAAATGCATAATTTGTAATATTTACTTTTAGTTTATATTGATATTTATAGCAAGTGCCAAGTGCTTAAACTGTACTGTCTCTTTAAGTATAGTGGCAGTTCAGTGAGCATCTCATTGTAGAGGATTGCGCATAGAGTAAAAGGTTAATCTTGGGATTTGAAGAATAGATAAGATTGTTCAAAAGAACCAGAATGAGCTTTTTTGCCAAGTATGTTTACACATACAAGGAATTTGTCTTGGTGACAGAAGCTTCCAGTGCACAAACAATACAACAACAAGAATTTTTTTTTATAAAAATAAAAATCAAATAGAAAATATAAGTGTGGCGAGGAGGGCGTGGCCGGGCAATAAGGATGGATGCCTGGTGCTGAATTACCCCAATCAGCCGGGAGAGGGATAAAGAGGAGCCAGAGATGCCAGGGAGGGAGAGAGTGAGAGAGATGCATGGACCCTACGAATGTGTGCATTCTGTGTTGGGCTGGAAAACACCAGCACCTTCTGCAACCCCCCTTCTGCAACTCAACCTGCACTTTAGATCTGTGAAGAGGATGTGTGCCATGTCTTCCAGAAACAAAAGACAAGGAAAGCACAAGGACCAGTTGGTGTTTCACCCACTTGTCTAAAAGCCTGTGGCAAAACCAGCTGGCCCCCATCTTCTCACAGATGTTCAACACAGCTGCTTCAAATGATCCACTATCACCGATGTCCCAAAGAAACCCAAGATTGCAGGACTTAATAGCCACAGATCCATCCCTCTGACATCTGTGTTCATGAAGTCATTTGAGAGACTGGTGTTGGCCCATCTGCTTATCAAGCAAACAGGTCTGTGGATGATGCAGTCAACATGGGATTGCATCATATCCTACAACATCTGAAGATCGCGATTAATCAAAAAATGTACATTTTACCCAGATATAATAGTAGTTATCAAAAGTAGAAAATAAAAGAGAAGTATGGGAATGATGTTGTGCACAAAAATGTTAAAGAAATATTCCGTGTTCAATACAAGTGAAGCTCAATTGACAGCATTTTTGACAATGTTGATTACCACAAAAATAAACTCAATCCCTCCTTTTCTAGAAAAATTCAAATCTGGCGCTTAAAATGAAAGTGAAACCGTATTGGTCCCAAATTGGCCCCATTCACTTTCAATGTAATCGCTTCACTAAGTGCCTCAACTTAAACCTGATTTCTGCTTTTTTTAAAGAAAAGAGACAAATCGAAATACATTTGTGTCATCAACATTATACCACAAATGCTGTCAATTGATCTTAACTTGTATTGAACCCAGAATATTCCTTTAAAAAAAATCAGTCAAAACTATCTTTGAATGTCCTAGTATGCTTTTTAAACAGTATTGAGGGAGTTGCTATTTGTGCTGATTGCTTGTTGGCTGCTTTTCATTCTCTATCCAGTACAACAAACTGACTTTACTCTCTAACAGGAAAAACTGCCTTGCTCCATGGTCTGGCCAGCAGTGACGGACTCACAGTCAACAATGCTGACAATATACAGCTGCTTCTAGAAAGAGGTGATTCACTGCGCAATGTAAACAGAAGCTTTCTTCATTCCCATTAATGCTGAAGTCATGGGTACAACCTTGATATCTGTCCTGTGCAGGTGCCGATGTCAACGCCACCACACATGACGGCGAGTCCCCCGTCTCCTCGCTAACCTTTCTGGTGAAGGAAGCTCTAGACAGCAGTGCAGAGGATGCAAAAGAGATCGGCCGGTTCTGTACCCGCGTAACTCACCTTCTTATCAGCCACAGCGCCGACCCCAGCTGCTGTTTGAACGCTACTGACGGGGAGGTGTGGGAACCCTCGTTAATCTACACCAGCCTGGAGCATTTTGACATGTTTTTTCCCCTAGCAGCCATTCTACTCCAGCACGGAGCTTCGTTCTTTTGCTCTCACCACATCGCCTCCTACTGGACAGGTCAACAACTCATATTCTCACGTCTTGCAGAAGCTCTCCGTGAACCTCTAGATGCTACAGAAGTGGATGAACTCATGGCTAAAGCTGAAGTGCTGTTGGATCTGGCCACAATCTACTCTCCAGTCATGCCTCCTCTCTTCCCTCGGTCTGAGCTGCCCGTGCTGGAACAGGTCTCCGCTGCTCAGCTACTGCTGGAGCTCTACAACAAACTAGAGGACCAAGTTTGCCGGCCACTAGCATTGAAGTGCCTTTGCAGGAGACTATTCCACCGCTGTCTGCAGCCCTGGCCCTATGAGGAGAAGGTGAAAGCCTTGCCTCTGCCAGACAGGCTGAAGGATCTGCTGCTCCCAGAGCTAAGCTGGAGGAACAGACCCGGCTGGGACAGCTTTAAGCTCCTCCGTACACTGCGCTGAGAGACATATAAACAGTAATGTGTAAGTGTGGTTGTAAATATCGATCCCTTGATGACTACTACATTCATTAACACCTGGATAAAATAAAACGGATAAAGAATACAATAACTCAATTCCTGCTTAATCTGATCAACATACAGAACAAACGGATGTGACCTGGCTCTGTGTGTGGTGCACCAGAACTTAACAAAGAGAGAACGCTCGCATGGGACAAATTTAAGGAATATTCTGGGTTCAATACAAGTTAAACTCAAATCGACAGCATTTGCACATAATGCTGGTTACCACAAAAAATCTGTTAGACTTGTCCCTCCTTTTCTTTATAAAATGCAAAAATCAAGGTTACAGTGAGGCACATACAAAAGGCAGAAATGTGAAGCTTATTTTATTTTCACTTACATTAGTTTTTTCTGTTAAAACGTGTAATATTTAAGCTGTTAAGTTTAAATAATTGTTTTTGCGGCTGACTAAGTAACCGTGATTATGGGGTTTACGCTGTTATGTTGTCATGGCAACAAAGTTGAAAAATTGGGATATAACTTTACACAGAAAATAGTTAGTGATTTTATCACACAAAAATCATTTCAACACATTGTTTAGATCTTGTGACAACATTTTTGAAACAGTATTTTAACGTTTAAGAATTGGCCCCATTCACTTCGACTCTATGTCCCAGAGTTTCTATTTACTTATTTTTTAGAAAAGAAAGAACGAGTTGAAAATATTGTATTTTTTTTATTGTAATCGACATTATGCCACAAATGCTGTTGATTGAACTTAACTTGTGTTGAACCCGGATTATTCCTTTAAATAAAAATGCTCATGGAAACAATGTAACTTGGTGTTCATTGTGCCAAAGTGCCCCTAACTGCAATTTACTTCATCTTATCTGTTCATTATTTTCTGTTTTGTAGTTCTTAGTTTAAAAAGCTTTTTGGAGATAGTTCGCCCAAAATAGTTCTCTCATCATTTACTCACCCTCAGGCCGTCTCAAACTCGTATGACTATTTTTCTTCTACAGAACTCAAACAAAGATACTTTGAAGGATGTATGATATGTTTTTGCCAATACAATGTAACTCAGCGGGGTCCAAAACTTTCAAGCTTCAAAAAGGACATAAATGCAGCATAAAGCTAATCCATGCAATTCAAGTGGTTTAATCCATGTCTTCTGAAGCGACATGTTCACTTTGGGTTAGAAACAGACCAGAATTTGAGTCCTTATTCACTATAAATCTTGACATCCGTGGTCTCCTCTGCACATTCATGAGAGAAGCTTGTTCACACACTTCCACCCACGAACCAGACACAGTGTCGCCAGGCTCACTGATGTCTACATTTATAGTGAGTAAGGATTTAAATTTTGGTGTGTTTTTTTTTTTCCCAAAGTGATTGTATCGCTTCAGAAGACATGGATTAAGCCACTCGAATTGTATGGATTATTTATATGCTGCCTTTGCATTTTTTGGAGCTTAATTGTGCTATATACTTAAATTGTATGGACAAAAACGCATGATATATCCTTCAAAATATATTCGTTGTGTTCTACAGAAGCCAAAGTCGTGTTAAAAAAAAAAACTGTAGATTATGAGAGAATTATCATTTTTGGGTGATCTGTGCCTTTAATTGTTTACAGTTGAATCTTTAATATCTTGTACAGCACCACTGCCATATGTGATCGTATTACTTGTGTGCTGTTTAATTTATTTTCATGGTGATTTTGTGAGTTGCTGTCTGTAAAGAGTCTCCAGTTTTGGCATTATCGGTGAATCATGTAAAATGCTAAATGATGCCTTAACAAGACAGCCAACTTTGTGTTGGGGATATGAAAGAGAAGTTTGCTCCTCTTCTATTGTACAGTGTCTTGAAGTTGTGTGACCTTGTAAATAATCATTAAGTATCATTCATATCCTTTCATATGTCTGTTTTAGATTTTATGAGACATCTGCTGAATGTCTTATTGACATCTAAGACATATTGTATGAGGGTTGACATGTCTTGACATGTCTTGTTGATGTATTGCAGATGAGCAAACGTAAAAAACATCAAATAGACATCTGGTTGATGTACATGTGCTTTCAAGAAATTGTTACAAAATTTGAGGTATCTACCCACCCAAAATGGAATTAACTACCATTGGTTTCATGCTGGACACACACAAAGATACATTCTGAGATGAAATTAAATAAAATGTTGTTGACTTTTATGTGCAAATAGTCAATGGAGTGCACTGTACCAATGATGTAATCGGTATATCATTAAACAGTACATGGAGCCAAACAACAGCTTTTTGTTTATTTTGAGTAATGAAAATGTAGAAGTATTAGTGAATCACTATAATGGTGGCGATTTTGAATCATCCAGTGAGTTGAGTCTTTTGAATCCGTTCAGTATAGATTGGATCAAATCACTATTTCTGCCAGTAGACAGTGGCAACAAATGGAGAGGGGTCTGTCTGCGTACTGCAAGACTACAACAAGACACGCCCACTACAAGACACGCCCCCTCCAATTAAGCAGCGAAATCCTGAGGTCTCTTGCAACAGTTGCATGCCACGGTTTTGTTGTGTTTATTTGGAGTCCCACAGCAACCCTACACCTATCCATAACTCTAAACCTAACCACAAAGATTTTTTAAAAAAATGCAAAATTGCTAAAATCATTAAATATAACGGAAATTTAAAGTTCTTTTGAATTCAATAATATCGCCGTATCACTAGGTGGCGACAGTGAGTGTGATGAAATGTAATGAAATTTAGCAGGAGAAGAATCTTGTGGCTTGTAAGTTAACTGGAGAAAACAGAACAGATAAATGTTTATTTTACCATTTACAGTGAGGAAAATAAGTATTTGAACACCCTGCTATTTTGCAAGTTCTCCCACTTAGAAATCATGGAGGGGTCTGAAATTGTCATCGTAGGTGCATGTCCACTGTGAGAGACATAATCTAAAAAGAAAAATCCAGAAATCACAATATATGATTTTTTAACTATTTATTTGTATGATACAGCTGCAAATAAGTATTTGAACACCTGTCTATCAGCTAGAATTCTGACCCTCAAAGACCTGTTAGTCTGCCTTTAAAATGTCCACCTCCACTCCATTTATTATCCTAAATTAGATGCACCTGTTTGAGGTCGTTAGCTGCATAAAGACACCTGTCCACCCCATACAATCAGTAAGAATCCAACTACTAACATGGCCAAGACCAAAGAGCTGTCCAAAGACACTAGAGACAAAATTGTACACCTCCACAAGGCTGGAAAGGGCTACGGGGAAATTGCCAAGCAGCTTGGTGAAAAAAGGTCAACAGTTGGAGCAATCATTAGAAAATGGAAGAAGCTAAACATGACTGTCAGTCTCCCTCGGACTGGGGCTCCATGCAAGATCTCACCTCGTGGGGTCTCAATGATCCTAAGAAAGGTGAGAAATCAGCCCAGAACTACACGGGAGGAGCTGGTCAATGACCTGAAAAGAGCTGGGACCACCGTTTCCAAGGTTACTGTTGGTAATACACTAAGACGTCATGGTTTGAAATCATGCATGGCACGGAAGGTTCCCCTGCTTAAACCAGCACATGTCAAGGCCCGTCTTAAGTTTGCCAATGACCATTTGGATGATCCAGAGGAGTCATGGGAGAAAGTCATGTGGTCAGATGAGACCAAAATAGAACTTTTTGGTCATAATTCCACTAACCGTGTTTGGAGGAAGAAGAATGATGAGTACCATCCCAAGAACACCATCCCTACTGTGAAGCATGGGGGAGGTAGCATCATGCTTTGGGGGTGTTTTTCTGCATATGGGACAGGGTGACTGCACTGTATTAAGGAGAGGATGACCGGGGCCATGTATTGCGAGATTTTGGGGAACAACCTCCTTCCCTCAGTTAGAGCATTGAAGATGGGTCGAGGCTGGGTCTTCCAACATGACAATGACCCGAAGCACACAGCCAGGATAACCAAGGAGTGGCTCTGTAAGAAGCATATCAAGGTTCTGGCGTGGCCTAGCCAGTCTCCAGACCTAAACCCAATAGAGAATCTTTGGAGGGAGCTCAAACTCTGTGTTTCTCAGCGACAGCCCAGAAACCTGACTGATCTAGAGAAGATCTGTGTGGAGGAGTGGGCCAAAATCCCTCCTGCAGTGTGTGCAAACCTGGTGAAAAACTACAGGAAACGTTTGACCTCTGTAATTGCAAACAAAGGCTACTGTACCAAATATTAACATTGATTTTCTCAGGTGTTCAAATACTTATTTGCAGCTGTATCATACAAATCAATAGTTAAAAAATCATACATTGTGATTTCTGGATTTTTTTTTTTAGATTATGTCTCTCACAGTGGACATGCACCTACGATGACAATTTCAGACCCCTCCATGATTTCTAAGTGGGAGAACTTGCAAAATAGCAGGGTGTTCAAATACTTATTTTCCTCACTGTATATCTCTTTTTTTAAATTATAGAACATGTAGAAATTGTACGAACACCTTCAGCTCTTGATGTGGGCATTCTGACAGGAGCATGGCATTACAGTTTGAATGTACCCTTCACTAAAAGTCTTACTCGCCCTTTGCGACGAGGTTGAAGCATGAGAGGGAATGGCACGAAATTACACTTAAGAACAATTTCTGATGTATAAAATACTCAATAAATTTCACTGTGACCCGTATTTCTCCAATCGCACACAACCCAGTTCAATAGTTAACACGAGGCTAGCGATTATGGGCAAAAGTTATCCAATTCCAACTGGGCCTGTGTGAAAGTATTTGTCCCCTTAGTTACTTAACCCCCAAAACTGCATTCATAATGGGGTTCAACTGGACTAGACACACCCAAGCCTGATTACGGTAAGCCCTGTTCAATCAAATCAACACCTAAATAGCCGAAATGATGAGAAAAATGGTTATTGAAACACATAAGTCTGGGAAGGGTTACAAAGCTATTTCAAAGGCTCTGGGACTCCAAAGAACCACAGTGAGAGCCATTATCTCCAAATGGTGAAAAACTTGGCATAGTAGTGAACCTTCCCAGAAGTGGCCGACCTTCCAAAATTTCTCCAAGAGCACAGCGATGACTCATCCAGAAGTCATAAAAAAGCCAAGGACAACATCCAAGGAACTGCAGGCCTCTCTCATATCAATATCAACACTGGCCAAAAATTCCATCCATGGAAGAGTGGTGAGGCAAAAAACACTGCTAACCCAGAAGAATATTAAGGCTCGTCTGAATTTTGCCATAACACACCTTGATGATCCTCAAACATTTTGGGAGAATGTTCTGTGGACTGATGAGTCTAAAGTGGAACTGTTCGGAAGACAGGGGTCCTGTTACATCTGGCATAAATCAAACAGATTTCCACAAAAAGAACATCATACATATGGTCAAGCTAGTGTGATGGTGTGGGGATGCTTTGCTGCTTCAGGGCGACTTGCAATAATTGAGGGAAAAATGAATTCTGCTCTCTACCAGAAAATCCTAAAGGATAACGTCCGGTCATCAGTCTGTGATTTGAAGCTCAAGCGCAACTTGATTATGCAGTAAGACAAGGATCCAAAATCCACCACTGAATGGCTCAAAAGAAGCAAAATGAAAGTTTTGGAGTTGCCAAGTCAAAGTCCTAACTTGAACCCAATTGAGATGCTGTGGCAGGACCTTAAATGTGCAGTTTATGCTCGAAAACCCTCCAATGTGGCTGAACTAAAGCAGTTCTGAAAGAAGAATGGGCCAAAAAAGAAGCAAAAATCGAGGTTGCAGCACTCAACGATGGAAGCGAATGAGCAAGTTTTTGGAGAGTTTAAAGGCAGAAATGTGAAGCTTTTAATTTGATAAAACAACTTACACTAATTTAGTCTTTGTTTTAAAAGTTGTGTAATATTTTGGCTGTAAAGTTGTTTAAATTGTCGTTTTTACGGTCATTTAGGGTTTATAGTGTTATGTAGTCATGGATCTTTTAGTTGTAAGGTTGACTAACCTTAAGGGGAAACATAGGGGGAAAAGTCTTCGACACTAACCTTAAGGGGGAACAAACTTCAACAATAACCTTAGGCGAAACATAGGAGGAAAAGATTCCGACAATAACCTTAAGGGGAAACATGGGGGAACAAACTTCTACACTAACCTTAAGAGGAAACATAGGGGGAACAATCAGATGGCAGAACAATCCTAGCAGGACAGTGGCTGCAGTGGCCATCAAACCCAGCACTCCCTGGTACTGTTGCAAAGGAAGGGTTCGCCCCAATTTGAACCTTGTCAAGTGTAGGAGAACACAAATTTGGTAAAGAAATTAAAGGGAATAAAAACAAAACAGAATTAGGATTGGTCAGAGACTTTGTGTATCAAAAACATCTAAAACTTTGAGTCCATGCTCTAAGATAATAAATCACTAGCTACAAGAGGTAGTCAGTAGCAAGACAGTTATCAAACAGCTAACAGAATGGGAAAATCTGTTTAATATGTTTACTTTCTATCATTTCAATCTTTCGCACAACAATAATTCTGAAAAAATTGGAAAATGTTAATTAAAAAAATGTTGATTTGTAAATTAGCGATTCTCCCTGTGAAACATACACTCATTTCAAATCAGATGATTGCAAAATTCCCCTAATAAAAATAGGACAGTCGAGTGTTTACCATTGTGTAATATTTATTCTAATAACACTTAGTTTGTTAGGCTGAGCAAGGCGAATTTCCCCCATTCATCCATAATGCAGGTCTTAGGCTGCGCAATTGTAAGAGGCCTTCGTTGCCATATTATACGCTTATCACACATTCTCAATTGGAAACAGGTCTGCACTGCAGGCAGGCCAATGTAGCAACCACACTCTCTGTTAACGCAGCCATGCACTTGTTATCTGGGCAGTATGTGGTTTGGCATTGTCCTGCAGTAAAACCACCATATGTAATGTATATCATGACGTGGGCTAACTTGGGAATACTTTGGTAAACCTCTGTCAGTCAAAACCATTCGTCTTTGCATCCACAGATCCAAGTTAAGGCTTTTCTATGTTATGCATCACGGATGAAACGATCTCATGCTACATTTTTCCTTGACAGACAGAAAGGAAGCTAGTGATTTCCGTGTTAACAGCACCCTCATACATAACATGCCCAACATGATAAGTCATCCAGTTACCACTCTGTTATTTCTTGAATTAACCTCTTTAGTTAATTTTTAACCAATATTATTAGTTGAGCAAATTGCTAATGCCGGTCAATCGGTTAACCAGTTAAGAATTCATGCACAATTACATGCACCATATTCGCTGCTGTATATGTAAGTCAGCCATGAAAGAACTCAGAACTGTTATTAGCAAGCTGCAAACAACTCATCCGGATGGAGCTTTTTTTTCAAAAGCCTTGGATGAATAAGTCTGACTCCTGCTGAAGGCTCGTGATGTTGCTTTCATGTCTGGCAACCAGGAAGACCAACTCATCCAGGGCCAATCTGAAGAGGGGGATTAAAACAGTTAAACACAATTACAGACAGTGAATAGAGAACAACTTTAACAACTCACCCCTGACATATGTTGCAGGCATTCTCAGAGACTACAAACCAACCAACAACACCCCCTCAACCAGTTATGCCACCCCGCGAGATGACCTTAAAACATTTATGCTCGCTTCGATTGTGGAAACACAGAACCACCAATCAAAGCTGACCTTCCACATGATGACCTGCTGCTCACATTGTCCACCAGTGATGTGTGCTCAACCTTAAGCAGGGTGAATGCACTTTCAACTCTTTCAACTTGTTCTTGGCCCAGGCAGTTGTCCCCACCTGCTGCTGCAATGGCCCTCGATAACTTTCGCCCAGTAGCTCTTACTCCCATCTTTGCCAATTGTTTTGAGAGGCTGGTTCTCACCCACATGATACCATATATACTCTAATGGTCACCATCCATTCACACATTACGATTTAGTTTAGTTTTCATTACTTTTCACAGTTTGTCTGTAACCAAATGATATAATATAGGACGAATATGGGCAAGATGAAATAAGACAGCTTGTTAAGCTTGATCCATATTGTTTCCATATGTATTTCATTAAATTATTATAAATCATTACTTAACGAATCTTCGGGGAGTAAACAATTAAAGGTATAGTTCACCAAGTTCTCTAATCATTTACTCAACTTCATGCCATCCCAGATGTATATGACTTACTTTATTCTGCCAAACACAAATTAAGATTTTTAGAAGAATATCTCAGCTCTGTAGGTCCTCACAATGCAAGTCAATAGGGGCCAAAACTTTGAAGCACCAAAAAGCACATAAATGCAGCATAAAAGTTATGCATATGACTCAAGTGGTTAAATCCACGTCTTTAGAAGTGATATGATATGTGTGAGTGAGAAACAGATCAATATTTAACTTTTTAAATTTCAAGCTCCATTATATTTTCCAGCACCATCTAGCACTCTGCAAAATGTACTATTAAGTGTAATCGATCTTGAAATCATAAACGTTCCTGTAGACTGTAATTGGAAGATGTACTGTGAAAAATAGTTATATTTTGGTCTGTTCTCACCCAAAACAGATAATATCACTTCAGAAGACATGGAATAAGCATCTTATGGATGACTTTCATACTGCCTTTATGTGCTTTTTAGAGCTTCAAAGTTTCAGACCTCACTTGCATTGCATGGACCAACAGAGCTGAAATATTCTTCTAAAAATATTTGTGTCCAGCTGAAGAAAGAAAGTCAAATACATCTGGGATGGCATAAGGTTGAGTAAATGAGAAGTGTTTTAATTTTAGGGTCACCTATCCCTTTAACTTTTTTAGGTTTAAAATCAAGGATTTTACTTTGGGATGTGTGGCAGGACTCATTTCATGACCACTGGTGGGAAAAGCAATGGTAAAGTAAATGGCAGAAAGTTGAGGTAAATCTAGTTAAGCTTATAAACAAATAAAAGTTCACTTAATGGAATATGGAAGTGTGGATGAAATTATAAAAATGTATTTAAAATATATATATATATTCTAGAGAATCATTTTTTCCACTGTCCCACTTTACCAATAGGCCCAGCTGCTTCAACACATCTGGGATTTGGTCAAAAGAGGATCTTCAAAGGTTCAACTTCCCAGTATTGAATATTTCGTAATTTGTTGTTTTGTCTAAGGTAGAAGACATCCTAAGCTTTCTTCAAAGGTATAATGTTAGGTTGTGTCATTTGGATCGTAATTCAAAGTGTCAAGAAAATAAACATTTCCAAAATTGTCGCACTTTGCCTATATTCAGCATATTATGTCAAAAACTAAAATGTATTTGAGATAATTTTTTATTTTATTTTAGTTTGTTTTGGAGTTATGAAAAAGTACTTTAGTTTAGTTTCAGTTTGTTCCAATAATTTCAGTTTTTATTTTTATTTTAGTCAAATATATACTATGACTGACCTAGGCTACAGTTCCAAATTCTTGAAACACTCTGAAATACTTTTAAAGGTAGTGAAGGGATGGGAATGTTGCTTATTTAACAATACATTCAATCACCACTAGAGAGAAGCATTTACTTCTGTTCTGTCCACTATTTGTTAGATTTGCTATCATTGGTTTACAATGACAGGGTTCATTATAAATAACACATAGCTCTACAGGCCTTTGTAAATATGTTCCAATTCCATTTTAAGATGCCAAAAAGGAAAAATAGGCTCTGAATTATTTAGCTTTTGACCTCTGCATGTCAGCTGAGACAGAATTTACAGATAACAGAGTGCTCTGATTCATAAAGCTAAAGTGCTACTAAACTGCTAAATAGAAAAAAAAGATTGTGCTGATTACAAAAATGTTTTAACAGCTCCCATTTTAGACATGTACAAAAAAAAAAAAAGCAATGCATGATCAATACTGTTTTTTCCTTCACAAGCAGCTCATAATATCTGTCCTCACAGCCCTTTTCCCTCTCTTTCCTCCTTAACTCGCATCACATTGCCAATCCATTTAATTTATTTCCCCTCCACCACTCCCAAGAGCCCATCCCAGCCTGGACAGGAATGTAATCGATTTGTGCTGTCAGAAAAAAAAGCCCTTCGTCAGTCTTGCCCGCTGCTATATAAAGCCCTGCCAGTGCTGCTACTTCCTCGCAGAACTCCCTCCACAGCAGCATTAGCACTGCGGAATCCTTCTCTGCTCTCTTCTCTCCTCATTGACCATGAGCTCCATCAATTACAACCCCTATTTCCCATCTGTGCAGCGCAGACGGATGGCGGTGCGCAGCGGGACGAGTTTCGGGGGAGGAAGCAGTCGGTCCCGTCCCGTCTACATGACTTATGCATCCCCATCCCGCTCCTCGGCACTCTACTCCACTGCAGCTCTGCAGCGTTCTGCTGCATCAGCAGATCTGGAATTGAGCCAGGCATCTCAGCTGAGCTCAGAGTTCAAAACTGTGCGGACTCAGGAGAGGGCCCAGCTTCAGGACCTCAACGACCGCTTTGTGGGCTTCATTGAGCGTGTGCACGGTCTCGAGCTCCAGAACCGGGCCCTGGAGGCCGAGCTGCTCCTGTTGCGTCAAAGGCACTGTCAGCCCACGAATCTGAAGGTGCTATATGAGCAGGAGGCAAGGGAACTTCGCGCAGCGGTTGATCAGGCACGTTGGGAGCGCCAAGCAGCTCAAGACAGGCGGGACCAACTGGAAGATGCGCTCAAGGCTTTGCAGTGTCGCTACGAAGAAGAAGTTCTGGCCCATGAGGAGGCAGAAGGCAGGCTGGTGGATGCCAGAAAAGGGGTGAACGAGGCAGTGCTAGCCCGTTCTGAGCTCGAGAAGAGGGTCGATACTCTACTGGATGAGCTGGCTTTCTTGAAGAAGCTCCATGAAGGTGAGATTGCCGAGCTGCAAGCTCAGGTGCAGTACAGCGCCCAGATGTCAGTGGAGATGGAGGTGGCCAAACCGGATCTCTCTTTGGCTCTCAGAGACATCCGAACCCAGTATGAACGCCTGGCCCACCAGAACATCCAGGCGGCCGAAGAGTGGTTCTGTGAGAAAGTCAACACTGTGGCAGAAGACACAGCCAAACATGCAGAGAAAATACGCACCACTAAAGATGAAGCTGGAGAGTATCGTCGCCTACTGAAAGCCAGAGACCTGGAGATCGAAGCATGCCAGGGCCAGAATCAAGCTCTGGAGAGACAGCTCCAAGAGGTGGAAGAAAAACAGAGTGCAGAGATCACCGCCCTACAGGTAACATTTTTATCTGCATGTCCTCAGTAAAAGCTTCATGCAGTATTGCACTCATACTGCACAGTTCTCTTTTAATACCGTTCTGTTTTGGCAGGATACCATTGGTGACCTGGAGAATGAGCTAAGGACCATGAAGAATGAAATGGCTCGTTACCTTAAAGAATACCAAGACCTCCTCAATGTGAAAATGGCTTTAGATATTGAAATAGCTGCTTACAGGTTTGTGGATGGATGTCTGCCATTGTGCATTTGCAAAAGCTTGCATATATTTGTTCTCTATATAATCTACACCAAGGTTATTAAGGGAAACAAAAACTTAACCAGTAAAGCTTAATTAAGTGAAAAATAGCAGTGCACAAATATTTTCTGAAAAAAGTATGAATAAAAAGAAATAAAAGTGCAAAACTTTTAACTATGTAGTCATATGTATGAAACTGAATATCAAATTACAAAATGTCAACAAATTCGAATAATCCTGATCTATACCTGTTGTCATTTCTCCCCAACAGGAAGCTTCTAGAAGGAGAAGAAACACGCTTTAACGTGGGAGGTATTGGTGGCATGTCAAGTGTGTTTTCTCCCTCCATCACCGCCTATCCTTCTTTCGGCCGTCCCATGTTCTCTGTGCAGGCCAGCCTTACCTCTGGTGCCCCCTATCTTCTGGGGACCAGACTGATGAGCTACTCTGCCATGACAGATGAGATTGTAGAAGCCAGCCAGGCACAAGAGGCAGGAGTGAGTCCAGTGAATGAAGAGGAGGAAGAGGGCGAGAAGGAGGAGGAGGAACAGGACGAGAAGGAGGAGGAAGAGGGGGAGAAGGAGGAGGAAGAGGGTGAGAAGGAGGAGGAGGAACAGGACGAGAAGGAGGAGGAAGAGGGGGAGAAGGAGGAGGAAGAGGGGGAGAAGGAGGAGGAAGAGGAAGAAGAAAAAGGTGAATAGGAAAAAGAGGAGGGTGCACATAATTTATTTGAGGCTTGCTACCAATAGAGTAATTTTGCAAATCTGTCCAATATTTTCATTTGAAAGCATCTAACATGCTGCAAAAGGGTGACGAAACATCCCAATAAAATCTTTAGACTGTTGTGAATTAAACCAAAACTTTTCTCACCCTCATGCCATCCCGGATGTGTGAGACTTTCTTTTGCAGAACACAAACAAAATATTTCAGCTTTGTAGGTCCATTAAATGCAAGTGAATGTTGACCAAAACTTTGAAGCTACAAAATGAACATAAAGGTAGTGTAAAAGTAATCCATAATACGCCAGTGGTTAAATCTGTGTCTTCAGAAGCTATATGACGGGTGTGGGTGAGAAACAGAACAATATTTAATGCTTTAAGTCATCCATACACAATCTGAGACAATTAGTAAATAATGACAGAATTTTTTGGTGAACTACTCCTTAACCACCAAGCTCTGATATTTCTCAATTTTGTTTTTTATCATGGTCATCTGGTCACCCTCTACTGCAAAATGACAAATGACTCTTTTTTTTCATGTGAAGGAGATGAAGAGGGAGGAGAGAAGGAAGGAGAACAGGAAGAGGAAGAAGCAAAAGAGGAGGAAGGAGATGAAGAGGGTGACAAAAAAGAAGGAGAAGAAGGAGAAGAAGACGGGGTGGAAGAGGCAGAGAAGGATGACAGTGAAAAAGAAAAAGAGGAAGAGGAAAAGAAAGGAGGAGAAGAAAAAGAGAGCAAAGCTGAGAAAAGCAAGCCAAAAGAAAAGTAATCAGACACGACCAAAATCCCTGGTGCTAGCAAGAGGTGATCAAACCTTATACATACAGTACATCTCAACAATGCATACATCACAGCAAGTCCTTTAATGCTGAAACCCAAATATATGCATGAACACATGCCTTATATATGTGCTTGGCAGGAAGATGTTATTGCAGGTCCCTTATGTTGGCTTGATTGTTGTTGTTTTTGTTAAGATGCTACAGAAAATCTGTAATCATTTTCACATTTTGTGTCAGTATGCCTTCAGAATGAATCATTTTGAAACTATGAACTGCCTTTGATTACCCAAGTGTGCTTAGTATTCAAAATGCCTTAGACCAAACCCTCAAAGACAGGCTTGTTGTCTACCAATAAAAACTTGACAACACTCCTTATCTTGGTGCGATACTTAATGTGTGGTGTTCTTTCTCTGGCAATGTTTAGAAAGGAATATTGTCTACTGACAGAACACTGTATGCTGAAACTGTTGCTAGAGCAACATTGACTTTGATCAGAGTAGCTGACTAACATATTGAGCTTTCTATTTCTGCAGCGAATGGAATGAATACTAAGAACAATATGCACATGTTTATATGCTGTAGGCTATGCAAACAGAGCACACTTCTTCAGATGCTGTATCCTGACTCGACTTTGCATTTTAAGTGTGAGGAATGAATTAGAAGATCAACCCAATATTCAACAAATTTAAATTTTACACAAAATTAAATAATAATGCAAAATTTTGGGGAAAATGTCATATTGCGATTATTGAGGCTAATATTGCGATATAATAAACAAATGGTATCATGAGTCAACTTGCTTGGTTATCAAGGAAAATGCACCAATAGATTACTGATAATGCTGAAATGTGTATTTCTCAACTCAAACATACACACTAGCAACAAAGCCACTATAAATGAACAGTATTTTCAAATTAAAATTCTATTTTTACCAAATTAAATAATAACATCTTTGCATTACTGCAAACTTGTTATTTTCTCAATATTACACCTAAATATAATAGAACCTCCTCATCTATATAATAGCTCCTCTCATCTCGCATGTCATCATTATAGACTGCCATTTTTTTATTAGCTGTGTAGAAAATGGGCTGTCACGTCCACATATGCACTTATTTATTTCATAAAATCGCAGCATTTTGCCGTCATATGGATATTGCACATGCTGACATCGCGATTGCGATTGCCATTTGATTAATCGTGCAGCACTAATGCAAAATAACCCTTTTTTTAATTCCCAAAATGATAACTGGACACCACTCGCATTAAACATGAGGTCATATGACAACAATGTGGCATACTTGAAACATTTGATTTAAAAAGAAATTGTTATTGCAGTGAATATTGCTCATTAAAAACATTTTTTTAAAAAAGGTCTTCACTCTTGCCAGGCTTGGCAAAAAAATAAGATGTTAAAACTGCTGTTGATATTACTTCCAGCACATTCGTCACACTGGATATGGAAAATATACAGTACTAGGTTATCTGGGTATTCCACGCCTACAGAAATTATGCATACTGCACAAAATATATAGTATGTACTGCAGAATTAGTAGTATGCAGTATAACATACCACACAGCCTCTGTTCTTAATCAGGAACACAACTACTAAATATCCAGCTTTTATAGATTTAATTCAAGTGCTAAGCTGAAGTGATTCACTTAAGTGATGTCATGTGACCATTTTGTGCCCATTCAGCACTTGGAACAAAGAGTAGAATGCAGAATCCACATTGTCATGTGCACGGGTTGGTATTGCACAGTGGTAAAGGATCTGAGCAGGAAACCGAAATTGTGGGTTTGAGCCAAGAAGGTCTGTAATACTTTATGAAAGCTATCCATTAGATTTGTGATACATCTCAATGACAGTTGCTTGGTTGGCGCATGAATATCTGCCATCTTTGCACATGGGCACTAAGTCAATTTCAGGCACGGGTAAAAAAAATTACTAAACTAAAATGAAAGATATGAAGGATAAATACAGTTTTATTTATTTATTGCTTGGAAAAAAATGTATTTAGTCAGAATACACGGCTTCTTTTGAATGGATGTTAATAGAGAAAGATGCTTTTTGGAAGCAGATTGTGTAGTTACAGCATCTGCCAGTAGTGGCTAAATGGGCCATCCTAACCTAAGCTAAATGACTACCTAATTATTAAATTATACAAAATAATTATATCGCACTGTTGCAGTCATCACAGATTTTCTACTAATCAAGGCCCAGCTATCTTGAGTGATGCTCAGCACAAATCTATATTGATTTGTCATTTGAGATCTTGAATAGCCACATTTGTGTTTTCAGAGCTGAACGTCCAATTACCATCCCCACATCGACATCCTTTAGCACAAATGCAGTTATGTGATGAGCCAGAGGTCCTCCCTCAAGCTCTAATCAGCCGTGTGCAGCACATGTTCTCAATTATCCTGATTGAGTACTACTTGCTGCCATCTAGACACACTATTAGCGAGCGGTCATGTCTGAAATGAATGTGATTAATGTACACCGAGTGATGAAACTTTTGTGAGATTATTTATCTGTCGAATTTCCAACCTAGTTATTATTTTTGCATGTGGTCAGGTGAAAGAAAGGCAGATTTTCTGTGAAAACAGCAGCTTACAAATTGAGCTGAATGCTTTACGATCACCCCAGTGTTATGTGAATATGTACATTTTTTTAGATGTAAGTATTGGACTGAGTTTGGCTAACGTGCTAAGCTAGTAGCTGCGCCACATGCATTTGAAACATTCTATCTTTCAACTGAAAAAGGCAAGTGCTTCCATGTAGTAAAAACCTCAGTGTTCCATTTGATAAAATACTTTCTTGATACTGTACATCACTGTGCAGAACCCTTAGAGTCCAGCTTTTAAGGCCGAAACATTCTCAACGTGAGTATGTATGCTAACGCTTCTAGCTACACAAGCTCGATTTGGTGCCTTGTTGCGTTCCAAAATGAGGCAGACTGCATAAACATTCAAAAACTATTTTTGAAGTGAATTTTCTTTCAAGGAAACTACTGTCATGGCAGATATATTTATAGCAACTTACCTGAATAATATAAAATCCAGTTTCATGGCATAGACTTTGGAAGGGAACTCTATCGCCCCCTTGAGTACTGAAGTTTGTTATTGCCACAGAAACGCAAGAACCCATGTTCATTGTTCTAATGGGCAATGTGTTGGACAAGCGCTCGAATCTGCGTATGCATACTTGCGTAAAGTATATTTCTGGCCTTACCCTTGGTTTACATGCCTGGGACCATGTCTTCTAGCGGGAGGATGGCAGTTCATAAATTTGCAGTTAACGTTTTAAGAAAATCTACAGCCTTAACATTTCTTTGTTTTGTTTTGTAAAATCAATAAGACACTCAAGGTCATGCTTTTTATGCTATTTATACTCATGCCTAGGCAACACTCTTTAGCCATGATTATATTCACATAGCACGACCACTCGTAAATAACCAAACCAAGGGCGTTGGCAAGAAATTACTTTTGAGTGGGCCTCAATAAAAAAGGATGGGCCAAGTTTTTGCCCACATTGTTTTTATCCAAATTTTCCTTAACAAAAGAGTAGCAGCACATTCAAACGTTTGTTTCACACTTTCAGAAATCAAAAGTTATGCATTTTTTAAAACTATTTTAGAAATATATATTTGAAGTCAAAGAATAATCTCTAAGATTCTGGGTGGGCCTGGGTCCAATTCGGGTGGCTACACCCCTGAACCAAACAAACCTAAAAGCTGGCAGATATATTTAGAATTGTGTGTGGAAAATGTTCATAATATCCCAAGGTCCGTTTAGAAAAATAGACATATTGTACTGATTATTGTGGAAATCACCAATCAGTAATTTTTTTACTATTTGCTCCTAAGTCTTTGCTGTAAATATACTGAATATATTAGACACACCTAAAGCAATGCAAATGTACAGTAGCGTAAAATCCAAACATCTAAAAAGCAGAAACAACTATGTCAGGACTTAGGAGAGTTTTTATTGATTGAGGTGATATTGATATTGCAAATCGACAGAGCAGCACCTTTAGCGTTCACAGCATCATGTTAACAAACCGACTCTTATCATTGATTCAGTGCATTATGTCTTAAGACAAAAAAGTAGACAAGAAAGACATCTTATAGTTTAAAGAATTAAATTACATAGTTTCTGCTTGAAGTGCGCTTGCATATGTCAATGTTGTAGTAGCACCATTATTGCTGAACAACTGCTGATGAATTTCGAATCACTGTAAAATCTTTCATTAGCAGACTTCATATCATTCAAGACATTAGCAGCATAATGTACTTGCATTTTTATTCAAACTTAGCACGGAGAGGCAGCATGTCCTCCCAGACCACACATGCAAGTTAATCGTATAACACGCATGCAATTATTTTGCTAGCTGCATCAAATAGCTTTCAAGTTGGTTTTCACATTTTGCATCAAAGAGAATCATTTCTAACAATTGGATAGAACTAAATTCCTTGGATTGAGGTCATTTAAGCATCAGTCTTTCCCTTTGATTTCCACCTTTGGTTGTGGGGACACTTTCTCCACCTTTTTGGTAACTTTCTTTTTCTCCTGTGGCTTTTCCTCAGCTTTTTTCTCTATCTCTGTGTCTGGTTTGGTTTCCTTGTCTCCATTGGTAATGGTCTCCACCGTTCTGGTTTGAACCTCTTCTTTTGGGCCGGCTTCCTCTTTGGGCGGGCTTGTCTGTTCTTCTTTTCCCTTGTCCTGCTCATCTGCTGGGCTTTTTGGTTTCTGTTTCTCTTCACTCACTTTTTTGTCCCCTTTTTCGGTTTCAGCTTTTGTTTCTTCTTCTCCAGAGTCCCCTTTCTTCTCTTCATCTCCTTCAGATTTTGTTTCCTCTTCCTCAATGTCTTTGTCATCGATTTCTTCCTTTTCCTCATCATCTTTGGCTTGTTCTTTACCCTCTGCCTGTCCTTCTTCATTCCCCTCTTCCTCTTCTTTTCCTTCCTCGTCTTTGTCACTGCTTTGTTTCTCTTCGTTATCTGATGTTGGAGATTTGTCACCACATAGCTCTGTCTCCTCAATTACTTCAACTTCCTGTTCCTTTTCCTCTTCCCCCTCCTCTGCTTCCTCTTCCACTTCTTCCTCTTCCTCCTCATCTGCTGTGCCCTCTTCCTCCTCAACAGCTTCTCCCTCTTCTGCTGTTTCTTCCTCATCCCCTCCTTCCTCTTCCTCTTCACCCTCAGGAGCGCTAGAACTCACTTTGGCTTGACTGGCGGCAACAATCTCCTCCTCTTCCTCCCGCTCTTCCTCTTCCTCTGCTTCTTTCGCCACCTCTCTTGCGACTTCGGCCAGGTCATCATCGATGTCATTCTCTGCTTTGGTCTCCTCAATGATTTCCTCCACTATTTTATGCCTGACTTTAGAAGTTTTAGGCTGGCTGTAAGCGAAGGCGGCGCTGGAAATACTTCCAGAAATGGTGCGAAAGTGCGTCTCTTCACCTTCTAGCAGTTTCCTACATTTGAAAAAGAAAATAATGGATGTCTCATAAATCAAATCAACTATGTGCCAAATAACAGTGTGAGACATTATTATTTTCATTGTACTGCACAACACTAGGCCTACCTGTAAGCAGCTATTTCAGCATCCAGTGCCATCTTAACATTGAGCAGATCCTGATATTCCCGGAGATGACGAGCCATTTCCCACTTTGTTCCCTTCAAATCATTTTCTAATTGGTGGATCATTTCCTTAAAAAGAATTATCAACATGCCCATCAATTTCCAGAAAAAAAAGATAAATACAGTCCAGCTGCAAACATCTGTATACTTTTTGATGAAAATATGCTGGGGTAAATGTTCATATACCAAATTTAATATCCTAGATTAATCTTTATGCTAAATATCATTTTGTAAATAAGCTAACTCAACAAACTCAAATAAGGAAAATCTGCAGCAACTGCACAATGTGAATGTGCAGACTGTAGCCTACCGTAGCGCGTAATTACGCACGCACTGCGTCAAACACCTGTAAAATAACAGTTGTCTTAAAAGCTAGTGAGCAGCACAAGGTTTTGAAACACAGCAAACATTCGCATTTTTTTTAATTCCATCTAAAACATCAGATACACCACTCAACAGATAAACAATCGAAAAATCACTGGAAAACTGTGCATATCATTAAAACTGTCAACACATAATACAAATATTATAGCAAACGTTATTATCATTTAATATAATTATTAGTTAATTACATTTATTATTAATTTAACATGTATACATTCCAATTATTTATAATTATTATTATAAATGAGTAGTAACCTACAGATAAATTCTGTGTTCATCTATCATTTATTAATTACATTTCATAATAATTTCATTTATTTTTACTTTTGTTTTATTTCTGAAACAAGATTTCCTAAACAAACCTGATAACTCGCAGCGTCGTTGTTGTGGCGGTCCTCAATATCATGCAGCTGCCTTTCCAGAGAATCTTTGGTGCCTCGAAGAGCCTCCAGTTCTGAGTTCTTGGCTTGAATCTGACGGCGGTAGTCTGCGATCTCATCCCGTATGGACTTCATAGCATCCTTGTTCTGTTCCGCTGCGTCCGACAGCATGGCGTAGCGGCACTTGAACACCTCCTCCGCCTGCTGGAGGTTCTTTGAGGAGAGCCCGTCCAGCTGCGCGCGGATCTCCCGGAGCGCCGCGGTAATGTCGGTCTTCTGGAGTTCCCTCATCTCCACCACCGGCACCTGCGCGGCTTGAAGCTGAGCCAAAAGCTCGCTGATCTCCTCCTCGTGGTTTTGGCGCAAGAAGTCCATTTCGTCCACAAGAGCCTGGACTTTCCTCTCCAGTTCCAGTTTCATCAGAACCGAGTCGTCCTTGTCTTTCTTCATGCCTCGAATCGCGGCTTCCATGTGCTCCTTGAGCCGTGCTTCATCATCGTATCGCTCTCTGAGTCGCTGGAGATCCTCGTCAATGTGGTCGGAGTCCAGCATGATCTGCGCTCTCTCTTTGTGGAGTTGCTCCAGGGCGCTGCGCAGGTCTTGGAGCTCTCGGTCGTACGCATCGCTCTGCAGTGACTGCGACAACTTCTGTTGCTTCAGCGCTTGGATTTCGGCTTCCAATTGCTTGTTTTGCTCCTCTAAGAATCGCACTTTGTCGATGTAACTCGCAAAGCGGTCGTTTAGCCCTTGGAGTTGCTCCTTTTCATTAGTGCGCCCTGAGCCTCCATTCAGCGCCTCGCTCAACTCGAAACCCTCAGGAGACGCGAGCACCGCGGGGGTGTAGGACCTGGAAACGGGGACATTTGTCGCTCTTTTGAATGAACAGGAATAACCAGGACTGCTTTTAGTCCAGGAGTGCGAGCGCGTTGCGGACGTTGGAGGACGGAGAGCCCTTCTGCGCGAAGAAGTCACTATATCCATGGTGAAAGGTGCTTGTGAATTGGTGGTGTAGTAGTGAGGGTATATGGCTGCTTTCTGTCCCGTTCTATTTATACGCAGGATAACTTCGTCAATGAGGCAAGAGCACCCCCTCCCCTTTAAAAATCGATAATGTGAGGAACTTGGGTCGTTGTTGGGATGTTTAGCAATTCTCCTCAATGCCCCACAATTGTCGAAGACCTTTAAAATTGAAGAAGGTATAAAGGTGCTGTGCCTTTTCCCTAAATTGTTCAAGTTCAATACAAACATCTTGTTATTATGCATGCCTGCTGCATCAAAGTCAAGATTATTGCACTCGCAGCAAACTGAAGGGTAACATTGAATGTAACTTTTCACAGGCTGTAAAACTTTTTTAAACAACTAAATCTTAGGTTGAAATTGATATGCTAATGTATAAGTTTTTCTGTAATTTTTTGCTTTTTGTTCACTTAAACGTTCTTGCAGTGTGACAAATTATTTTTACAAGTACATATTTTCAATTTAATCTCTCTATTAATATTAACTCATTAAACTACATGTATTACAATTGTACAAAAATGATATATATATATATATATTTTAATTAGTTTAAAATGAACTATAGCAGGTGACACTGCAAGACACTAAAATGTTCACATCAAGAAAACTGCACCAACAATTTAGGAAAAAATAACTAAACAATGAGAGCACGTTTTAATGAATTTAATTTTTTTTTTTACTCTATTTAGTTATTACATGTATTACATTTATTTTAAATCTAATATTTATATTTATTTATTGCATTATAATTTAATCTAATATTTATAAATTATTATTGTTATCAGTATTATTAGCCTATTTTTGGATTTACCAATAATTAATTAATTAATTAATTCCTAATAATATGATTGGGTTTTAGCTACTTTGTGCATTTATTTGTGAAACTAGACTTCAGTTTTTAAAGTTTTCAGAGAATATTTAAATCCTTAGTCAAATATATTAAATAATTAACATTAAGTTGACAAGAAGTGAGCTTGCTGATGAAATAGCACAACTTATTTATTGTGGTAATCTATAAATAATATATATATATTTATATTAATTCTTTAAACATTTGCCTTTTTAATTGATCGCTTACACTTATTAACTGCTTGTGAAAGAGGTGTAAAATATCTTGTTTAACCAGGTGTTGATTAAAGAGCCTACTTGTAAAAGCATTCAGAATCATATTTTAATCGGTTTATTTCCTCCACGGAACACAAAAAGCACATAGAGGCAGAATGTAAGTCTCAGTTACCATTCACATTCATTACAACTTTTTTTCCGTACAGTGAAAGTGAATGGTGACTGAGGTTGTCATTCTGCCTAACGTCTCCTTTTTGTTCCACTGAAGAAGGAATTTTTTTTAATATGAGTTTGGAACAACATGAGGGTGAGAAATGGTGCTGATGGCACTGAAATTCTCTATTCTGTTATAATATCAATATAATAATAACTAATCCAATAAGACTGCAATTTAATAAACCATTAGACTTCAGTCAAATAATTTAACCAGATAATGGCAATGGTGTGTAAAGAACAACAGATACATTACGGTCATGATGGGAAATACTCAAAAGTCAGAGGTTGAGAGAAGCCCTTCTGTGAGGGGTAAGATCAATAGAAAATAGTTAATCAATAGAAAATCTGACAACCTGGATGTCCTAATGTGAGGGATGCTCAAATTCAGAGATGCTCTTAGTGGAGGAATGTGTGAAATGAGTTTCTATGTGTACTCTGTGAAATTTCTGTCATTTACTCACCCGCATGTTGCTCCAAACTTGCATGGCATTCTTTCTTCTGTGGAACACAGAAGGTACTGCCAGCCTCAGTCACCATGCACTTTTAATTTGATGGAAAACAGATGCAGTGAATGTGAATAGTGATTGAGGCTGTCAGCACCTATATACCCCTGTCTAACATCTCATTTTGTGCTCCATGGAAGAGAGAAAATCCCACGGATTTGAAACAACATGAGGGTGGGTAAATTATGTCATGATGTAATTTTTATTTTGGGTGAACTAGCCCTTTAAGCTTATACATTTATAGTATGTTTAGCCAGTTCTCTTTATATCAGCACTTGTAATTCATCCATCTCGTATGTCCTTATCGCCTGCCACAGTGGAACACTATATGTTGGAATGTAAATGTACGCCGTAAACAAATTTGTTTTTTTGCCACCTATAAAATTGCACAGTCATGCTTTTGGATGCTTAGATATTGCACTGGTTGATGTTTCAATCCAGGCTGTGAGCCAATAGAGAGCTGCAAAGATGCTGACTCAGGTCCCAGGAGATGGGATCGACCAATACAAGGCCAGGCAGAGGAATACAACAGAACTCAATTACTGCACTAAACTAATGGGAACATAAGACTAGCAAACACATATAGGATATAAACCCAGATTAGCAATGGTGTAACATAAACATAGATAGACAGAATTAAATTGCCTCAGTTACAAATAATTAATTAATATTTTCCCCACTGTTGTCTTTGGCTTGCTTGCTGGGGGTTTGTTTTATTCTATTCTTTGAAAAGGGCTTCTTTTAGCCCTGATTAAGGCCTGTGTGTTGAAACATTTTGGCAAATAAATTATTTATTCTTTATATTTCTCCATTCCACGAGTGTTGCTGGATTTGCTTTTCATTAGTACTTCAATTAATTCAAAAATAATAATAAAATGCATTAAAATGTATGTACATGTTTATATTTTACTATACTGTGTTTTATATGATTTTATACTGGATATTGTTATTTCGGTAACACTTTTTACAATGAGGTCGCATTCATTAACAATAGTTAACTAAATATGTTTAGATTAACTAACAATTGACAATACTTTTATTAATATTAGCATTTATTAATATCAACGTTTGCGAGTATATTTTTATGTTAAAAGTTGTGTATGTTAAAGGAATAATCAGAGTTCAATACAAGTTAAAGGGATATTTCTCCCAAAAATGCAAGTGAAAGTAACATATGGTGTCTGATCTGAAAGTGAACGGAGATTTAGAGTAAAATATAACTTAAATATTGTTTGGTTTATCGCCCACACATGTTATATTGCTTCTGAAGATATGCATTAAAGGACTGGAGTCTCATGGATTACTTTTATGTTTTTTTATATGATTTTTGGACCCTCTGAGTTAAGTTCACCATTCACTTGCATTGTGTAAATCTACAGAGCTGAGATATTTTCCAAAAAACTTTTGTGTTCCGTTTGTGTTCTGCTGAAGAAAGAAAGTCATACACATCTGGATGGCATGAGGTCATCTCAGCATTCTCCAAATGCTGAGAGAATTTTCATTTTTGGGTGAACTTACCATTTAAGCTCAATGGACAACATTCGTGGCATAATATTGATAACGGCAAAAAAATATTTTCAATATGTCTATTTAAAAAAACAAGGAAAAATTGCGGTTACAGTGAGACACTTACAATGGAAGTAAACGAGGTCAGTCCATTAACATTAAAATACACATTATTTCAAAATTCTATACATAAGATGATATCATTACATGTTAACATTATTTTTGTGTGATAAAATCACTTACTAATCTTTTCTGTGTAAAGTTATATACAATATTACTACTTCATTGGTATGACGTAGAACAAAAAGCCTTTAAGTGGTTTTATCACACTAAATCTAAAATCACGTAGAACAGAGATTTGATCACACTAGAGTTACGTTAACATATAATGTGTACTTCTTGTTGCTATATTTTTGAAAAATGTGTAGTGTTATGTCTATGGACTGGCCACATTAACTTCCATTGTAAGTGCCTTACTGTAACCACGATTCTTAAATAAACAAGTAAAAAAAGCTATTTTAAAAATGAGGAACATTTTCAGGAATTTTTAGAAACAAAATGGGCTACTTACATACAAGGGCGTAGGTTTGGTTTAAAAGTTGGTAGGGACACATATATATATATACAATTGTGATATTAAGATTGCTAGAAAGTTTAGTGTCTTTCTGCATAATATTTCCTCATATAACAAGTCTCATTTTCTATTCCTCTGTCCCACCATATTAAATTTTAACTGTTTCTTTACTAGCACTATTATACTATATTTTTGTCTGCAAAACATGTTTTCCTATTTACCCCAATGTTCTTTGCCAAAGTGTAAAACAAAACATGTATTGGCTGCATTTTTGCCATATATTGTGTGCAGAAAATATGAAATATTAATGCAAAATTCTAAATGCAAACATCCTTGCGCTGACTAGACCGACTCATTTGGATGAGCTGCTTGCTGGACTCTCTCACACACGCCTATGTCATCATAGAAACACACACTTACCAGACGCCAGCCACTTTACAGATAAATGCATTAAAATCATGCTGCAAGTAAATTTGTATACCAATACAATTCTATATATATTGTGCAGCCCCAATGGCCAGTGGCCAGCACTAAAGTCTTAATTTGGGAAGGCAATCTGTTGTCTCTTCGGATATAATAGCATCTTAAAATCCTGCCCCTTACTTGGCACATTCCCTTGGACATGTCCCTACCATCCCTACCTAAATCTACGCCTATGCGTTTTTATTTGTCATAAAACGGAATTAATCAGCATTATAAGCTGTCTTCAACTAACAATGAGCAATTGTAAATGTATACATTTACATTAACCAAGATTAGTAAATGCTTTAAAAAATATTCTATATTCTATATTTTTATTGAGTTTGAATGCTTTAATTTGCATTAAATTATATGCAAAAGAGTCATGCCAATGAAGTATAAAATTTGAATTTTGAGCAGTGTCTTGCTCACATTGTATTGCTTGCCTCGTACAAACCCAGCAGAACCGAACATAATCTTACTCTGGCTGTCAGCATCTCTCTCCACTTGTCAGCACCTCTCTCTGGCACTGTGAGCCTTAGTGCAGGCTGACATAGCTCTTTTTTCCTGCAGACACGCATCCCTCCTCCCTCCTGCATTCAGCCCTTCAGTTGTCCACACATTACTGGGTGTAAATCAATGGCTCCGCCCTTCTGCAGCACACAGCTGCACACGGCTAGATGCTCGTTTAGGGGAGGCCTATATGTCTCATTTACAGGGTCCGGCAGGGTGGAAACACTGCTTGTGTTTGCTTCAATGCAGCCTGGAGTTTGTGTTTAGTAGATAAAGCTGGAGTGTGGATCGGTCTGGGAGGGAATGTACACGTGCACAACATTGTCTCTTGTTGTGCACAAAACAGTGGGGTCCAAAAGTCTGAGACATATTGAAAATCTGAGAATGAGAAGTGAGAAATTAACAGAAAGGTTTAGTTTTTTGAAGAAAATTGCTGATGTGTATTGATGAGGAAATATTTCAGATTCTGCACAATCAAATGTAAGCAAATTTGTGACATTGATCATGTCAAAGGAATGTTAAGCTCAATCAACAGCATTTGCGGCATAATTTATTACCACAAAAATGATTTTGACTCGTCCCTTCTCTTCTTAAAAAAAACAACAAACAAAAACAAAGCAAACATCGAGGTTACCGTGTGAGACACTTACAATGGAAGTGAATGGGACCAAATTTTTTAGAGGGTATAAAGGCAGAAATGTGAAGCTTATAATTTTATAAAAGCATTAACAAGAATTGTTCTCTGAAAACTTGTGCTTTAAAGTGGTTTTTGCAGTCATTATAGGTTTTTAGGTTTATGGCTTTATGTCGCCATGACAACGAAAGTAGTACAATTGGATACAACTTTACACAGAAAAGGTTAGTAAGCAATTTTATCACACTTAAAGCTGATGTAACACACATATTGTTTACATCTTGTGGTCATACATTTTAAACAGTGAGTATTTTAACGTTTTCGGATTGGCCCATTCACTTCCATTGTAAATGCCTCGATATAACCCAGATTTAACCCAGATTTTTGCTTTCTTTGATTGAAGCACACACAATTCTCAAATCATGCTGGGACAATTATTTGTAATGACATTTTTAGTTATATAAAATTATAAAAATTAGAAGCAAAACAGAAGCATTTTCTTAAGTGGTTTCAGACTTTTGGCCCTCTCTATATAAAATAAAAAAATATTTTTAAGACTTTTGCAAGCAATGCATGCATTTAAATGCTTATAAATGACCTTGATATGTCTCATATGTCATCGATCGTGTCTCGTTAATACTTATGTAATAAATAGTTTGTAACTGATCAGTAAATATTGATCTGTTTCGGCTCTAACTGCACGCAAATGAAACTGCAGCAACAACCTAATGAAGAACATTGTCACTAACAATACATATCACTAACAAGTGACAAAATCAATAGCATGAGGATAATCAGATCTTCTCAGTTTACTGTATGTGTTTCATAGCACTGTTTAAAGTGTCTTGTGTTCAGATTTATGAAGCTCAGATTCAGTGCTTAAAGGGATAGTTCACCCAAAAGTGAAAATTCTCTTATAATTTACCCTCATACGAATATAACATGTGTATGACTTTCTTTAATTAGCAGAACACAAACAATGATTTTTAGAAGTATATCTCAGCTCTGTAGGTTCATACATGCACGTGAATGATCATCAGAACCTCTGTAGCTCCAAGAACCACATAAAGGAAACATAGAAGTAATCCATAAGACCCATAAGACATGCACCGATCAAAATGTAGGTTCTTTTTTACTCTAAATCTCCACTTTCACTTTTGATTTTACATGTGGTGACTGTTTAGTTTCATTTTCACATCTGAAAATGAAAGTTGAAGTGGAGATTTAGAGTAAAGAACTTAAATATTGTTCTGTTCTCATCCACACCTATTACATCACTAATGAACATATGGGTTTAAACACTGGAGTCATCTGGATTACTTTTATGTTTCATTTATGTGATTTTTGGAGCTACAAAGGTCTGAACACCGTTCACTTGCATTGTAAGGACCTACAGAGCTGATATATTTTTTTCTACAAATCTTTGTAAGAAAGAAAGTCATATGCATCTGGGATGGCATGAAGGTGCGTAAATGACGTTTTATGAGTTTTTGGGTTCGTTTTTCGTTTTTATAATTTCTATGAAATATATGGCTTTGTTTGGAATGGAATACAGAATGATCCACACACAGTATACAGCCTACTATTTCTCAAAAATAGTATGCGAAACAGTGTGCAGCATGCAACAAATTTCAATCAGATTTGACATTCAATAATGACATTCAATAAACTCAATGAATATTATGCATTTTGGAAAACGAACAACAGACTGTAACTTCATTACTGCAGTGGAGAGAATCTGTGTTTGGCCGCCCATCATACACACACATAACTAGGCTCAGGCTGACCTGTATAGTCTGATTCTCTAACTAATTTTTACAAGCTATTTCTTTTGAATCTACAGGGCGAAACATACAGCATGACCATTATTGTCTGATTCCTAAACAAATGACTCTCATGAGCAACCAGTGTGATCCGATTTCAGCACAAAGGAGTTTTTGAGCTGGTTCTTTTGTGTGAAACATACAGCATGAACAGTATAGTCTGATTCATGACCGAATGACTCTTATGAAATGGTTCATTTGAATCTACTTTACATCGTGAAACATACAGTGTGACCAGTATAGTTTGATTCTCAAATGAATGATTTTAATTAGCCCGTTCTTTTGAATATACATAGCGAAACATAGACCACAACCAGTGTAGACTGATTTATGAACAAATGGTTCTATTGATTCTACGATGCGAAACGTACAGCATGACCAGTATTGTCCAATTCACAATCAAATGACTCATATTCTCTTTTGACTCATAGACTCTTTTATCAGCACATTCTTTGGTGAATCAAAAACATACTGAACCACAAATCATTCATTTAGACATTTCCGACTTGAAATGAACCCAGAATTCAGAGTAATTACTGGACATTAACATGACAGTGTAGTTATAAATACACATAATCTGTTCCGTTGTAATTAGAGGTGTTTTATATGAATGAATGAATGATTGAAATAATTAATAAAATATATTTAATTCCTTTTGATTCCAGTTACTTTTGGTAACTGAAATGAACAAACTACCGTGCTAGGCTACAATCTCCTTTTGTGTTGCACAGAGTAAGGAAAGTAATATAGTAAAAAAAAATAAAAAAGCTTGAACAATTGAGAGAATTTTTTATTTTGGGGTGAACTATCCCTTTAAATCCGTGCATTTGGTGCAATAGATGCTTTATTGCATACATACACAATCTAGCTCCATCGCTGTCACCTGAACTTTACCCTCTCTCCAGAACCTGAAAGGCAACACCCAGAATCTGCAGTGCTTAACTACTCACACCCCCCACCCCCACCACCACCCTCTCTCTCTCTCGCTCTCTCTCTGTCTCTCTCTCTCTCTCTCTTTCTCTCTCAGATAATGGCAGGCGCAGTTACAGTACAGAAGTGGAGAGGTGGTCCCACCCGTGACGTGGATCATTCCACAACTGCATTGCACCCAGACCACACCCACATCCAAACCACAGACAAATGCACCTAAAAGCAGCACTGACTGATGCTGATGAATTGCATCCTATATTTGATCTAATTGTGCTGCAGTGGTTCAATCTACAGCAGCACAGCTTCTGCAGGTTTGGAGTGGACTGGCACTACCAACCATTCTAAAGTTCGTCAAGTTCATTTGCTTTATTCTGCCAAGCTCCTGCATCATCTTATCTCTCTGCTGATGTACTTGATAACATGCTGCAGGAAAGCAAACGCCAGTATTTGCGAATTTAGTAATTTGTATTGTGTTGCTAAAAGCAGTCAAACGCATTAAAGTAACAATGACCCAGTTCAATAAATATGACTTGGGCATGGTGAAGAATAATTGAAATATTTTAGCACTGAATAAGCTTATGCATGCACAAGAGTAGTTATTTTATAGAAGTTGATTTTTTTTTTTTTTTAAGTAGGGATAGGGATAATTCAGAACTGTTAACAAATTTCCAATCCTTATAAACTTCATCAGGGAGACTGGAAGCTATGGACATGAACTATACCTCAAATTGTGTGGCTTATTGAGAAGTGGTGTGCTGTTACAGTATTATAAGTGTGCTATTATACGTGGTCAGACTTAAACAATGATAAACAGACAATTAAACAAATGAAAAACAGATTGAATGAGGCCACCCAGAACACCATAGCAAACACATTACTATGTCTTAGCATTTACATTTACATTTTATGCATTTGGCAGACGCTTTTATCCAAAGTGACTTACAGTGCACTTATCACAAGGACAATCCCCCCGGAGCAACCTGGAGTTAAGTGCCTTGCTCAAGGACACAATGGTGGTGGCTGTGGGGATCGAACCAGCGACCTTCTCATTAACAGTTTAGTGCTTTAGCCCACTACGCCACCACCACTCTAGCAACCATCCAGAACACCTAAGCAACCACATAGCAATGCCGTAACAGCCACATAGGAACACCTTAGCAACCACTCAAAATACTTTAGTTACCACATAGCAATGCCCTAGCAACCACTCAAGAACACCTTTGCAACCACATTGCAACGCCTTGGTAACCACCCAACAATTTAGCAACCCCACACCGCAACACCCTAGCAACCACATAGAAATGTCTTAGCAACCACCCAAAACACCTTAGTAACCACACAGTAACACTTTAACAACCTCCCCAAACACCTTAGCAACAACATAGCAATGCTTTAGCAACCATACAGAACACCTTAGCAACCAAATAGCAACACCCTAGCAACCACCCAGGCAGACAAAATCCTTAGCAACCACATATCAACGCCTTAGGAACCACCCATAATACCCTAGCAATCACATAGCAACTACCCACAACACACCTTGCGTTGTGATGACAACATTTTCATGACTTTATCACCACTAACATTTTCATAAGAACATGAATCTATTAAGAATCTATTTAACACACTTATATTGTGATGGATTTGCCTTTCAGTATGTGCACAGAAACACTAGACTCAGCCACAGACAAAAGGGAATGGCGAATCAATATTTAACATAATTAAGCATTCAGCAAAGGGAATATCGCTATAAATAAATGGATGAAATTTAAAATTCTAATCAGTCCCAGTTTTGATTCCAGAAGCAAATGGTTGCTATAATTTTGGGGAAATGAGACAAAGCGGTGACATCTATGAAGCAGTATCAATGCCATCAGCACTTCCAAAGCCCAGAAGCTCTGCATTTCCTTGACAAGATTTAAGGTTGAAGTGCTGAGCCTTTGACTTCGACAGAGATGTTTTAGCAGAAAGATGCTGCTCGAGCCAAAAGTGCTGGCCTCGGTCACGCAAGCACTTACGGATTGGATGTACCCTGCACTGCTGATCAATTCACTTTAATGTCAGGAAAAGAGGGAGGGTGTGGTGTTCAACCTTTGAGAAGAGGATAATGTCATCTAGAAACTGAGCATGTCCTTTACTTTCCATGAGGCACAGGCATTCAATATTTGACTTGTATTTCATAATTTCTCTGTTACACAGATGTATAACCTCTGGCATGATGTTCTAAGACTCCAATATCTCTCTTCATCTTTGAGTGCCTACGTTTTTTTTCGATTAGAAAGAAGAAATTACAAATGAGATCTTTTTTATTCTCCTAGAGTGTGATTGAAAGGAGTGCAAATGGAAACTTATGCTCAAGTCTCCGGCTTCTCAGATGTTTCTCCTATGAAATAGACCCCAGGAATTCCACATGTCATCATTAGAGTTTTAGAAGAGATCTCAACGTTCACGCAAAATGTACCAAAAGACAGATGTCCCAATATAAACTCAAACATTTCTCTTCCGATTGTGTAGAACAACCAAATTAAATGAGCTAGGATATGCACATTATGCACATGCTTACGGCTCTGTACTTTAAATGTACACTGCAAATAATTATAGTAAATAAATAATAATAATTTCATTTCATTTTAAAGTCTTAATTCATATTTTTGTCTTGTTTTCCAGTAAAAATATCGAACTGTTCTTAAATGCAAAAATTCTTTAACAAGACATTTTTGGCAGTTTATGTAAACAGTTGGCTCATTTATGTTTGTTTTTATTTATAATTTTAGGAGTTACATCTGAGACACAGCTGATACTTAGACCTCCATAAAGTCACAAAGAGCTTTAAAAGAGCAACCTCTCGGCAATAAATAACCTCTTGGTTCCCATAAAATTTGCATCAAAATTATCTTTGTAAAAAAGCTTCTATACATTCCACTGAAAATATCTGTTAAATGTGCTAAAATGCTAGAAACATGATTATAAAACTGATTACCTTGATAGAAAAATGAGGATCAAGCATTTTATTCCGTTAAGAAAACACTAAGCATTAATTGTTGAAAAACATGTTTAGATTTTCCAACAGCAATGCTGAAATAATGTTGCACAAGCCTGAAAAGATGTTGCTATGGAGGAGCTGGACGTAAAGGAAAATTATGCTGGTTCCCCAAACGGAATTGCCAAAAAATAATGTCTGTTTTTAAACAGGTTTCCCTGAACACCCCCCATCTACAGTACCTTTGGTTGGATAAATGAACCAGTCCAGAATAAACCAGCATGGACAGGCATGGAAATTCATGCTGGTCTAAGCTAGTCTTATTGTCAGCAGTGATGAGGAAACTATGAACATAAAAAAGTGATGATAAAAGAGGAGCTTTATGGATGACAAGATGAAGAATACAACAGGGCAATAAAGGAGGTGAAGACAGAGGGCAGACGGGAGCTGGTGCCAGCTACAGCGCAGAAAGTGGTTGTGTCTGAAGAGGTGAGAGAGGATGAAAGCTGATTATTAAATCTGTGATGACCGGATGCACAGAGATTCAGAGGACAGAGAATCATAGAGATAAAAGGAAATCATTTGGAAATCATCAAAGAAATCTTTAGTTAAGACTTTCAACTGGATAGAATGTTGTTATTAAATTGAAATGTGAAAATCTTTAATCTTAAATCTTTTTTTTTTTTGGAGTGTGGAGGATGAAACAATGATTGTGAAAGTTCCGATGAGAGAAGAAGAAAATGTCCAATCAAAGCACACAGCAGAAATCTAATGATGAATTTCAAAATGTTAACACTGTGTAACACATAAATACGTATCTTACGCAAACATTGCATTCTCAAACAGACTGACATTTTAAATAGGATTCTGTGATTTTTAATATAAATATTTGTATATTTGTTCATAGAATATATGCTCATTACATATTTAGATCTTATATATTTTATAAAAGGCCTATTTTAAGATATAATATTTATTATGATGATTATATTTACAGTATATATTAGATGAATATATTTTTATAATTTATTATAAATTGTTATTTATATATAAAATATACAGTATATGATGATTTTCACACACACACACACACATATACATATGTATATATTTGTGTGTGTGTGAGTTGATTATACTTATATATTAGATTCATTATATGCATATTCTGTTTAATATAAAAATATATAATTTATATTTAATATACTCTCAACACACTCTCACAGCGAAATCATATGACTTCATATGGTTTCATAACTATATATATATATATATATATATATATATATATATATATATATATATATATATATATATATATATATATATCTTATCAGTTGATGCCGGTGACGCATGACACATTATTTTTTGACTTTAACTTTTTGCTATTGCTGCTGTTGTATTCAGGGAAGGATGTATTTTCCATTTACAATATGTGCTTGAGCTTTATCACTTATGAGAGCACTGATTGATCATTGATGGTTAAGCCTTATGGGCCAATTCATTGCTCTATTCATAACTGAAAGTGTAATATCAATACCATGTTTAACTGAATATATTAAGCATCGATTCAAACGTTGACTTAAAGCTTTGTGAATCCGTATTACCAAAGTGCTTTCAAAACTTTAGCCCCTCATTTGATTAAAAGCTCATAATTTCTAATATAACTGGACATACTGCAGGACATCTCCTGCAGAGTTTGATTTTGATACTGGAGTCAACATGAAATGGAACACTGTCTCCATCTACTGGACAATAAGTAGCACTGCGCTGAATCACAATTGCAAAATCACCAATACAACAACAACAACAACAACAACAAATTGTAAACACATTCTTCGCTCCTCAGTGCTATGGCACGGTGTGGTACTGTGTTTTTTGTAACAGGACCAGCGAGGATGCTTAGGCTATATAGAAATTAATTCTGTGGGTCACTTTGTGGTTGCCACTTAATTTTGCTTTAGTATGATGGATAGAGTGATGTTGCAGGACAATATTCACATGTACTACAACTTCCACATTACTAGGCCTATAGGTTAAAAAAAAAGAAATGATTAGAAAATGTTATGTTTGTATTCATTATAAAAATCATCGGTTTCTCTATGTAAAACTAGTATTAATTAGCCTTCCAAACATTCATAAAATGATATCACCCATTGCTAAATGTTATATTGCACCGTTAAATATTGACTCTGCTAACGGTGTATCATGTTAAACCCTCTCATGGTGGATATTTTGGCATTGACTTAATGGGCGAGTCTGATACTTTTGTGTGCAAAGGGCACATTAGGCATTGATTAGTCAGTTATTGTCTGAGGTGCTTAGAAAAAAGAATACAGGAAAGTAATGGCATACAAAGTTGTCAATTTGTTTTATATAAATAAATAAAATCTGTAGCCAATTGCAGCTATCTTTAATCTAATTTTAGATTGATACCTGGCTACTGAATGGTTGTCATGGCACACTGTAATGTTGACAGGTCATGACCTTTATATTCCATTCATACCACAAATGACCAGAAGTCAAGTAGAATGTGTGTGTGTGTGTGTGTGTGTGTGTGTGTATGTGTGTGTGTATATATATATATATATATATATATATATATTTATTTTTTTTTTTTTTGAGTAGATTATAGTTACACTCCAAAATGAAGATGAGGAAGTGATAAAAGACTTAATTTAATTTAATTTAATTAAATAATAAAATAAAATGTTTACGCTTCTAATTAAAATAAAGACTGGAAGAACACCTAATTTTGATAAAACCCTGAGAAGAAACTACAGACTCAGAATGAACACTTGATGGTGCTCTATCTCTGCTCAAAACAAGAATTATTAAGCCTCGGGCGCTTTGGAAGATCATTCTGAATTGGAAATTCTGTCGTTGGTCTTATTCAGTCTCCTTTTAAATGATCTTGTTTACATCTTCTCTGCTGTGGGAACATTATATTTTCAGGAATCTGTAGTAAGTGGACTTATCTCTGGCACTGGGGCCTTGGAGTCAAAAAGAAAAAAGACTCAGAGCATTTTATCTGGTTGAATACTCCAAGAACATTGTATCAGTTTTTGAAATAAATCAGCAAATACAGATCATGCATGTCTGATTAACACAATTGTACTGACTCTATCTAGTAAGTGGCATTGTAAGGGTGGTGGAGTTCCTTAGATTCCACTAAAGAAGGAAGAGCCAAATGTCAGCTATATAATAAACACTGATAAAAACAGTTAAATGAATTACACTGACTTAAATGCTTCACTGGCAGCCAGATTGTCTATTCATTCAGACCCTGCTTTGGCACAAGACTGAATTCTCAGAAGATAAAAGATATAATAATCAGCCAGATGAACAGAATGGCATTCACTGAAAACATTTAGTTGATAACAGAAGGCCTGTGATTGGAGAGGCATCATGGTTTTGCCTGAATTTACAGGAGACACAAAGAAGCAGCAAATGGTGGAGACAGAAGCGGCACTAGGGAGGGGACAAGAAAGTCCATAGCACCCTCGAAACACCCCCGGCAAATGATTTTAACAGCCAGCAGACTGTCCTGTATGAAGATTGTATGAAGAACATTTTCCCTGGTGTGTCCCATATTTCTGTCACCTATTTAGAATCAGAGCTAGTGACCACCCAAATAATAAAACAAGCAACCAATATTTATATCATGATCAACGGAAACATGTAAATTCTTCACACTGTATTTTTTGAAAGGTAGTTGATTTTGAGAAACTTTAACTAGTTTGGGATGTGCTGTGTGAATACGTCTTTAATCAATGCATTGTAGCCCGTAGTTACATTAATTGCTACAACAGATACATACTTGTGAAAAGTATGCTACTCCTAAAATCACCAGAATCAAATGCTTTAGTGCCATTTTTGCTAAATGCTTTTTCCAAGGGGAGCATGTCCCCAGACCCCCAGTAAGCGTACACTGTTTTTCTGGACCTGTGCTTCAGACAGTACTGAAAACACCCCTGAAAGTGTGTTGCCTGTTTTATTGAGGCTGCAGCGTGGAGACTTCTCTAATGTTGTCACCATGTGCAAACTGATATTAATAAAATTGCTTGGCCATGCCGGGCTTAGCGCATATTTAGTGACCCCAGCCAATGATTTAGCACCTCTTCAGCACAAGCAATCAAAATTAGCTGTTGCCGCCCCTGTGTGGAGAGAGCTAGTTCGATAAATCCACATTTAAACAGCAGGGGTCTTACAGAAATCAGAGGGGATGGGAAAGATTTATCACTCCACCCCATCATGCATTCAGTTACTGTAAATGTTCACTGTAAAATGTTTTTGTTTTTTTGGGGTTTTCTTACAAAAAAACAAACAAAAAAATTTATAAATCTGGCAGCTTTGGTTGCCAGAATAATTATGTAAAAAATAGAGTATAAATGTAAACAACTTTACAGAACAACCTGTACATTTTACAGTCTAAATCTGTTGTAACTTAATAACATGCCTGTAATAAAAGTCTACTTTTTTACTTTATAAGGTATTGTTAATCAATGTAAAATTATAGAGGAGCACATGATGATATGAAGTTCACCAATAGTGGCTAATATCAATATAATATATCACCAATATATATATATATATATATATATATATATATATATATATATATATATATATATATATATATATATATATATAGACTTTGACCATCTTCACTGCTTTTGCCAGTACAAGTTAAGATCAATTGACAGCATTTGTGGCATAATGTTGATTAAAATTAATTTTGGCTCATTCCTCCTTTTCTTTAAACAAGCAAAAATCGAGGTTACAGACACTTAATATGAGGGTGAATGGGGCCAAATATGGGAGGGTTTAAACACAGAAATGAAGCTTATAATTTCATAAAAGCACTTTCTAATTTCATAAAAGCATTAATTCTTCTGTTAAAACTCATGTATAATTTGAGCTGTAAAGTTGTTTAAATCATACTATTTACAGTCATTTTAGGGTTTGTTGACATTACATCAGCATAGTAATGAAGTTGAAAAATTGGCCATAACTTTACACAGAAAAGGTTTGTAAGTGATTTTATCAAACTTAAATTATGTTTACACGAATATGTCTCATACTTTTGAAACAGTGAGTATTTTAACGTTCAAAAATTGTCCCCATTGACTTCCATAGTAACTGTAACCCTGTAAAAAGTTTTGATTTTTTTTTTTTTAAAGACATTTTTGTGGTAATCAACATTTTGCCACAAATGCCGTAGACTGAGCTTAACTTTTATTGAACCCGGAACATTTAAGGAAATTATAACGGCCTTCAAATGAAAACTTTTTCATTAATTAATGTCTCAGAATAGTTACACAACCTTGACATTTTTGACCAATTTTTTTTTTTTAAATTAATTTTCCTTTTAAAATACACATGAAAACAGCTAAACATAGATAAACAAATTAATATTATTATAACCGCCAAATATTAAATATTAGAATGACCAATTTTTACATAAAAAAATTCAATAAACACTTATAAATTAAGCATAATATAAATAAATAAATATGACTAGAATTAGAAACATAAAAAAAAAATTTAAAAAAAATATTCACAAGTTTTGCACTCACTTTGTATGTGTGTGCGCGCGCGCGAAAACACGCACAGCGCGTTAACACACCGGAACTGTTATGTGCAGCCAGCAGACCTCTCACTCCACACAACACTTTTTCATATGATTTACTTTATTTCACACAGTTTTTCCTGTCATGACGCGCTGGATTCCCACTAAGAGAGAGAAATATGGAGTGGGTGAGTGACTTTAAATGTGCTTTTAAGTCTTTTTCTACTTAGTGTTTCTATGAGGGGAAACTTGCGTTGAGAGATTCAGTGGAGTTTAGCCGCACCTTTACCTGAACACACACACACACACACACACACACACACACACACACACACACACACACACACACACACACACAGCGAAATGTATCTTCAGGCATGATAGGACAAATAAATAAGTAACTAAATAAAGAGTAATAATAAAAAAAAATATCAATTTGTAAACAATACACATAATAGTACATTTATGTAGCAGTCTTACAGAGCTGCAAAATTTGCATTTAAATTGATCACTGCCATAAAAACCATTTGCCTTGTAGTGACATTTATCTGTGCACGTGGAAGCAAACACCCATTAAGTAAAATAGAATAAACCCCTTTTTATCTCTGTTGGTATTGATTGTCGCATAGTGTTTTTGAATTGTTTTGCAAATGCCCTTATCAACTCACACACAACAGGAAAACACCTTTACATACTGTACATTTGTGTTGTTTGATATGGTGCTTCCCTGTCACTCTTAGTAGGTTAAAGACTTCCCAGTGCAAACTGTGATTTGTTTGTGAAATTATGTTTTGAAGGTAGTTGTATCTAAGGACAGGATGTATGCTTAATATTCACACATATTTTGAAAGTGCATATATTGTGACACTTTCAAATTGTTAACTATTTGTTCTAGGGTCCCTGTGCAATATTGTACTTAGTGCTAAAGTACCCGGAGCGGTCAGCTGGCTAGTTTAACACGCACAGAACCGATTGTTGTGGTGGCACGTTCTTAAGGGATATGTAATCTGTTGGTCAGACATCAAACAATCTGGCTCAAACTTTCTCTGCTTTTCCTGGGTACCTGATGACCTTACATACATTTGAGGAATTTGCTTTGTATAGTGATTCTCACAAAACTTGTCAAGAACATGTCTTATTTTACACCAAATCAATTAATCTAGAAAAAGTATAGGCAAATATAATGAAATTACATTTTGCATAAAGACTGTGAAGCCTACATTAAGGGCAGTTAAATGAATAGTTAATCCAAAAATAAAAATGCTCTCATCATTTACTTGCCCTCATGGAATGTGTATAACTTTCTTCTGCTGAACACAAATGAAGATGTTTTGAAGAATATCACAGCTCTGTAGGTCCACACAATGCAAGTAGATGGTGATTAGCACTTTAAAGCTCCAAAAAGCACAGACAATCATAGTTAATGTACTCCATATGACTCCAGTGGTTACATTAATGTGATACGATATGTTTGGGAGAGAAACAGATCAATACTTAAGTAGTTTTTCCTAAAATTGTTTACTTCTATTTGCTCTCAATGCACGTCCATGAGAGGGCCCATTCATGTAGTCCACTTGCATTGAATGGACCTACAGTACAGAGCTGAGGTATTCTTGTAAAAAATGTTGTTATTGTTCTGCAGAAGAAAGTCATACATGTGAGGGATGTCATGAGTGTGAGTAAATCATGAGAGAATTGTCATATTTTGGTGAACCATCCCTTTTTATGGACCAAAAATGCTAAATAGAATCACTCAGTGTCGTTTCCTTCTTGTAAAGGATTGTTAAAGATTGTCTCCATTTTAGCCTACTCCAAATTTACGAATTAATAGGTGGGTGGCTGACAGATAATGTGTCCATGGACCTAAGATTTAAGGATAAATCTTATACTAATGTATAATGTTGTGACAGTACCAAAATTTCAGTTGTCGGTACGGATACCAGTGAAATTTCACGGTTGTTGATACCAATTTCTGTATCACAGCATAAATATGCTAATATGAAAATGCACTACTGAACATACCCATTTAAAAAGTTACATTTCAATGTAAATAATAAATGATATTATAATATCAATAATTCCATATTTCCTTCAAGTATTTCTCAATCAAGGATGCATTGCTTAGATTGGGGGTGTCACGTGACGCCATACGAGAATCCGATGTGTGAACGGCGAGCTCTGCGCACTTTGCTAGTTTTAATACATTTTATGACATAAACCAGTGGGATTCGATACACTGTGTTTCATAACTGTTCTAGGAGGACAATATGTCAAATAATTCAAATCTTTGGGCTCTGGAGACATTAAAAGACTTATGAGCCTGGGAGTCGACTTAGTCGTGGAGGTGCGGGAAATGCGGCAAGATGCTGAACATGTCGGCTATGCTGACGAAGGTTGTTGCTGACTTTGAGGATCTTGCTGTGATATGTTGATCTATCACCACCATGGAGGCGAAGTTCACTGATGTGGTTACAAGAGTGGGGGATGTTGAGGAATGGATCGATTACCTGGAGGGAATTATCTGCTAATCCGCTAGAAACCAAGGTGGATTTGGAGCGTGTCTGGGAGAAGTTGGAGGACATAGAAAACCGTAGCCGGCAGCCATTCACATGCCCACAGCAAGTGGTGTCCTTCATAAAGTCAGTGGAATGAGTAAATAATCTTGTTGTACTCCCGTTGTAGCCAAGTGGACCGGCTCACTGAACATTCGCTTGACTGTTTGAGGAACCTACGCGCTCTTTTTGTGCTTGTTATGCCTAGCGGCTGGAGTTTATTTTGTAGAGTAACACACTTTCAGGACAGTTTTAGGGATGAATCTACACAATCTTTGTGTTAATGAGCACGTTTTCTTTTTTCTGTTTGTTTTGTTCTGGGGGATGTTCAGGTTTTGATGGCTGCACTAAGGTTGGAATGTGTTCTTTATAATCTTGTTTTTGACACTTATCTATTTTTTTATATGCCAAAATGTCAAATGTTAATATGAGTGGATTGCCTTTCTCCACGTAGAATGTGAATGGGTTAGGGCACCCAATAAAAAGGAGTAAAGTTATATCTTTCTTAAGCGTAAGAAATACTATATAGTGTTTCTTCATGAAATGCTCCTTTCTCCACGGGAAGGTATGGGGTGAACATATTTTTTATAGAGCTGGCTCAAGTAAGAGCAAGGGAGTCATTACACTGATAAGTAAACTTCTACAATTCAAATATCTCAAACAGATTAAGATAGATTAGGAAGAGTCATTCTAGTTTTAGCTGAAATATTTAGCTGGTGAAGTCTTATCTTGGCTAATATTTATTCACCTAACATTGACGATCAGGGCTTTTTTATAGATCTTGAATAGATGTTGCAAGCTGCTGACACCCCTCATGATAAAATATTGGGAGGAGACTTTAATCTTTTGATGGACTCAGTCCTTGATCCTAGTGAAGCAAATGTGTGCAAGCCCCCTAGAGCAGCGTTGATGCTTCACAGGATGTGTAAAAAATCTTGGTCTTACAGATATTTGGAGACATTTGAACCCATCTCGTAGAGACTATAAATTTTTTTCATCAGTCCATAAGATTTACTCTATATATTTTTTTTAATGTCTAAGTCCCTCATTTCATCTGTTGTTGTTTGGACAGTTGGAAACATTTTAGTCTCAGATCATGCCCTGGTGAGTTTAGAGGTGTTGCCATATATGGAGAAAAGTAAGTCATATAGTTGGTGCTTTAATGTATCCCTTTTGCAAAATCCTGAAATTAATGTCTATATGGAGACCAACTGGTCCCCAGTATCTTCTGTGGTTGTGGCTTGGGAGGCACTTAAGGTGGTTCTTAGGGGCCGGATCATACAGTATGCCTAATTCACCAAAAAAATCTACAGCTCAAGAACTCGTGGAATTGGAAGGGAATATTAAAAGTACAGGCAGAGCTGAACTGCCAAATGTAGTCTAATGGCCTCAGGGAATTGACCAGATTGAAATACAGATATAATACTATTTTGTCATGGAAGATGGAGTTTTGTCTATTCAGGGCAAAACAGTAATCCTTTGAGTCGGGGGACAAGGCAGGGAAACTTTCTGGCTAGATATATAATACAGAGAGAGTCTTTTTCTACCATTCCCTCAGTGAAATCTGCTGGTGGTGAAATATTTACCTTGTCCACTGATATTAATAATGCTTTTAAAGGGTTCTATCTCGATCTCTATAGTTCCACATCTTCATCACCTGATGAGGATATTAGAAACTTTGTGGAAACATTAGAACTTCCTAAACTGACGACTGAGCAAAAAAAAAAAAAATTTTTAAATCTTAATTCTGAGATAACATAGGAGGAGCTTTGCAAGGTAATTAAGGCCTTGCCTACAGGTAAGGCTCTGGTGTGAGATGTCTTTGCATGAATTTTTTAGATCTAATTTTAATGTATGCAGATTATATTTTATTATTTGTCTCTGAGCCTACTAGATCTATGCCTTGTCTCCACAGAATTATTAATTCCTTTTCTAAGTTCTTAGGATACGGAGTTAATTGGTCTAAATCTGAAGCTTTGTCTCTGACAGCATGCTGTCAAGTAACGTTTTTTCAGCCGGGTGCCTTCCAATGGCCCAAACAGGGCATTAAGTATTTGTGTATTTTATTCACAGCAAATTTGTGTGATTTAGTTAGTTAATTTTGACCCTTTAATAAAAAAGTTTTCGAGTGATGTGGGCAGGTGGGCTTCATTACATTTATCTATGATTGGGAAGGTTAAAATTGACAATACACAGTTTTATTAATAAGAGAGAGTTTGTTTTTTTGTAAGTTAAAGATGTATTGAAGTAAACAGAAAGGTGAGAGAGGGTAGTCTTCACCCCATTATACACTGCAACAAAATATGTCTGAATTGTTTTTGTTTTGGCTTGTTTTTAATATAAATATCTAAAACTCCTTTAAAACAATGTACATTTTCTTTAGCTGCTCTTTGGCAGAAAATTTTTTTTTATCTGAGAATGTTGAATATAATATTAAAAATACATGTATTTTAAAATATCTAAAATTTATTTTAAAACAAGATGCATTTACCTGAGAAGCAGCATATAAGATATTTAGACTTGGTTTTAGAGAATAGATCTTGAATATAAGTATATTTTTTCTACTTGCAAAAGTATAACCAGGTGAAAAAATACACTTATCAAAATGCACTTATATTGAGATGCATTCTCTTAGAGCAAGCCTAAATATCTTATATGTTGCTTCTCAAGTAAATGTATCTTGTTTTAAGGACTTTTAGACAATTTTAAATGGAAAACAAGACAAAAACACTTGATAACAATAGGATTTTTTGCAGTTAATCAGAGTTATACATTCATTCAAAGTCAGCATCTCTTCCATACTAAGATTGCAGCCTTTAGCAGTTTAATAAATCACACTAGGACATGTCACAATTTTAATTTGAATAATTGTCCATTTCAGCGTAAGGAGTAACAGTGCACGCATTCAAAATTAGCATTTTAATGCTTGTGTGCCAGTCATACTCGCATCGTTACTACCGCAATTTTAATTTGAATAATTGTCCATTTCAGCGAAAGGAGTAACAGTGCACGCATTCAAAATTAGCATTTTAATGCTTGTGTGCCAGTCATACTCGCATCGTTACTACCGGTAATGTAGAAACACCGGTATCATTACATCTTTTTTATTTTACTATCGACTTGGTACTGAAGTACCACTACTGTAAGATAACAAACCTAATGTACTATGGGGGAAGTGTATTTGGTCTTGTAATTTTTTTACACCTTTTTGCCTTCACTTGTTTGTTTTAAACAGTCCAATGAATTAAATTTGTTTTAAGTTACAAAAGTTCCAAGCAGTCATGAATATAATGTTATAAAAGCTTTATGCATAATAATTGCATGATTTTTTTTATTTTTTATTATTAGTTGTAGATGGAGTATTTTCTGTTACACCACAGAAAAGTCAACCACATGCCTGTTACTGATGAAAGAAAATATGTTGAGTGAACCCTAATGGGTGTTATTTTTTTTTCCACCATGACATCAGGACACATTCTGCCTGTCACCATAACCGCAAGGCCTTAGTTACACTTTGCCCTAAGGTAGGCTAAATTGTGATCACACAACTGCTCTCTGAAATGGCCTGGTTGCTGGTCAGCCTTCTTAAAGGGATAGTTCAGATTTAAATTAATTTACTCACATCTTGTTATTCCAAACCCTTATGACAAAGAACTTGTTAAACAGAATAGGGCTGCAACTAATGATTATTTTGATAATTGACTAACGATTATTAGAACGATTATTCGACTATTGGGTTGCGATTAATCATTAGATCTTAACCGACTATTCAGCTTGTGCCTAGACTTAAAAGGTTAAAAGGTAAACATGCTTACTAACAATAAAGAGGACAAAATCATCTTTTAAAAATACCTCTAAATGACATTCACTGAATTCCAAGAAAAATTCAGTTTAATTCAGTAAAAATTCACTGCAAAAAACCTATTGTAATCAAGAGTTTTTGTCTTGTTTTCCACATATTCTCTAAAAGCAAGGGATGGGTGTCCTCACGCCAGAGGGTGACTCAGTCAGGTGCAGTTTCAATCTCTTCCCCCTTCATGCGAATCATAGACGTTGCGCTGTCTGCACAGAGAAGTGCCATCTTTTTAGTTTGTTTATGATGCACTTTCTTATTATTTGAACTTTAATAAAGGCCAGGTTGTTTGCTTTTTAGATGCTCTGACATGCAGGTTTTGCTTAAGTGGAATGCCAGATCCGGCTGTGCTTTATTTCAAGATGACAGTCCTTCTGTATTTCCTTATTTAGCATTTTTGCATTATAATTATGTTATATTTTGCAATCTACATCACCTGAAGCTGTATGGAAAGTTTAGAGTGCATCTGGACATGTTTTCTTCCTCTCCTCAGTTAGGCGCAAGCTGCAGTTCTCCTCTCTCGCGTCATCATTGGAGTTTCATATGATCTCGTGTTACTTTAAATGAGATCAAAAGACTATTAAACAACGGAAATTTTTGTAGACAATATTTTTTATAGTTGACATTGTTGATAATGTCGACTAATCATCTCAGCCCTTAAACAGAAAGACAGCCTCAGTCACCATTCACTTTTATTGTATGAAAAAAAGATGCATTGATGCTAAGTGGTGACTGGCTAACATTCTGCCTAACATCTCATTTGTGTTACATGGGAGAAAGATAGTCAGGGTTTCGAACAACATGAGGGTGAGTAAATGATGACAGAAATGTCATTTTTGGATGACCTACCCCTTTCAATTATATGTTGGACAAAGTTGGAGTGTCTGAGCAAAGAGTGTGAAAAAGCTCATGGCAAAATGTCATGTACCAGTCTGCTAGTGTATGCTCTGTCTGTCAGTGATGTCATAGAACACAAAGGCCAGTCAGAGTGGAGCTGGTTGGCACAGCTCACAACCCAGCATGCACTGGCGCCCATCACTGTGACACCTCTATGGCCCATTTGGCCTAGACAACAAATCACACGCTCAAATGGTGCCTAGTGTGTGAAGTGGAGCATTGTGTGTGAAGCCTGGACTCCGCTTTGACTGGCCAGACAGTTTTTGTAAAGCTCAAGTGTGTAATTTCTGCACCACTAACGTCACCAAACAAGATTGCAAAAATAGTAATTGTTTTCAAATAGGCTTCCCAAAACCCCGCCACCCCATCTGCCATTGGACGAACAAATAGATAGTCCCGCTCCAAACACAAACCAATGTTTTTATGACAAGCTGGATGGGATGCTCAAACAAACAGTGTTTACACTTCAGGAAAAAAAGCCTACAAACCTCTACATATTGAGCTAGGTTTGGAGAAAGTATGTGCAGTTATTCCATGTCAAATTAACCAAACCTTGATGACAAATAGTTTCCAACTGAACGTGATAAATGTAGCCAGGAGTGGTGGAATTCTTCACTACCTTTGACACTCCTTTGCGAGGCCTAGATTTGTTTGGGCGTAGGCAGGAAGTGTCATACACCTGTATTATAAATGATTAATCTGACCACCAAACAATACCTATGTTTATGAGATGAGCACGTGACTCTTGAGCTGATTTTGCAGGTTGCTGAAGTTGTGTAATGGTGGCGTGTATCTTCTTCATGCCTTGTAATGAGCTAGTACTGCACTAACACATTTGTATATAACAGAAAGGGGTTACCTCATACTATGGCATGAGAAAGAATTGGACAGACTTATCAGTTGTGTGCACATGAGATCTGCAGTGCACCAGTGAAAGCATGTCATGAAATGTAGCCTCAAGGATTTCAGGTTATCTGTGAGTCTTTATTTGAACTGAACAATGTGCATGCCTGAACAAGGCCTGAGCCTTTTTTTCCCCTCGGGCTGAGAGTCCATGCAGTGCAGATATTGTGGCATTGTGCTCTTACACAACGCAGGATATTACAATGCCTGATGCGAACAAACAATATATTTTTTTGTTTAGTTCAATGTATCAGTTAGGGGTAGAATATATTAGTTTATATAAAAATGTTTTCACCTTTTTGGTCGATAATTATATACATCACAACATACACATTTTTATGGAAAAATGGCTCAAAGGCTAGTGAAAAAATTATGAATGGCCATTTTCACTTAAATCAATTTCCAGAGTAAAGGTATGGTTAATCATACTTTATTCAAACAGTCATGTACATTCCAATGAAAATAGTTTTATCAAAATAAATTAAGAAACATAAGGCTTGTTTCTTCAACGTCAAGCGCTTTTAGCACTGTGGACTTTTAGACAGTAAAGTCTCATTAAAACACTCTTCACACTCTCTGGTTTATTTAATTTGTCTGCTAACAATGTCCAGCAATGTATGTCCATGCTCCACAGGAGATTTATGTCATCTATGTTATTTTTTCCCAGAACAATGTCAATTCCAGCACATCATCGTGTTTAAAAAGGAACGTTCTGGGTTCATTAAAAGTTAAGCTCAATCAACAGCATTTGTGGTAAAATGTTGATGACTAAAAGAATAATTGTAGCTCGTCCCACATTTTCTTTAAAATAAAGCAAAAATCAAGGTTACAGTGAGGCACTTACAATGGAAGTGAATGGGGACAATTTTTGGAGGGTTTAAATGCAGAATGTGAAGCTTATAATTTTATAAAAGCACTTATATTAAATATATTAAAACTCATGTATTACTTGAGCCGTAAAGTTGTTTCAATTGTCATTTTTACAGTCATTTAGGGTTTATTACCATTACATCGTCATAGCAACAAAGTTGTAAAATTGTCTACAACTATATATTGTCTGTAAAATGTATAACATTAAACAGAAAAGGTTTGCAAGTGATCACTCTAAAATCATGTTTACATGCATTTTGTTTATGTCTTGTGGCAAAAGTTTAAACAATTTGAAAATTGTTCCCATTCACTTCCATTGTAAGAGCATCACTGTAACCCAGATATTTGCTTTTTTTTAAGAAAAGGAGAGGCAAGTCGAAATACATTTTTTGTGATAATCAATATTATGAAACGCTGTTGATTGTGCTTAATTTGTATTAAACCCGGAATATTCCTTAAATAGAATTACACTGATGAAAATTACATTATAACATGTTTCAAATGTAATTAAATATTTGAAATACAAACGATTAAAACATCCTTTCACACTTTATGCGACATTTGCCAAAATTACATCTTGAATGGAAATTGAGTAGAACAATATTTACCTTGATTTGACTTTAAACATCACTTCTCAAGCATGCTCTTCAGTGACACATTTGTTGACTTGGTAAACAAGTACACTAACCTTTGAAAAAACTTGTGGTGGTGGAAATGAGGCCACAACTGTGAGAGAGTCATTATTTTAAAAATGAAATGATATAGAAATCATTTTACTCAATGAATATTTAAATGATTAGTGTATTTCATTGTTTGTTTAGATTATCATGGTTCTAAACATAATAATTTATAATGGATTTTCATAGTTTATTATTGAAATTATGGGTCTGTGATAAGGCTATAACAGTTAAATATGTACATATTAGGCATTTTAGCAAAGTACCAAAATAAATTATGAAAGCCTGATTAAAAAGTTTCCAATTCAGTTTTAATGAAACATCTAACAAAATGTATTATTATTTTTTTTTTAATTTAATAAAAACAAACACTTGTGTCATGTAAGTGAAGTAACACCCATAAATTAATGGTTAATGGCTTTTAATAAGTCATGTGTTAATGCACTAAATTTGATTTGTTCTCTCTCCATGTTTGACAGTGGCAGAATAAATGCTAGTAGGAAACCTTGAGAGTTAAAAACAGGAACTAAGGGGACTATGGCTTAGTGATGAGTCAGTTTTTTTTCTAGCCTCCTCTGTTTTCTCCTTTTTTGCTTCAATTGGTATTTTGCCCACCCCTTTCAGCCAGTCATGTTTCAGAGAGTGCACATTGTCATTATTGTGTATCTTTAATTTGATCTAATATGTGTAAAAGGTATGAGGATTAGGTCTTGTAGTGTAGACAAGCACTCTTTTAGGTTCAGCTGCAGTTCAACAGACCAAAAATGTTTCTACAAATATAAGGCATGCACTCTGTACCTGTCAGAATGTTCACATTCCAGGAAATAGCTATACGTCTCTTGCTTTTTGTGCCAGATGATATTGTGTCCAAGTATATTTCAAACTCAACTATTATCTAACAGCATGGTGTGGAAATACGTTATTATTGGTGTTTGCTCAGGCAAGTATCACTATTATTATTGCTCATACTTTAAGTTTGTCATTTGAACAATCTATGGTGTCCATTTTTATTTTATGTATTGGCTTGTTGAATAGAGGTGCAATAGTACTTTTCTAAGCAATCAGACTTACCATTTCAGAGAAATCCCCAACCAGGTGTCATAGTGAAAACATGACTTGATATCCATTTTGTCACTCCATCAAAACTTGTTATACGTGTCTCCAGGTAAAATTCCCTGCAGTTTCCAGGTGAAATGAACACTAGAGGTGCTAAAACAACATTGTGCTTTATTCACTTTTACTCAAATCATGAATTTAATGGCTGATTATGACTTATAAATACTTATTTTCTCTCTGTTAATCAGACCCGGCTATTTTACGATATCGACATACTTTACTCAAACGCATCTTTTTAAAAACAGTACATTTTATGCTTGTATTACAGACCAACCTATTTATTCCAGCATGTATAGCGTGTGGAATAGCTCACCTGATAGGGCGTTGGACTTCGAGTCGGATGACCACGATTCAAGTCCATCCATGAACTCAAGATGACACGTGACATTACAGAGTCATAGAAGTGGTATGAAATGATGTGGTTGGTTCAGAAAATGTGATTTTTTTCAATTTGCTTCTGCATTTTAAAACTAATGTTTAGATTTAGGCATTATAAGGATGTATTTTTTTAACATCTCATTTATATATAAAAAAACTATTGGTTAGGTTCAGGCAAACATTTTACGTTAGGGGGGTATTTTTTAAAAACATTATTCTAAAATTCACCTTAAGACCTGAATACAGCACCATTTTACTCGCTTTTGGCGCCCCCAGCTGGACATTTCCCTGGAAACCTGCGGCTAAATGTCTTTTACAGCACATACATTTTGAATTGCAAAAATGTGGTCATGTTCACATAAATTTCATGAGATCAGGCTGGAAATTCCTTAGACTTACATTGAGCCTGAGTCACGTCTAGAGACCATCAAATCATAGAGGAGTAAGTAACTTTCCAGCCCAGAACACCTTAAAAACCCTCGCAACCACCCAGAACATAATAGCTATTCCTTTGCGGGTCAAGTACCTACAACACCCTAACATTGTGTCGTCAAGCTTTGCATTGTCAAGCACCACTCATTTTCTGCAGAAAATGTAAAAACTCAGTTTTACTGTTATGGTCTCATTGTGAATTTGGGTTTCTGGGATATTTGAGTGTTAGTTTGCAGATCTGAGTCATACTGTTAGACGTCAGACAAGACAAGTGGCTGTTTTCCTGCAGAACTCAAGAACTCTCCACTTAAGAACTTGTGCAACAGTTGGTATGCTGTTTTGTGCTGTCATATTATTTCTCTCTCTTTGCAGAGTGCAGCGTTGTTACTTTAATTTTTTTGGTAAATGCTTTGCTTCCTGTGGTCTGTGACCCCCTTTTTTGTTTTTACATTTCAGCCATCTGTAACTATAAATCCAAAGGAGAGCTGGAGTTGAGTCTTCAGGTGGGGGACACTGTACACATTCTAGAAACATTTGAAGGTGAGTGTGCTACAGCGTGGCGTGATTAGTCTACCTGCACTTGTTCACACTTGTGCTGAATGCATGATCTGGGATATCCCAGAGTTCTTACGAATTCTTGAGAGATTTAGGAATGCATACACTTCACATATGACCTGCATAATACAAGTGAAGAACCATATTTGATTAGATGATTTAAAGATGCCATTTTCTTTCTTTTTCATGACCATTCATCTCTCTGCTTACACCTTAAATTAACATCCATTTTGGCGATCACAAGCATATGGTGCTAAATGCAGGTGTAAATCTGGTCCAAAACATTTTCATACAAAATCTGGAAATATCAGGGAATTGTAAAGAATTTCCAAGCCTAAGGAATTTAATTAAATCTTAAAAGTAATTTGAAAGTCTTTGAAAGACCAGTATTTACTGAGTAATTCAATATTTGTTATTGAACCACTGCATTAAAACACTGTCACTGGATTGACCTCTGTGTGTGATCGGTTTACCCCAGTTATTTACCCCATGTCAATACCAGGTGAAAATGGTGGAATTAAACAGGGAATTTTTTTGGGGGTGTAATTCACAAATCTCACGATTAGGCACTGTTCACAATACATTTTCCCTCTAACTTTTGTTGCTGCTGAGCAAATCCTATTTCTACTGGGCAGAAACTTCGGCCACCTGAACAGAAAATTTTACACACACAGACACATACGCACACGCGCATACGCATACGCACACGCGCACATGCACACTTACACTTTAGTTTGTACCAAAACCAGTGAAATTTCAAAATTCTTGACATTTGATATTAAATACCACAGTAAAAATAGATATGTTATTATACCATTGAACACACTCCTATTTAAAAGTTATATAAATATGAATGTTAATATAAACTTGTTTAATAAAAATAATGGCATGTTGCCATAGTGTTTCTGAATTAAGTAAACATTGCTTCATCTTTTAATTTTTCAGGTGCATAGTCATAATAATAAAGAAATAGCCTAAGTATTAAACTAAGAACATAGTAGGCTAATAATAACAAATAAATGAATAAAGAGCAGTCAGTGCCTTTCTTGTCAATATTATTGTTTGATTAATATTAACAACACAATAGACAATGGCAGATCTATTAAGCTGCATTAGTGCGTTTACACTGCAAAGTCTTATGTGCAGATCTAATATTTTGACACATACCTGATTTGTTGCACCTGCTTGCATTCACATAAGACATAAGTGACTGTTTATCACTCTTTATTCCACATTCACCAATAGTGCTCATGCCCCTTGATAAATGCAATATGTGTATGCTTTGTTTCATGACTCAATCATGTGTATTTCCACCTTGGATACATAAGACTTCACTCAAAGCTTCAGATCCTTACTGGAAAAAGGAAGATTCATATGGACACCATGCAGTTGAAACATTGAGTGTACATTTTACCTCTGATTCAAGCAAATCTCTAGTTTCTTTAGCTACAAGTACTATTCTTAAAAGGGATAAGTGATCCACCAGAGATGTACTGGGACTTAAAATCAGCCCAGTAGGGGGCAATGGTGACACCAAATGGAAATATTAACTAATAATTCTGCTTTGCTGAAAATACAGAATTATTTTATTACTGTATGCTGTTTAGCCTTTGCAGTTTCAGCTAAACTCATCGTACAACACCTGTGGCTGCTAGTGTGCAATCCTATTTTAGAGCTCCTTGGGTGCAGTGAAGCGATTTCCATTTGTATCCCCACGTTACGCAAGTGTAGGTATCTCCAAAATGTGCATCATCACATTTTTGAACCAGGATGTATCATGCCACGATAAACCGTTACCCCCTACTATTTTTGCTACTATACCTTTAAGACTTCTATATGTAAGTGACCTCTATTGTGGTTGACTAACAATTTAGTTTCATCAAATGCAGTTTAGTTTTAATAAATGGTCTGTGTGGACTTTGCATTGTGAATTTCAGAGTATGTTAATGTTCAAAAGATCAAGAACATTCCTGTTTTCCATTCTATTTTAAGAATCGAAAACCTGGTTGTGTTATTTACATAAGAACCCTAGTTTTATGTACATCCATCCTGGCATTGATCAGTGATATACGCTATATTACAGCTGTACTAGTCTTTGTCAGAAATAATGTAAAAAAACAAAAAACATATGTTATTATGTGCTTTCATCTATCTCAGGTGATCTGTCTTTCTCTTTCTCCTTCTTCCAGGGTGGTTCCGAGGATACACACTACGCCAGAAATCACAAAAGGTGTTGGGATAATTATCATCCTACTGATAAACTGACAATCTAATCATTACCTGACATTCTGCATGAATATTGTGTTGGTTCTCACAAGTGTTGCTTGTTGTCTTATTTCAAAGGGCATTTTCCCTGCCAACTATATTCATCTCAAAGAAGCTAAAGTTGAGGGAATTGGGTAAGATCATATGTTGATTTTTTCATTGGAATCCATTTGGGGCAAATGTGGCAACAGCACCTGCTTTTGTAGCACTCATGCCAATCATGTTACATGTTATGTACATTGAAATGCACATTTGACAGTACAGCATTGATTTTGAGGTTGGGATGCAGATGGAAATTATGATATTAACATCAGAAACATCTGTGGAAAATATAAACATGTTTTTTTGTGGCTAAATTGAAATATTTTGACAATGTGAATAAGTTGGGTCTTATTTACAGATTCCTTAAAAACTACAGTCATGTCTTGGAATTTCTGAAGGCAAACAAAATGTTTTTAAATTTTCCTTCAATCAGAGAGCATTTCAAGAGTACAGATTTTACATAGATAGAAAACTGATAGCTTGGTCCATAATTTGAAAATGCACCACAGTTCTTCCATTGTATCCATCATTTTAACAATGATATTTGTTATAGTTCATGGTAACCATAGATAAATCCATGCAACCAAAATCACTACCATGGTTAGTAACTATGGTTTCTATATAAAGAACTATGGCATTTTTGTAATGAAATAACAGCAGTCTAAATACATTTTAGAAAGTTTTTCTGCCACATCTACCATAGGTAATACAGTATAGTTTGTGTTACTGCAGTAAATCCATGGTAACATTTTGTAAGCATTGTGATCTGAGTCTTCTAATTTATGTTTTCACCTGTTTTATTTGTCAGTGCCATTTAGAATTTGGGGGCTGTTTTTTTTAAACTCGTTACATCACAGAGACAAAAGAGTTTTGCAACAGACAATTCTGTACCGCACTCAAACGGGTTTCGCAATCCCTGCCACGCATCTTACTGCTTCACAAGCGCATTTAAAATAGTCTGTTCAGTTGAGACCAGTCCACGAATTACCGCACCTGCCCTCATGCTGCTATGATTAAGCTGTGTTGATAATTGACCCATGTAGCACTGTTTCATTCCGCTTTTGAACAAGCAAAATGTGCTCAAATACATACAGATGACAGGAGAAGGCTCATTTATATTCATGAGGAAAGCACTAACTGAGTGTTCAGTGAAACGTTGCGATCCCCTGCCTTCCTACGTTTCAGAAATGAGCTCGCAGGCTACTTGAAATTAAGCGAGTTTGACACGTGCTGTTATGCGGCGACGTCACTGAGTGTGTGTGTGTGTGTGTGTGTGAGTGAGAGAGACTCCTCATACTCTGTGTGTGTGTGTGTGGTGGGCATTATGTTGGGCGGCTGTGGCTCAGGTGGTAGAGCGGGTCGGCAGCTAATCGCAGGGTTTTTGGTTGGATTCCCGGCCCACACGACTTCACGTGCCGAAGTGTCCTTGGGCAAGACACTGAACCCCAAGTTGCTCCCAATGGCAGGCTAGCGCCTTGCATGGCATCTCTGCCACCATTGGTGTATGAGTGTGTGTGTGAATGGGTGATTGGGACACAGTGTAAAGCGCTTTGGTAACCTCTGAGGTTAGAAAAATGCGCTATATAAGTGCAGACCATTTACCATGTTGCATCAAGTATATTAAATTAACCATGTGAAATCCCAACAGTGGCATAGGTCACTAAAGGCCACATGAAATCCATATTTTTGTGGCTTTTAGTCCATGTCTGTGACACAAATAGCTATTCCCTATTTAAATAAAGGGACGGACCGTTTGAGATGTCCTGCCCCAACTTTGTTTTAATAGGAAAAACATCAACATGGGAAAAAAAAACTGTGCTTGTGTGTGTGTGTGTGTGTGTGTGTGTGTCAAGTAATTTCATATGGTCTTTCTTTAACCTTTGAAGAACTGAGTAAAACTATTTTTATCTGAAACTGAAATCCTGACAACATGACTAAAACATGTTTTTCTAATTCTCTTCTTTTGATGTATAGCAAACAAGAGACCGTAGTATCTACAGATTTGCCCTTGGTACAAGAGCTTGGCACCACACTGCGAGAATGGACACAAATATGGCACAAGCTTTATGTGGTAAGTAATCCACCCATGCCCTCTTTGCATTTAGATTGAGTTCATCTTACTGGCCATTTAAACTCAACACACAGCTTCCCACATTTGTTCAGCAAAGGCAAATTCACCGCAACTGTTTTTTTTTAGCTATGGTATCATTTTTAATCACCTATTTGTCTGCATAACAGAGCAACAAGACCACGCTGTTTCGGAACGTTCAGCAGATGGCCTACAGTCTGATCGAGTACCGCTCACAGATCGTGTCTGGCACACTTCCAAACGACGACCTTGTGGAGCTCAAGAAGAAAGTCACAGCCAAAATCGATTATGGGAACAGGTGCGAGATGACTTCTCATAATCTTATCTGGAGTTGTTTTACCAAGCAGACTTGATTTCAGAATAACTGATTTACTGACATCCACAGTCATAAATATTGAATTTAACCAATTTATAGTATTCACCCAAAAATGAAAATTCTTCCATAGTTACTCACCCCCATGTCCTTCTAAACTTGTATTAGCCTTCTAGGGCAGTGGTTCCCAACCCTGGTCCTGGAGTACCCCCAACACTGCACATTTTGGCTGTCTCCCTTATTCGACACACCCAATTCTGCTCATGGAGCCTCTACTAATGAGCTGATGATTTGAATCAGGTGTGTTAGATAAGGGAGACATCCAAAACATGCATTGTTGGGGGTACTCCAGGACCAGGGTTGGGGACCACAGTTCTAGGCTATGTTTTTGGAGCTGCAGTTTTTTTTCCGCCATTTTTGAACTTGACATTTGACATGAACCCAAATTACCTTTCACTTTCATAACAAGGAAAATAGCCGGGATATTTAAAAAACATTCTCCTATTGTGTTCCATGGCAGAATGTCATACAGGCTTATAACTACATTTCAATAAAACTGTATGTAATGATGTTAACATAACGTATACAATATAACTGTGTATGTTGATGATGATAACACACAAGGCATTGTCAGTATGGTGGTGAGATCTGACTGTGGCTGTTTCACAGGATACTGGGTCTTGATTTGGTGGTTCGTGATGAAGCAGGAAACACATTAGACCCGGAGCGAACCAGCACGGTCAGCCTGTTCAGAGCACATGAATCAGCTTCCCGCAGTGTTGACGAGAGGATACAGGAGGAGAAGGTATAACACTTTGTAGTTGCCTGAAGTCCACTTCTCATGTTCGTTAAGGTTTTAGGGTTAGCTTGCACCCAAACCAGCCATAATTTAGTTTTACTTAACTGTTTTCCTCTCTCGCTCTCTCTCTCTCTCTCTCTCTCTCTCTCTTTCTATTTTTAAGACCTCTGTATATAATTGATCTCTGTTTTGATTTGCTAACTTTCATGCACTGGATATGTCGTTTATCTGGGCAGACCAGGCTGTTGAATACTGATTAGGAGTTGATATGAATGGGCGGTCATATGTTAATGTGCTCCGAGTTTGTGACATCACAAACACGATGATTTCTGGATAACCCATTTTTGCAGCTTAGTTTCAGTAAATGGTGTGCGAGAACATTAAGGGTTTTAACTACTTCATTGTTTTTGTTGACCCAGCCACCATCATATTGATAGAAAGTAAAAATCAGTCCAAAGATTTCTGCAAACATATTTTGACAACAAATACTGAATACTGAAATCACAGACTCAGAAATACTTCTATAGACATAGTAATAATGTTTGGAATGATCTTGATTTTGAGTTACACTCATTGACTTTCCTCTCTAGTTTCTCAGTTACAGAACTTCAGTCAAACAGTCTGCGCTTTGTATCTTTAATCCTGAATGCTGTCTCTGTGTTCTCTGTTTTGGTAGATGCATCTTCAAAACCTGGAGAAACGGCATCAGACCCTCTTCAGCGGCGTGCACACGTACAGCCTTCTAATGAATCTGAAAAACTTTGTATGCAACATAGGAGAGGATGCAGAGCTCTTCATGTCATTATACGATCCTGACAAATCTGAATTTATTAGGTCAGTCTCTTTGTGTTTTTACTCAAAAATGAAAAAATTTGACATTTTCCAGATGAAAAATTTGAGTTCTTTGCCAAGTTTTTTCCCCCTAGTATTTTTTTTTTGGTTTCAATGGTGATAATATTTTTATTGAACAGAAAAGACTTTGAATAATGTGTCATTTCTTTCTTTAACCATAGGAGAGTTGCTTTATGTGGGAAACAGTGCTCAAGACAAATCATGTGCTGAAATTAATTCTTTCTTGTGAAAGACATCTATGTTCTTAGTATAACAGCACAATAGTGTTTCAAAAGAAATATAAAGACACATAGTGAATGTACTTCAATGCATTCAGTGGTATAGCTTCTTTTCTGTGGCCCTATAGCCGCTAACTTTTTCAAGGGCCCCTATGGTGAGGAATCTTTAGAAATAAAAGATCATTGTGTGCTATAAAAACATATTGTAACTTTCAGAATTCAAAACGTCCTCCCAAGTAAAAAAAAGTTATTGAAACTTGTCTGCAAATGTGGTTTTGAAACATTTGATGAATACATCAAGATTTAAACGACAACAATGGCAATTTGTTGTTCAAAAATATTGCCTTCTAAACAAACCTAATGCTTTTTTCTGGCTGTCTGTAGCTGATCTTTTCAGTCTGAGTTTAACAGTTTAAGCTGCACATTACAGTGCAGATTTGTATGTGCTACTAGCACAGTGTAATGCAGACATAACAAAGAGACTGTTATTGAAAATTGGGCAATGTAATCTATATTTGACCCGATTACAAATGTGCAGTTTGAATAAATGCTGCCAAGCGCTGTTACTTATTTTACATGTTAGGTGGGCGTTTACATAGAAGTCTTGGAGGTTGTTCACTCTGTTTTTGTATCAGTTTGTTCTGTTTTTCAATTGTTTTTCTATGTAAACATGCACTATACAGAGATTTTTGCCTGCTGTACTACACTGTACACTGTTTTTGTTCAGCTTTTTATGCAGGTGCACCAATTTTTTTGTTCGCTGTGCTAAGTTAAAAAGAAATTTGACTTAAATATCTTGACACATTCTTTCTGAGCAAAATAGCAAAAGCAAAATACCCCCAAAATTGGACCGTTTAACCGTAAGAGTCAGAGAAAGTGTGGAAATGGTCATGGATAAAAAAACATTGGTTAACATAAGTGGACCTCAGGGAAAATATGAAAATACATAATATTTGTAAAAATACATGTATTTAATTTGTCTTGATTAATTTTATATTGTTTCTTTCATATACTGTACATTAATTCTGTTTTGCACACCCTTTTATCAATTACTAAATGTTGTGGAAACTTTGTGGAAAGTAGTTTTTGTGTCACTTTTTTTGTTCTCAGCGAAAACTTCCTGGTACGGTGGGACAGCACAGGAATGCCGAAAGAGATTGAAAAACTCAACAACTTACCTGCACTTTTCACGGTAACTGAGATAACAATGTATTTGATCATATTGTATTTTTCTCCTAGATTTTGTTTTTCATAGTCTCATACATATAAACCAAAAAAAATACAATCTTATTCGATGATCTGCCCGTGAAACATTTTTTGTGCTTCCTGCTGTTCTCTCACTGTGTCCAGGACCTGAGTAGCAGTGACCTCATCAGACAACGCCTGTTCCTGGTATGTCAGATTATCCGTGTGGGTTGCATGGAGCTGAAGGAGGGGAAGAAACACACAGGAGGACTAAGGAGGCCATTTGGAGTAGCAGGTTCTGAACTCATAGCATGGGCACTAGATTCTTTATCATAAGTTGATGTGCGGTAGTCTGGAAAGGTTCCTTTTTTCTTTTTGCATTACACATTTCACAGGTCTGCCATATGTGGATGGCTGTCCAGAGTTTCTATAATATATTAAATCTAGAAATTTTAAAGAGTGGAATTTCATACACAACACACCTTATTAAAGGTGAAGTGTGTACAGTAGTTTCTACACCGTTAGCATCACCAAACAAAATTGCAAAAATAATGACAGGCTTTTCTGAACACTCCTCCATCTGCCATTTGTTAGAAAAACAGATAGTCCTGCCCCAAACTCATGCAGTTTGTTTTTTGTCTTTATTGCTAAAGTATAAAGGGCTGGTTGGGGGTGCTCAAATAAAAAGAGCAATGTTTTGATAGCCCCTCAGAGCTACAGTGTTTACACTTTTCAGTTCAATCAACCTATGAATGGCTTACTTTATCATTGTCTCTGAATTTTAACATGACATTACAAATGACATACATCAGCTTTAAAACAATAATCTGTGTCATTAGTGTTGCTTGCGATGGCAAGTATCAATATTATTAGGATTTGAACAAACCCAAAGTTTAAGCTTACATGTTAACCAGAGAAATCTACCTAGAAAAATAGTCGCACTTCAGATTGATGATTTATACTGCATTACAGCTCAATAAAACATTATGTATACATGAATGCTTGTAAGTGCTTTCACAACAAAGCAAGTTTCACATATCTGCTTTTCAGCTCTTTGGATAGCTCGCCTGGTAGGCTTCCATTATGAGTACATTATTGTTAATATGTGTTTTGTTCATTTTTACAAACTGAGGGATGAGTCATCATTATTTTACTCTGCTTTAACCCTGCAGATGGCTACAATATGTACACAAACAAGAGTTGATATGTTTCGAGAAAATCACTAACAAACTGCCAGCATTTTCCATAGTATTTTGAGCAAACAGCACTTTTGCTTATTTGTTTATCACTTTTAGTTCTGCCTCACATTGTTGTGTCCCAGAACTAAGAAAATTAAGTATTTTCAGGCATTGCCATGTTGCTTTTGAAGAGCATTACTTTTCCCCTGTCGAGAGCACTCAACATTTAATATCTTGCAGATTGTATTCGAAACAACAATGAATTTTCATTTCACATTTTTTATTGAAATTACTTTGTATTTCAGTTTATTTTTTATTCAAGTAGCTGAATGGCACAGTTTACTTTTGTTATCTTTCTTGGAAAACAGCATTCATCTGAACTCTACCGTGTCTTTTGGAACATTCTTTTTGCTCTCCTCTGTTCAGATGAAATTAAAAGAAGTTTGTATCAAACTTTTATAATCTATTCAAGGAGACCCAAGGGGTACATAAAGCTAGGCGTAGATGGCACACTAAATGGTACTTTGTACTTTCGCAAACATATTCAGCCTTTTCACGGTTGTAAGTGCACAGGCTTGTCCTGCTTCCTTCTGTAAGAAGAGCTTTTTTTGGTTTGGTGACATCCAAGACATGAGGCTTATTTTCAAACATGTAAAAGATTAAAAAAGGAAAAAATCAGGATCTCTCAAGTGTGATAACTGACAACAGGAAATCCAACAGTTCATGACAAGAAGATCTAAGATGTAGAACTGTTTCGTACGGTCTGCGAACCATTAAAAGTTCTGCTAAATAATCTTGAACCAAACCATGTAATGCTTTAAATATAATTAATAAAATCTTAAAATCAACCCTAAAATGAATTGGTAACCAATGCAAAACTGGAGTTATACCATTAAAAGTAAAAAGTCTAGCTGCATAATTTTGCACAGATTGTAGTCGTGTTAAATTATGTTGATTTAAAGTTAAAAACGGGGCATTACAATAATCTAGGCGAGACGAAGAAAATTATGAATAAGCTTCGCTGTATCCCTAAAACTCAACTCTCACCTTGGAAATGTTACTTAATTGATATGATTTTTTTCCTAAAAATAAAATAAAAAATCATCAAGGGATCAATATGTTAATAAAATCTCTGATTAACATGAAACATTTTCACAATCAAGGCCAAATTAACATTTATGCAACAGATTTGATCTTTGAATACTTCTGAATATCAAATACTTTGCTAATTATTTGCTCTAAGAGCACGACAGCGGTACATAATAAAATAAATATACTAAATGAATCTATAGTTCAGATCAGTGCTAACGTCCTGTTTCTTTTTTTTCCACAGTCATGGATATCTCCGATATTGCCCACGGGAAAATTGATGATGACGATAAACAGTATTTCATCCCTTTTCAACAGTGAGTGTGTTATGAGATTAAAAGATGCTTTATTTGCATGATTATAGTATTTCTTTTCATGTTAATTTCCATACACTGCTGCGTATTTTCGGCAGAGTCCATCATGCACTGTAATAGTTTTGTCTCCTCTAGGCTGTTATTTTTTATTTTTCAATTTTGTCCTGCTCTCTTTTCTCTCTCTTTTCTTAGGATTGCCATGGAAACGTACATCCGTCAGAGACAGCTAATCATGTCTCCTCTAATCCCATCTCGTGTCATTGGCGAGAATGAGCCACTCTTTGCTGTCTTCAACAAGGTCATTGCCACACGAGAGGTCAACCACAAAGGACAGGGTAAATCAAAGCGTATAGGCCCCAAAATGTATCTTTGGTCTTGTGTTTATATATCACTGGGGAGTAATGTGACCTTGCAGAAGGTGTTTAGAAAGTCTGATATAGTCAAACTATTTCTCATAGAATGTCTCAGGATGTTTCAGTTGTGAAATCAGAAAACGTAAAAAGGTCTGTCACCTTTCAAAGCACGTTTCACACATGATTAAAATGATTGAGGTTGGTAGTAACTTACTGAAAGTTACTAACTTTCTGGGATTTGAGGCGCATTTAAATGTGTCTGTGCTTAATTCATTTATTTATAATAATTAAATTTTTTATCAAATCTAAGAAAAACCCAGAATTGCTAATTCAGCCACCATAATGCATTTTTGCATGAATGTCTGTGCAGATTTTACACTGAATATTACACTTTAATAATCAGAAGAAAATACCAGTACTTGCAAGGCAGCAAAAGAAGAGTGTTTAAGTTTTAAGTGTTGGGGTAAAGTTTTGGTTCTGTGTAAATGTAACGCAGCATGATGCCTTGTTTTCTTTCAGCTGTGTATGGCAATCAACACATAATGTGACACCTTCTTTGCAGTGTAAATGCGACTATAGAATGCAAAAGTCTGGATCTGAAAGTACAAATCCCATTCATTTTTTCCAAAGGGGAACACATTTTTAATAATTACACTTGTGTAACAAATCTTTAATTTTTTTTAGTTCCTGGGTAGTAAGTGTAATTTCCTAATTACATTTGCCTCAAAAGTATAGAAAATGGCTATTATTCCCCACAAACATGGCTTTTGTGACCAGGACAGTGATATTTTGAAATGACTTATTTTCCAGAACATTCCACATAGATTCAGTGCTGAGTAAACTTGGACTAACTTCTAGAACTTTCTAGAACCTTCCAGTAATATCAATAGTATGGCTGGGGGAATTAACGTGTTAATCTTTGCGAGTAATTTGAAATGATTAACACATAAAAAAAATAACCACAATTGACAGCACTTTTTTTTGCCTCAATCACAAACACTAAAGCCTCCTTTTTAATGACTTCCTGTTGCGGCGGCTATTGTGTGTGTGCCGAGCCAAGTCATCCTGGCATGATGGAGGAGGACAAGAGTGGAGTTTTGCTCAAGGGTGAGCAATGACAACTACTCAGGCGTCGCAGCACACTTTTGGCGATTGCGTTCGTTTGCCCTTACTGTGAGTCAAACCACAGAGCGCCACTTTGCGGAGGCATGTGCTGAACATTTTTTGGAAGTCATCAAAGATTGGAAAGTAGAGCAAAAGTTAACAACACTTGGGATGGACAGTGCTTGGAACATGACGGCAGCCACAAGACTACTACCATTTGAACACCTTCCCTGCACGGCGCACAGTGTGCAAAGGAGAATATTTCTAGTGTTTGTGATCTTTCTACCTGTGTGTGTGTGTGTGTGTGTGTGTGTGTGTGTGTGTGTGTTTCCTCTCTTCCTGCGTCTTGTGTGTTTGTGCTCTATTGCTCTCTGTCTTGTTTGTGTGTGTGCTCTATTGCTCTCCATGTTGTGTGTGTGTGTGTTTCTCCTCTCTTCCTATGTCTGATGTGTGTTCTCTCTATCTTTGTGTGTATTATGTGTGTGTGTATTTTTTCCCCCTCTATCTGTCGTCTATGTGTTCTGTGTGTGTGCGCGCGCGCACACATTTCAAGATGGTTTTAAATTTCAACTTCCACTTTAACATTTGTTTTTGATATCGTTGGTGCATATGAAGAAATTGCCTTTCTTTTGGCCTGTTGCCTTAAGTTCTAAGCTGATTCATTCTTTTTGATATCCTTGATGGTTTTAAATATCCAACTTGCACTAAAACACTTTGTTGTTTATAATGTTGCTGCATGTAATATATTTGATGGGAATGACTACTCTGTAGTTCTGAGGAGAGTCTGTTTACAGTTTACAAGATGTCATTAAAATTTTTATTTAAAATATTCTTTGTTGTTGATTCATTTAATTAGGTGATTCTATGTTTAAATATTGATGATTACAAGCTTGGGGGGAAATGCGATTAATTGCAATTAGTCACAGCAAATTGTGCGATTTTTAATTATAAAAAAAATGTTTTGCGATTCCCAGCCCTAATAAGTAGTAGTATAAATACAGGGGCCGTAAGCCTACCAGTTCAGTTTTGTTCCAGCTGCCTAAGTGGATATATATCAAGACCTTGCTAGACACCTTGAAGTATGATGAGTACGAGACTTCAAAATGGTGGCATTCCTGATGGGTCTCCAAGGTGGTTTTAACAAGTTTTCCTGCTATCTTTGCCTTTGGGACAGCAGGCACACCAAGGCGCACTACCACAGGCGGGACTGGCCACAGCGGACTGAGTTCTCTGTGGGGAGGAACAACGTCAAGTGGGAGCCACTGGTGGACCCCCGGAAGGTGCTGATGCCACCACTGCACATCAAGTAGGGCCTTATGAAACAATTTTTCAGAGCTCTAGATAAGGAGTCAGCAGCCTTCAATTACCTTCAAGAATTCTTCCCCTAAGCTGTTTGAGGCAAAGTTCAAAGCTGGTGTCTTTGTCGGACCACAGATAAAGAAAGATCCTGGAGTGCAATGAATTCCCCAAGAAGCTCACTTGTAAGGAAAAAGCGGCTTGGAACAGCATTGTCGCAGTGGTTCCTGGGGCAATCGGCTTCTGGGGCAATTCGAAGGCTGAAAACACTGTGGAGCTGGTTGAGACTCTGGTGAAGGACTATGGCGCAATGGGCTGTATGATGTCCCTCAGAATCCATATCCTTGATGCTCATCTTCAAGGAGAACATGGAGCGTACACGGAGGAGCAAGGTGAGCATATCCACCAAGATTTACTGGACTTTGAATGCCGCTACCAAGGACAGTATAACGAGAACATGATGGGATACAACATTTGGGGACTGATTCGTGAAAGTGATTTACAGTATAATCATAAATCTCGAAAATCTTCTTTTGTAGTCATTTTTGTATTACTTGGGTATAAATACATGTTAATTTGTATTCATAGAATACAGAAAAGACACAAATACGCCCGTTTTCTCATTCACCACTGTCCTGGTCACAAAAGCAATGTTTGTGGGGAATAATAGCCATTTTCTATACTTTTGAGGCATAAGCAATTAGGAAATAACACTTACTAAACAGGAACAAAAATTGTGTTACATAGTGTTATGTAAAAACCTTTAAAGACAGACCCACCGTGAGCTCCGAGGTTGTTAATCGCTAGTACAGTGTATGCCTTTGCTGCAGCCATCAGTCCATGTTATTTCATCTTAATATATATTATGTTTAACAACACTTTAGTAGTTTAATACACTCTCAAACTACTACTACTACAATTTTGCAATATAATCAAAACATATTGTTTATAAATAGATCAGCCACACCTTTAAAACCACCTTAACCATCCAATATTGCATAGGTCCCCCTCGTGCCGCCAAAACAGTGCCAACCCGCATCTCAGAATAACATTCTTCTCACTACTATTGTACAGAGTGGTTATCTGAGTTACTGTAGACTTGGTCAGTTTGAACCAGTCTGGCCAATCTCTGTTGATCTCTCTCATCAACAAGGCATTTCGGTCCACAGATCTGCTGCTCACTTGATTTTTTGTTTTGTTTTGGCACCATTCGGAGTAAATTCTAGAGACTGTTGTGTGTGAAAATCCCAGGAGATCAGCAGTTACAGAAATACTCAAACCAGCCCATCTGGCACCAACAATCATGCCATGGTCCAAATAACTGAGATCAGATTTTCCCCCATTCTGATGGTTGATGTGAACATTAACTGAAGCTCCTGATCCATTTCTGCATGATTTTATACACTACTGCCTTATGATTGGCTGATTAGATAATGGCATGGATGATTGTTCGTGCCAGATGTGCTGGTTTGAGTATGTCTGTAACTGCTGATCTCCTGGGATTTTCACACACAACAGTCTCTAGAATTTACTCCGAATAGTGCCAAAAACAAAAAACATCCAGTGAGCGGTAGTTCTGTGGATGTAAATGTCTAGTTGGTCAACAGAGAATGGCCAGACTGGTTTGAACTGACAAAGTCTATGATAACTCAGATAACCACTCTGTACAATAGTGATGAGAAGAATATCATCCCAGAATGCTATTCTGAGATGCGGGTTGGCACTGTTTTGGCACGAGAGGGACCTACACTATATTATGCAGGTGGTTTTAATGTTGTGGCTGATCGGTGTATCCTTATAATCAACGACTTAAAATAAAAGAGTTTTCCAAATTTTAAATTTGTTATCTAATTTAAATATCATTCACAATGCTTCATGAGATTTTAGGTCATTTCCCTTTCAAAGACGTTAAGTACACAGTCTTGCACTTTGTCTTTTCATCAGATTTTCAAATGCTTTTTGAAGCATGATAAAGTGGGCAGCACTGTTCTGCTCCTTATGTGATTAAATGCAAGAAAGAAAAGATCAGTTACATTACAGTGTGCAAATATTACATGGATTGCTAATGTTACATTTTGAATGCTGAACATTGGGAGAGTTTGAAGTTTACTAAAACCCAAAATACATAGTAGACCTAAGACTGAAACTATCTACAAAATGAAAGTCAATTGGTTGAGCAAACATAATAAAATGCAGAAGGTTAGTACTTCGGATTAGTGAGTTAGATAAAACACCTAAAAAGAATGGTTTGGGATTGTCAATGCATTACTGCCTTCCAAGCACTATAATTAACTTTTTATTGGTTGCTTGAAACACTTATAAGGCAACATGTAGGTTCTTATGGCATGATTTTATTTTCAGGTCTCTTTGTGACCCTAAAGTTGCTCCCGGGTGATGTCTTCCAGGTTAGAAAAAATTATCCTCATGTTGTGGATCGCACAACAGCTATAGTCAGGAAAATGGGCTTCCCTGAAATTATCCTTCCAGGTACTTCTTCACATCTTTCAGATTTTGTGGCAATAGCATTGCTATTTAAACCCCCCAGATGCACATCTTTTTTTTCTTCACACAAAAGACCATTATAAGTTAACATTTACACTCACCTAAAGGATTATTAGGAACACCTGTTCAATTTCTCATTAATGCAATTATCTAATCAACCAATCACATGGCAGTTGCTTCAATGCATTTAGGGGTGTGGTCCTGGTCAAGACAATCTCCTGAACTCCAAACTGAATGTCAGAATGGGAAAGAAAGGTGATTTATGCAATTTTGAGCGTGGCATGGTTGTTGGTGCCAGACGGGCCGGTCTGAGTATTTCACAATCTGCTCAGTTACTGGGATTTTCACGCACAACCATTTCTAGGGTTTACAAAGAATGGTGTGAAAAGGGAAAAACATCCAGTATGCGGCAGTCCTTTGGGCGAAAATGCCTTGTTGATGCTAGAGGTCAGAGGAGAATGGGCCGACTGATTCAAGCTGATAGAAGAGCAACTTTGACTGAAATAACCACTCGTTACAACCGAGGTATGCAGCAAAGCATTTGTGAAGCCACAACACGCACAACCTTGAGGCGGATGGGCTACAACAGCAGAAGACCCCACCGGGTACCACTCATCTCCACTACAAATAGGAAAAAGAGGCTACAATTTGCAAGAGCTCACCAAAATTGGACAGTTGAAGACTGGAAAAATGTTGCCTGGTCTGATGAGTCTCGATTTCTGTTGAGACATTCAGATGGTAGAGTCAGAATTTGGCGTAAACAGAATGAGAACATGGATCCATCATGCCTTGTTACCACTGTGCAGGCTGGTGGTGGTGGTGTAATGGTGTGGGGGATGTTTTCTTGGCACACTTTAGGCCCCTTAGTGCCAATTGGGCATCGTTTAAATGCCACGGCCTACCTGAGCATTGTTTCTGACCATTTCCATCCCTTTATGGCCACCATGTACCCATCCTCTGATGGCTACTTCCAGCAGGATAATGCACCATGTCACAAAGCTCGAATCATTTCAAATTGGTTTCTTGAACGTGACAATGAGTTCACTGTACTAAAATGGCCCCCACAATCAACAGATCTCAACCCAATAGAGCATCTTTGGGATGTGGTGGAACGGGAGCTTCGTGCCCTGGATGTGCATCCCACAAATCTCCATCAACTGCAAGATGCTATCCTATCAATATGGGCCAACATTTCTAAAGAATGCTTTCAGCACCTTGTTGAATCAATGCCACGTAGAATTAAGGCAGTTCTGAAGGCGAAAGGGGGTCAAACACAGTATTAGTATGGTGTTCCTAATAATCCTTTAGGTGAGTGTATATACATTTGTGGAGCAGAAGTGCAGTTTGTGCAACTATTATGTCAATACATTCAGGTTACGTGAGGAACGACATATATGTGACGCTGCTACAAGGAGAGTTTGATCGTGGCAAGAAGACGACACCAAAAAACATAGAAGTTATAATGAGTGTGTTGGATGAAGAAGGAAATCCCATGGAGGTAAATACTTCCCGTTTCAAATAAAATGTATACTAATATCTAGGCATCATCCAGGTCTGGCTCCATACTGGTGTGTAACACCAACTATCCATGATCCAATATATCTCTTTTATAAAACGACTGCAGTTTCAAATGTCCAAAAACACATGGCACAAAAATCTTTTGCTGCATTGTTCATGCCAAATGCTATTTTAAGATATAATGTACATATCTGCTCTGTGTTTATTGTTTATATGTCCTCTAACTAATTTTTTTGCTGTTTTCCTTTATCCTCTTATGCTTATGTTGGAACTATATCGCAAAACATATAAGCTTCTCTTTCTAGTTTTATCATCATATTATATACTGCACATATTCAGCACTTTTCTTCAACTTTGAACTGTGTACTGCCAGCATTTGTGACTTTCTTTCATATGTGCTATTCATGTAATGCCTCTTGCGTCTTTTTAAAGGTGATGTGTGTATTCATTCTGCTTTCTGTAATACTTTCTTTTGTTCTAACTTAATATAAACACTGTGCCACGTGGTGCTATCGCTACTTTTTGAGCATCCTGTCTTGCCCAATACAGCAACATTGGCTTAACCAATGGTGTAAGTTTAGAATGGGACTATCTGTTTTTTGGACCAATGCCAGAATGGAGGATTGTTCATGAAACATGTTTAAAAACAGTAATTGTTTTTGCAATTCCATGTTGTGACACTTGTGGTGCAGAAATTACACTCTTCACCTTTAACATTGAACTGTTTCACCCTTGCAGACCTAACCTATTGTTAATGAAATGCAAAAAAAAAAAAATCGATTTCTTCAAAAAGATAGAAGCTAGTCAATCTTTCTTCTTTGCTATCTCTCTTCAGAAAGCCATATTTCCTGGAGCTGGCTATGAAGGGATTACTGAATACAAGTCTGTGATCTACTATCAAGTCAAGCAGCCTTGCTGGAATGAGACGGTTAAGGTACAAACACCAGGACATGTAGTAGCAATATCTTGGCTTTAAACTGCCACTAACTTTGTGGCAGCTTTTCTTTCTACCAGTTTGCAATTGTTTCTTCCCATTTTTTGTCGGCCATTTATGTTGTCAAAAACGTAAAATCTTCATCTCCTGAACCACTTGTCTTTAATTTACAGGCTGATGATTGCCTGTTTCTTTGTCCTCTGTACTCTGAAGTTTGTCTAGAAGTATTCTGAACAAATAAAGTGAAGGTTCTAACACATTCACCAGCACTTTTTATGCCTTCATTTTCTTCTGACAGGTGGCCATTCCCATTGAGGATGTATGTCGGTGTCACTTAAGGCTGACCTTTAGGCACAGGTCATCTCAGGATTGTGAGTTCATAGATATGTTCACTATTTTGTTTGCAAAAGTACTTTATAGTCAATATGAAATTAAAATGTAATTTCTTAAAGGAGTATTCTGGGTTCAATACAAATTAAGCTCATTCGACTGCATTTGTGGCATAATGTTGATTACCACAAATATGTCTTTCGAATTGTACCTCCTGTTTAATACACATTCTTAGTCTCAAGGGTAGTTCACACACTTGCAGTGACAAAACAACCAGAAGCAACTATTTTCTGGGAGTTGGTGATACCAGCGCTCAACCTTATGCAAATGAGAAGTGGCGTGTTTAGGTGAATACTTATAGGAGTCCAGACAGTTATCTGACACCTGCAACTGTTAATATATAAGTCCATTAGAAACGGCTTCTAGAAACCAAGTATTTTTGAATGACCTTTTATTGTGAATGAGTCCTACATTTTAGTCCAAAGAAAGAAATCTTTGTCCTCCATAGTGTTTCCTCAAAAAATTATGACTTTCTTTGGCGCTAAAACAACTTTTTTTTTTGTCTGACGTAACGAAGCCCTTGTGTTTTCCTGTGTTTTATTTTCAAATAGAGACCACTTTTCACCATTCAAACAATACTTGATGAATAATATTAAGTCCTACCCTGCATCTGAAACAGATGTAAAGTGGGTTGTTAACAACGTTTAATGTTGACTCTAAAGTAAAATACCATTTATATAGTTGGGACCATTTTAAGAATTGAAATGCTGTGATTTCCCTTTTTTGTGTATTATTCAACACTAATGTATATTTAGCTAATTTACCTGGCAGGTTTGCTTTCATTGTTGAAAATTTTCTGTGTACATTTCTTCAGCCAGAGACAAGTCAGAGAAGCCATTTGGCATGGCGTTTGTCCTTCTGATGAAGCCGGATGGCACCACTCTTCCAGATGGAAAACATGATCTAATCGTCTACAAGGTGAGCATGCTAAAGGAGCACTCAGCAATTTTGTGTTCATTGCATTTGCTGATATCACAGTGGTATTGGACTGTATACTGACACCTTCAGTGGGTATAGAAAGTCCCCACTCCCTTTAAATTATTAATCTGTTATTGCCTTACAGCCTGAATAGCACTACTAAGCAGTGGAGTCCTCTGTGAACTGCTTTTATTCTGAACTAATTAAAGTCACGACATTTGATCACAGCCAATTTGCTTAATTTGTGTTATGGAAGGTGGTTGCTATTGCCAATTTGCAATTCTAAGGGGGGGTGCTCCAGAGGCGTAGCCAGAAACAAGACTTTGGGTGTGAAAAAGAAAACTGTGTTTGCAAGAACGAAAGCACAGTTAAGTGAAATATAATAATATGAACATTAACAACCACTGCATACATTTTTTTTGGCTATATATACAGTGCATTTGGGAAGTATTCGAAGCGCATCACTTTTTAAGGTTAAGATTAAGATTCAACTTTATTGTCATTGTGCAGAGTACAGGTACAGAGCCAATGAAATGCAGTTTTTTCACATATCCCAACTAAGCTGGGGTCAGAGCGCAGGGTCAGCCATGAAACAGTGCCCCTGGAGCAGATAGGGTCAAGGGCCTTTGCTCAAGGGCCCAACAGTGGTATCTTGACAGTGCTGGGGCTTGAACCCCCGACCTTTCGGTCAGTAACCCAGAGCCTTAACCGCTGAACTACCACTGGCCTTTTTTTCACATATCCCAACTAAATTGGGGTCAGAGTGCAGGGTCAGCCATGATACGGCACCCCTGGAGCAGATGGTTGTGTCTTGGCAGTGTTGGGGCTTGAACCTTCTGGTCAGTAACCCAGAGCCTTAACCGCTGAGCCACCACTGCCCCTACTTTTTCCACATTTTGTTATGTTACACCCTTATTCCAAAATTTATTAAATTCATTATTTTCCTAAAAATTCTACAAACAATACACCATATTTACAACTTGAAAGAAGTTTGTTTGAAATCTTTGCAAAATGATTAAATATAAAAAACAAAAAAATCACATGCACATACTGTAGGTATTCACAGCCTTTGCCATGACACTCAAAATTTAGCTCAGGTGCATCCTGTTTCCACTGATCATCCTTGAGATGTTTCTACTTGATTGGAGTCCACCTGTGGTAAATTCAGTTGATTGGACATGATTTGAAAAGGCACACACTTGTCTATATAAGGTATCACAGTTAACAGTGCATGTCAGAGCACAAACCAAGCCATGGAGTCCAAGGAATTGTCCGTAGACCTCCGAGACAGGATTGTATCGAGGGACAGATCTGGGGAAGGGTACAGAAAAAGTTCTGCACTATTGAAGGTCCCAATGAGCACAGTGGCCTCCATCATCCCTAAACGGAAGAAGTTTGGAACCACCAGGAATCTTCCTAGAGTTGGCCACCCAACCAAACTGAGCGACTGGAGCCTTAGTCAAGGAGGTGAACAAGAACCCAATGGTCACTCTGACAGAGCTCCAGCGCTTCACTGTGGAGAGAGGGGAAAATTCCAGAAGAGCAACCATCTCTGCAGCACTCCACCAATCAGGCCTGTATGGTAGAGTGACCTGACGGAAGCCACTCCTCTGTAAAAGGCACATGACAGTCAGCCTGGTGTTTGCCAAAATGCACCTGAAGGACTCTCAGACCATGAGAAACAAAATTCCCTGATCTGATGAAACGAAGAACTCTTTGGCCTGAATGGCAAGCGTCATGTCTGGAGGAAACCAGGCACCGCTCATCACCTGGACAATACCACCCCTACAGTGAAGCATGGTGGTGGCAACATCATGCTGTGGGGATGTTTTTCCGTGGCAGAAACTGGGAGACTAGTCAGGATCGAAGGAAAGATGAATGCAGCAATGTACAGAGACATCCTTGATGAGAACCTGCTCCAGAGCACTCTGGACCTCAGATTGGGGAGAAGGTTCATCTTCCAACAGGACAACAACCTTAATCACACAGCCAAGATAACAAAGGAGTGGCTATGGGACAACTATGTGTATGTCCTTGAGTGGCCCAGCCAGAGCCCAGACTTGAACCCGATTGAACATCTCTGGAGAGATCTGAAAATGGCTGTGCACCGACACTCCCCATCCAACCTGATAAATCTTGAGAGGTCCTGCAAAGATGAATGGGAGAAACTGCCCAAAAATAGGTGCGCCAAGCTTGTAGCATTATACACATCAAGACTTGAGGCTGTAATTGGTGCCAAAGGTGCTTCAACAAAGTATTGAGCAAAGGTCGTGAGTACTTATGTACATGTGATTTTTTTTTTTTTTAAATAAATTTGCAAAGATTTCAAACAAACTTCTTTCACATTGTCATCTTGGGGTGTTGTTTGTAGAATTTTGAGGAAAATAATGAATTTAATCAATTTTGGAATAAGACTGCAACATAACAAAATGTGCAAAAAGTGAAGCGCTGTGAATACTTTCTGGATGCACTGTATATATATAATTTTTTTATTTCAACAATGTATAGTTTAAATGGATTAAGTAACCGTTACAAATAAAAAATTATTTGTCTAACAATTTTTTTTTTTTTTTTTGATGATTCATTATTTTCAAAAATATGCTGAAAACAAAAATATAAATGGTGGTACAATTTGTACAGTACAGAAAAATATATAAAAATACAACAAACTTGTTTTCAACAGAGGAATGCACAACTGTAAGAAGGTTCTCAAAACATGTCCGTCTTTGAACATTCTATGTAGAAATGGAGTACAGGGAGGAAAATAATACTGCTGTTACGTTAATTATTAAGCCAGTGTAATTACAAGATAATATCATATCTGTCATGATGCAAACAGATGGTAAGTAGACCGCTGATTATGCGTAAAAGATTTATATATCCTCAGAATCAAATTTACTGAACCAATAAAACGCGGTAAAATGCAGTACAGTATAGCCTACCTTTTCAAGTGTATCCTCCAAATATTCCATAATATGCATAATATCATAATTAGAGAAGAAAGGAACAACAATTAACTTATTTTGCTTGTATGGACACATACCATTATAAACAATGAGGCATAAAGCTGAACTCTTAAAATTGCAACACATTGTGTGTTATTATAATCATTATAATTGATTATTACATTTTGTTGCATTGAAGTTGAAGCCTAAATAAGCATCAAACATCTGCTTTTTCATTTAGGTGTGCAAGCTTAAATTTTGGGTGGCAGTTGCACACCCGTGGCTATGGTCTCACTTATCCAAATGAGCTATTTTAGGGTTTTATTTTTATTACATGGTTATTTTTGATATTGTTTTTTTTTCACTTGGATATTGTGAAAAAAAAAAATGTGTAAAAAAGTCTAATTGTATATTTTAGGCCAGGGTTCGGCAATCTATGGCACGTGAAGAGGTAATCAGTGGCAACAGAGAGGAATTTTATATGAAGTCCCTCACACGTGTATGCCAATGTACCACTTGTGAATCTTTCCTCATAATCATGCAGCGTGTTTTATGTGGTTATGAACTGAATGGGAAGGTAAACACTATTAAAGTGTGATGAGACTGCACTATTCAGTGGCTGACAACAGCATGTGCAAACCATTTGCGCATCACAAACCGCTGATAAGGAGGCACAAATCAATTCAGGCAGTGCTAATAAACACAGTCCACTTTGCGTTGGTCACACTGCATGGTTACCAGATGGCATCCTTCATTTTCTTATTTTATTTGCTGCTTTTTGCTTTTAGAACATCACGATGTAAATAAGAACATACACAATCAATGTTTGTGATTTCCTGCATCATACAAGCTTCTTAAACCACAATGATGGTGACTCTCAAAATAAAACAACATTATTAAGGGAAAAGAGCAAACACACATAGTGCAGTTCAAAAGTCTGATTATAAATCAAAACTAGAAATGAATAAGGTTTCAGAAAATTGTGTTATATAAAATGAATAAGAAATATTTAAGATTCCACACAATTTCTAGTTCACTAGTCAAAAAAGCAAATGTGTATCCTTATTTTTGTTAACTCCTTTTGTACAATAGGTCAGATTTCCTTACTACCATTGAAGCAGTCTTGATGCTCTATGGAACATTCACAAATCATGCTGGATAACGCGGATCATCAGGTTTTGCTACATTTTTCACTCAAACTGTATGCTGATAATATACTGTAATGATAAAAAAGCTGTATATAATTAGAAAAATGCAAAATAGATGCAGTTTCAAGAGTGAACTGAAACTTTTGAAACACATGCACTGAGAAAAATTAGCTTTATGTGGTAACATTAAAATTAGCATTGGCACATTGATTAACAAGGAGAATTAAAAATGACACCATGTCAAAAAGGATGCTGACCCCTATTTTAGGCTGTAAGGCAACAAAAGGTGAATATTTTGAAAGGGAGTGGTGACTTTCTATAACCACTGTATCAGTTTCAATGCAACACCATGCAAAAGATCTGAGATACCGATACCATTGTAAAAAATACCCTATATAAGCAGTCAGGCAATAATTCATTCTACAAGTAAAAGTGTCCAAAAATGGGGGTTACCGAGATAAATTTTGTAATATTCAGCTGGTCTTGTGATTGCAACATTGTGGCCGCCATGTGGCGACCTGCTCCATGTAAGATAAAGCAGTTTTTTTCTAAAAAAATATTTATTTGTTTTCATTTCATGTTTATGACAGTATATGATTAAAAACATTTTTTTTTTTGAAAATATTGTAAATATTTTACTAAGGGACTTTTTGTACCTTCAGGCTAAAAGATAAACATTAATTTAGTTTTTCTGGCTGAAAGAGCTTTTCAGTCATTGAAGCTCAACTTGGCACATGACCTCTTGAGATAGTGTACTCCCTTTTACACCTGCAATTTATTATTTTTCCATGCAATGTGGCCTTACTGTTCCACCAAACAATGAAAAATTTTTTTGTAATTCCTCTACAAAGTCTTCTGCTGTTCCTCATGCCCAATAGGTGGACGTGAAGAAAGCTGATGATGCCAAGACGTACTTGAGCCTGCCTGGCTTGCATGCTGAGGTGGAAGAGAGAGAGAGACAGACAGGAAAAGCCTTTCATCATCCTGGTGTCATTCCAATCACCAAGGACAGCTTCCAGATCGCCACACTCACCTGCTCAACAAAGCTTACGCAAAACGGTGAGACCTGCCAGGGTTTTAGTCCTTCGTAAATATAATAACACTGACATAGCATAAAATATTTTTAGAATAAAAGAAATAGTCACCCAAAAATGCTAATCAAATAATCATTTCCTCACCCACATGTTGTTTAAAACATGTATGCTTGGAACACAGAGAATTTAGCAGAATGTCCAAGCTGAACATCAACTTCAAATTTCTCAAACTTTCTCATTTTAATACAATGAAAGTAGATGGTGAACAGACACTGACAAGCTCCAAAAAGGACTAAAAACACCATAAAGGTAGTCCAAATTACTTGCATTCAGCAATATTCAACGTTTTCTAAGCCTGAGGAACAGACCAGAATTGAAGTTCTATAACAAAAACTTAATTGGCTTTCACTTCTCAAAGCATGAGCCAGTGCAGAAAGAAATATTTTGAGTGAATAAAGACTTAAATATCATTCTGTTTCTAACAAAGAGCTATCACATGATTTTTAAGATCTTGTAGTTGGTGTATTGCTAAAAATTTCCTCTGACCCAGTTGACCTTCTGGGCCTTCTCAACTGGAGATCGAATACTGAGAGACTTGGAGAAATTCTTCAGAAACTGATGGATGTGGAAGGAGGGGAGATTATTAAAGTAAGACAATGAGAAAACACAATGCTTGCCCACTGAAAATACTGCTCAATGATCTGAGGTTTTTGTTTATGTGTCTCTAGTTCCTGCAGGACACACTGGATGCCCTGTTTAATATCATGATGGAAACCTCGGAGGAGGAAACCTATGACACTCTAGTTTTCAATGCCCTGGCAAGTATTGATTATGAAATTCAGTTTGAGAGAATTTATTAGTCAACATATCCCAGTTCTCAACCTGTGCTTCAGAGCTGATCACTATTTCATAATGTGTTATAGAAATGTCCTCTTTAAAGACAATATGAAACGACTATTAAAAGTATTCACATTTAACTTTTGTAATCAGAAAAGTCGTTTCAGAGTCTGTGAAAGTTATATTTTCATCAAAGATTATGAAAACAAACATTGTTTATAACATAAGCTGATGAATCATGCATGATAAGACCAGGAACATTTACTAAGGAAGTAAATTAATAGATTTTGATTACCTGTTGTCTCCGAGTAGCTAGATAGCTAAACCTACTGTATATAAAATTCAGTTTTTTATTTGCTTAGGTCTTCATCATCTCACTGATCGGGGATATAAAGTTTCAGCACTTCAATCCTGTTTTAGAGACCTACATAAGCAAACACTTCAGCGCTACTCTGGCGTACCAGTAAGAATTCCTTTCTTGTTTTAGTTTCTGGTTGCTGTGAGTGTCACAGTTCATGCACTTTTATTTTAACTCTACCATTTTTGTCCACATTTCATTCTCACTTTGCCATCTCACACTCTCTTCATCTCTGACCTTTTCTTTAAACACACCTGTCCTTTTGTGCTCTGAAATGTCCCCTGTATTGATTTCAGAAGCTTTTCGTAATTACCTCAGAGTGCTATGTACTTTTTTTCACAGGAAATTGACCAAAGTGTTGAATTATTTTGTGGGCCACGCTGAGGACTCTGCTCATACAGATCGCCTCTATGCTGCTTTGAAAGCCTTCAAGTACCTTTTTCGTTTCATTGTACAGTCTCGGGTTCTCCATCTGAGGTGGGTTCAGTTCTTAGAATGTGCTCTCAAAATAGGCCCCCAAATTGGCTTTGAAATATTGATTGACCTTGTCCTTGATCTAACAATGAAAAATTTCACTTCTGTATTTGGGCAAATGGATTTGCAATGACTCTTCTAAACACACCAAATTATGGCAATTTAAGCTAGAGCACATGGGATCAAGCCCCACTTTAATCTGTTAACTTTTCCAGAAAAAAAACCTGCTTTACTGTGTAATATGATTTGGAGCATTGCATGTTCCTTTAATGTCATTATGTTCATTTGCATTATTTCATTTATAATATGTTAAAGATTTATTTGTTTTGTCTTTGTCGTTTGTCAGATTTTATGGGAAAAGTGAAGATGGAGAGCAGTTTCTTGACTCCATTCGCACCCTGTTTCTCTCAGTCAGCAATCTGATGGATAGACCTCTTGATGAAGGTGTTAAGATAAAGGCAGGTTGCTAGAGAAACAAGAAATAGAGGAATTATGGGTGTTTTTGAAGTCGCTTGGGTGAAGTGTCCATCCACCAAATGAATAAATGTCAGTGTAAAAGTAAAAGTGAGGAAACAACATGTTTGCATGCATTCAAAAATAAATAAAATAACAAAAAAATGACACTAGGTACTAGGTCCAGATTTGTGTGATTTCACAATTTATTGCAATACTAAAAAAAAAAAAAAAGGGTAACAGGGTTGCAAGTAACAGAGTTACAGGTTTAGCCAAAATTAAACTAGCACTCAGTACTGTTTAGCTAGATTTTTTTTGTAGTTATTGCTAAACCTTTTTCCCTTAAATAAATGGAAAATATTTGTTTATTATTTTTCTTACAATAACTTTGGTAACAGGGTTTAAAGTTAAAAAGGGGTGCATTTGATGTGGTTATATAGTTGTGGTAGACCGATATATCGGTATTACAGATAAATCTGTGCTGATAGTTGCTTTTTTTTTTAACCTATCGGTTATAGGCAAAAATCTATTTCGCTAGTTGCCAGTAGATTTTAAAAAAATATATTTTTTTTACATACATTTTAATCCTCCTTGTTGCTCTGTGTTTGCCGCTGGAGGATTCTATAAATAAAATAGCTTGGTTCTGCTTGGTATTGATAATCGATTTTAAAAACTATTGTCTGATTAATATGTTATTGGCATTTTACCACCATAGTTATCAGTAAAATCCACTATCAGTTGATGTCTGATTTATAAATGTTTGTGTATGTGTTGAAATATACTATATATATATATATATATATATATATATATATATATATATATATATGAGGTGTTTAAATGTCAGTATTTGATGTGTTTAAATCTAGACATTATGTCAATGTTATGCTAGTTTTATAATGGTTTATCTAACATATCTGATAGTTCTCTTTCTAATGAACATGGGATAAGTGCATTTATTACTTTAGAAATAATGGCAGCTATTTGTACACTATTCGTGGAAAGTCCCACCTACCTTATATAGACAAGCTATATCCAATTTAATGAAATCTTGTTTAGATGCTGTCAATTCTGTGGCCTAAGTTGTTTTTTTCTCACAGGGTGCAATCTTGAAATATCTTCCCACCATCATCGATGACTTACAGATGGTTTTTGAATCTGTAGAGCTTAGGTAACATGGTCAACATCTCTCACATTCCTTGTAAACACCTATTTGAAATTAGACCAGCATAGGAAATCGAGGGTACTATATTTCTGATGTTTACACTTCAGTAAGTTAAAAACTGTCAGTTGAAAATATTCTTCAGAAACGGAAGGATGTGGAAGAATGGGAGATTATATGCATTTCCCCCCAGATTGCTGTTTATTTACTTTGTTCTTTGCTTTCTCTCTCTCTCTCTCTCTCTCTCTCTCTCTCAAAGTGTTCAGCTGGCAAAGTTTATCGAGAGTATCCCCGATTTTCAGATGGTCAGACAGAAGCTTGGCTGTCTGATGAAAATTGTCGAAAGCAACCTTTTCAAACAGCCAGGTGAGACTTAAATTGACACTGGCATTCAGGCCAACATAGGATTTTCCTCATTGATTTCACACTCACAGCGAGCAGCATGGAGCTCAAGATAGCTGTGTGTCATTCCAAACCACTCATATTCTCTCTTGTGCTTCTAGACTGCCGAGATGTTTTGTTGCCCCTGATCACAGACCAGCTGAGCGGGCAGCTGGACGATCACTCCAATAAACCTGATCTTGAGGCCTGTGTTCAGCTGCTAAGCACTGTACTGGACATGCTGGACCGCAAAAATGTGGTAAAACATCCCTAACGAAGTTATGAGGGACCTTGTCTCATTTCTAAAAAAAAAATGTTTTCTTTATCTCTTTGTATGATTTTCATTTACTTTTTTGCAAATCAAAATTTGTAATTATTCACCTCAGAGCTGGTTGGTTTGGTTCATGGCTTAGGACTCTTTTATGAAGGATTTTATGAAATCCCAATGGATGTTGAAAAAGTTCAAGGATGAATATTGAACACAAAAATGGAAAGAGCTTTCTCAGAATGGCAAGCTTCAATCTTATTGTGCTTTCCTTTTGTGGTTATATCTGATGTCAGACTTACCCACCTCTAAATGTCTTGTAAAAAGTGCTTGGACAGCCCCTTCTGTTTTAGTGGGTGTTTTTTAGCCATAGTGATGTCAAAAGTATTGGTACTAAATTCGGTCCATGTATACTGTGACACCTTTTACACTGAAATTGACACTTATTTCCTAGTTAATGATGGCTTAGTGTGATTTTTAAACAGCAAATGGATGCTATTTAATTGACAAAAAAAAATACAAATATATATATATATATATATATATATATATATATATATATAAGTGAATGTGAAAACACCACATTTTATGAGCATCATGCACTGTGCTTGTGGTAGATGAGAGACAGAGATCTTATTCACTGTGCCGCATGCAGCATCTGCAGACTATATATTTATACAGTATAATTAAATTGCTAATAATTAATTAATTAATCACATTTGGTCATATAACCAACTTCTGTTATGGAAATGTGTAACTCAATAAAAAAAAAAGAAATGCCTTCACGTCAAAATAAAGGTTTTGGTTAGAATATTTGGAAAAATAAATAGGCTAAAATTTAATTAGGCCAAAGTAGTGTGTTAATTAGCATAATACCTATATTTTCTGTGGTATCGACATTGGTATCGAGAACCATTACATTTTACTGTATCGGTACCAACTACTGAAATTTTGGTATTGTGACAACACTATGAAGAGGTGGATTACCCCTGTCTCGTCATGTCAAATCAAGTGGTTTTTATTGTCGTTTCAACCATATACAGTTAGTGCAGTACACAGCGAAACGAGGCAACGTTCCTCCAGGATCAAGGTGCTACATAAAACAACATAGGACAAACACAGAACCACATGAGACTACACAGACTAAAAAACATACCTATATAAAGTGCACGTGCAAACATTTGCAAAAAGTACGGGACAGTACAATAAATTACTAAAAGGAACAGGACAACAGGCACAGTAAGAGACAGCCTATTGATGAGCTGAATACATTTACTAGCAATTGTTATAGTCAAAAGGTAATTTTAGAGTTTTTAGTCATGTGCATTTATTCTGGTTATGTTATAATTATGAATATTACAGGTCATTTGTGTAATTGACCTCAGAGGTGTGACTGAGGGTCTGCCCCATGTCAGGAATGCAGTTAGCAGTGCTTTTTCATTTAGTCCGTCTCCCAGAGAACAAATATACATCTTGATAAGGCCTGAGTACCAGTGAGTGTGTCTCAACCTTGAGAGAAAAGCCTATGTTGTGTTGTGTTGTGTAATGATGTGATTGGAAGGATTGTTTGTAGTTTTGAGAATCATGTGACTAAGTCAAAGGAACTGGACATCAGTTTATCTAAGAGAGAAGACTAACCTCTGACCCATTTGTGCTTACAACTTGACTTAGTGTTTTAAAAATATAGTCTTTTGAATGATTGCATTCACATAGTTAAACACAACATCATGTTTGTAAGATTTCTAGAATTGTCTGTACTGTTCACCTTTCAGATCTCCGTACTCATCTCCTGGTCATCGTTGTACATACTGGTCTCTTTACTGGGTATAATTGTAACTGTATTTCAACTACTTGGCAAGAATAAGTTTCAGTGTGGACCAGACTTTATGCTGATTGTCAAAATGTACTATTTGAGACTGAGTGATCTGCTTTTATGTATGTATATAGATAGACAACCTCATCTGTCAACTATAATTTATTACACTGGCATGTTGATATGAGACTGCATTCAAGAGCTACCTGCCAACATTTTAGTTGAAAACAGATTCTGTATTCAGACAAGCAGCAATTTCAGGTCAAACATTCAGAACTTGTGAAGAGCTCATTGCTGCAGCATTTATGTTGCACAATTTCAAAATAAGGTCATTTTAAGCCACAATACCTTTTCTGCCTCAATTGTTTATCTAAAGGAGTCATTTCTGGGTTCAGTTTGCGCTCATTCATCCATTCTTTTTGTGTGTCCCTTCATCTTATTCTCTCTGTTTCAATGCTTTTTTTTTTTTTAATTGTAAATATTATGAAATTTCAGGGTCCTACGTCAGGTCATGTGAAGTTAATTGTGGACCGTCTGTTGCGGAGGGTCAACCGCACTGTCATCAACCTGAGTTTAGACTCTCCATTTATAGTAAGACACCTGCATGCCACAACATAGAATGTTCTAAAACTGATATATCAGCTTACCTTCTTGTCAATGTTAGTTTTATTTCTACAGCACTGCACTAAAGTCTGAATCTCACCAAAAAGTATGAAGTTCTATTCAGCATAATGAAAATTAAGCCTAATTTTAGGACCATTAAGATTTTTTGCATTATTATTATTTGAATGTCATCTACGTGCATTTTCCTCTCAAATTCATATTACTGTAATAATGCTGTACTTTTTAGTATGTTTGTTATATTGGGTATACTCAATATTGATTCTTGTTAGAATCTCATTACTGTAATACGATAATTTCTACAAACATTTATTTAAATTTTGTACAATTTAAGTATAGTTATAGTTTTATATATATATATATATATATATATATATATATATATATATATATATATATATATATATATATATATACTGTGTGTGTAAATAAAATAATAAATAAATATATTTGCAATTTTAATGGCTGACCTATTTTAAGGCTTTTAAAATATGTCAGGATTAATGAGATTCACCCTAAAACCCATAACATAATTCTGGACCACTGAACTAGTCGTTTGTTTGTTTGTCCATGCCTGTGGCAGAATTTTTTTTTCTCCAGCGTGGGCAACACAAGTAAAGTTATTGATTATTCTTTCTCTTCCTCTAAACACAGAGCCACTACTTGGCGTGCATGACTGCTATCCTGAAACAAATGGAAGACGCACATTATGCGCAATACATCAGCACCTTCAAAACCAGACAGGACATTATTGTGAGTCTCCTACCCTATACGTTGGGGCCATTCATCATCACAGATGCAGAAAGAGCCTTCCGTGCTTTAAGATTTAAGATTTAAGTAATAAATAATCCACCTTTTATATAGCTGACTGATGGCACACGTGTGTCTCTGTTCTTTGTCGCCTGTTGAAGTGAGTCAGTGTTTAATAGTGGAACGAGATAAGCGTGTTCAAAGCACTGGTTCAAATTAGCATCTGTTTTCTTGCCCCGTGTTATCTGTGTTTAGCAATATGTTATTTGCTGGTTCTGTATCTAATCATATAAATACTCTGTACACACAGTTCACCCAAAAATTACAATTCTGTCATCATTTACTCACCCCAAATCGTTCCAAATACGTGATATTCGTTGCTCTGCGAAACACAAATGTGAATTTTTGAGGACTATGCTGGCCACGTTTTTTCATATAATAAAAGTGATTGGGGACTGGTGCTTTCAAGTCTTACAAAGGGCACAAAAGACTCATAATAGTGGTCCCTACTTATTGTTGTTGTTGTCATTTTGTAGTGTGAATGACCCCGTCCACTTCCAGTTTCATTATATGGAAACAATGGCAAGGGTGTTTTTCAAAAGTTCACCTATTTTTGTTCCACGGCAGAGTGATAATGGTTTGAAAAAACATGAGGCTGAGCTATGTTTTTAGTGAACAATTTGTTTTAAATAATTCTCTTTACCAGGATTTTCTAATGGAGACTTTCATCATGTTCAAGAACCTAATGGGGAATGTGTTTCCTCCCGACTGGATGATCATGAATCTTCTCCAAATGAAGGTCTTTCTGCGGGCAATACACCAGTACTCTGATGTTCTCAATAAGTACTTTCTAGACAACGCTCACTTTCACTTACAGGTCAGTTTGATGAGGCCTTGTAAAGAAGGATTAAAGAACACAATCACGTGCATATACATGAGCCCACAACGAAGAAGAACATTTGCCATTACGGAAATATTAAAGTGAATCAGAATTGTATTTTTTTTAACAAGTGCGCAATAGTCATTGTTATCTTAAATTATAGTGGTTAGATGAACTAATGGCTATTATGTAATTATTGCAACAGGTGTTATGTTGTCTTAAAATATATAAATGGTGAAATGTCTTTTCTGCGTCACTAGCGTTACCCCAATGGAACTGCAAAAATAGAGCTTTTATAAATGCTGAAATGCTACTATTGCAAAAGAGTGCTGTTTCTTTGTGTTTACATACAAGTCTTATCAAAAAAGTGACAAAAAGTAGCCTGTTTAATTTTAAGAGTGAGAGAGAAATCGGAAAATTACTGAAAAACTAGAATACGAAAAACTAAGTGTATGATTTATCATGCAAAAAAAACAAAAAAAAAAACACCTTGGCTAACATTATAAGTGGACCTCAGAGAATAAAACCCCATAAAATATGTATGATATGATCCCTTTAATGTTACAGTAGGATGGACGTTTGGGCACTTTTAGTGTGTGAACAAATCTCCTATTGATGTTGTTTGCTCTTATGTAAGATGCTTTTATGATACTCATCTGTGATGCTTTTTGAGACATATGGATTTTGTACTCACTGGAAACTTCCAACACTCTAGCTGTTTAGTAGTTTGCAACAGCATTATAGATATTTTCCAAATGCTTAAACTTTCTGTTGCTTGGTTACCATTCATCCAATGCCCTTGCTTCCAGAGAGAATATTTCACCCATTCGACCTTAGTCAATTAAAAAAAGAAATCACATTACAGTATATCAATACAAACTAATTGCCTAAATAAACAAAGTGAGGTTTTGCCTTTCTCAGCTGTGGTCTGTGGCCAAAACATAAAGAAGATTTCAAAGCTAGGTCCATTATTTTAGGCAGAAAATCCAAGTTGTCTTCTTACACTGTTGTGAAAGTAGAATCAGGACATTTCTGGCCCTTGAAAATTGTAAATTTTATATATATATATATATATATGTGTGTGTTAATTCCTAACCCTAAGTATTAAACTTCAGCACATAACATGTTCTGCACCACAGATGTCTTGGGAATCACTGAATTGTATTTATAATTTAATGTTGTTTTCAAGTCTATTTTCCAATCAAGAAATTATTTTGATGTTTTATTGCTGCTTTTTCCCCCATTAGCTTTGGAACAACTACTTTCACTTGATTGTTGCTTTCCTTACCCACAAGTCATTGCAGCTGGAGTCATTCTCTCTTGAGAAACGAAACAATATTCTGAACAAGTGAGTGAGGAACCTACAGGCCTAATGTCACAATATTTGAGGTTGAAATGTTTTAATTTAATTGTGTTTCAAAATATATATATAAACAGGTACGGGGACATGCGGAAAACCATCGGCTTTAAGCTGGGAGAAATGTGGTACAATCTTGGTAATAGCTTTTTCCTGTACATTTTAGAGACAGTGACCACAATTATGGAAGTGGATGAGAGTAGAAAAGTAATTTTACAAAATGCACTAAGGAGAGGCATAAAATTGGTTTTATACAGAACAACATAACTACAGTCCTGTTTTTTTATGCTGAGGTGAAATGCTTGAGGAAATGTTTAAACAAGCTTTTCAATATATGTTCTAATCCTTAAATAAAAGTTTTTGAACATCATTGGATGTTTGTATGACTTCCAGCTAAGCATAAGATGAAGTTTATCCCTGCGATGGTGGGACCGATCCTGGAGGCGACGTTAGTCCCTGAGCCCGACCTGAGAAAAGCCACCATCCCTATTTTCTTTGACATGATGCAGTGTGAACACAATTTTAGTGCCAACCACACCTTTCAGATGGTGAGGGTTTTATTTCTACCAGTGTCACTATGATTGTAGATTCACTAACTTTAACTAACACAAGCTCTAAGCACATTAAAAAATGCTGGCTTTAGATTTTGCACTTACCTGCTGTTTCATAAACTTTTTATTTTTAATTGTACTGTTGGAACAAAAATGTATGATAATAAACAAAAAACATAAATATGGATACAAGTGTAAAAGTATCTAAAGTATCGTCAAGAATATAAAGTGTGCAGTGTTTTGAGAAAAACAATAGCATTGTAAACTGATATATGATTGTACTGGTGCAGCCCTAATGTGTGTGCTGCTATGTTTATTTATTATTTAGTATCATTAAGCTTTGATAATCATCGACTGGTGTTGCATTTTGAACCTAGCTAATATTAATCCATTTTGTTGATCACCATTGTGCCCTTAATCAGGGCAGTTGATTGAACAGGTTCTTGGATGAATTATCTCTGTAATATGTGCACTGTTAGTTCTTTGGATAAAAGCTTATTAGTAAATCAAATGCAATACTTCTGTAATGAAATGGAGGCCCCTAGATGATTCTACAGAAAGTTTGATTAAGTATTTATACTCTTTTCAGTTTGAGAATGAGCTAATCACAAAACTGGACCAGGAGGTCGAAGGAGGCCGCGGTGATGAACAATACAAGATTCTTCTGGAGAAAACGTAAGATCTTGTTCTGCCTTTCTATCTTGTATGAAACAACATATTAACTCCCAGTACATTTGATTCCAAATGAACTTTTCACTGTTGCCAATACAGGTGAATAAAAATACTCTGAAGGTGGTTCTTTTTTCACTTTTTTTTTTGGTAATTTTCTCCACAATTTGGAATGCCCAATTCCCAATGCGCTTTAAGTCCTTATGGCGGTGTAGTGACTCGCCTCAATCCAGGTGGCGGAGGACGAATCTCAATTGCCTCCAAGTCAGAGACAGTCAATCCACGCATCTTGTCATGTGACTTGTAACCGCAAAGACATGGCACGTGTGGAGGCTTCACGCTATTCTCCATGGAAGAATAGCGTAAGCCACATTATAGTGACCTCGAGGAGGTTACCCCATGTGACAGCGTCTTTATTCACTGAGCTACCCAGGCCCCTGGGAGGTGGTTCTTTGTCAATTGCTGTGTTTGGAATAGCAAACTACCCTTGTTTTTACTCATTATTTGATTGCACTGCCTATATATATATATATATATATATATATATATATATATATATATATATATATATATATATATATATATATATATATATATATATATATATATATATATATTATTTTTTTAATTTTATTTTTTTTACAATAATTGACACAATAATTGTTCATCTCCAAAATGATAACTGGATGCCACTCACATAAAATGTGGTAAGGTCATGTGACAACAATGTCACTTCCTGTGTAGACAGCTTCATTGATTATAATGGGATCTATGTGCTTTTGACGAGATGTGACACGTCAAGGTGTTAGTATTTTGAAAGAATTGTAGGCAGTGTATACTGTGGAGTATTAAGTAAACAGTAAGCTAGTATTTCATTATAAACATTTATTGCAACTGTATTAAAAGTGTATAGCTATTAAGAATGCTGCCTTATTCATCTGTAATTTTTAAAAGATACAAATCATACTAAATTTACTAATCATACTACTTATGGAATGATTTATGAACCATTGAAATATGTAAATATATGAAAATGTATCAGTCAATCATTGCATTGGCTTGTTTGGGTATATTCCTGTATTTTTATGTTATATTCTGTGTGTGTGTGTTTTTGCCTGTGTGCTTCTTTTCATCTGTGTGTGTGTTGTGTTCAGGCTGTTGGAGCACTGTCGGAGGCACAGGTACCTGTCTCATTCTGGTGAGGCGTTGGCTCTGCTCTTGAGCAGTCTGCTGGAGAACTTGCTGGCCTACCGAACCATCAACCACGATGAAAGCCCTGAACTCCGCATGAGTTGCACTGTCAATGTCCTGGTGAGAATTAGAACTCAAACTCACTGTTAAGAAAATTCTTCATATCATGTACTCGCCATGCTGGAAAGACCAGCAAAGAGTCCAAGCTTGTTTGGTGTTGCTAATGGACCAGCATAGCCATGAGGTTTACCAGCAGAACTTAGTTGGGAAAGCTGGATGACCAGCACGGTACAGTATTTCTTTTGAAGTCTTACTAGTTAAGCTAGTTAAGATCCAAAACACAACATAAACCGGTCTTATACATCCATAATGCTTCAAATACTGGTCTTATATGTCCAAAACACAACATGGGCCCTTATTTTAAATATTCATAACCGGTCGATTTAGATTTTGAAAAATTAAATTCATTTATTGAAACATGAAAAAATTAAACCAAAAATATTCCATAATATAAATTACACTTTAAATTAAAAATAATAATAAGATAAATCAAAATAAGTGCTCAAAAAAATCTTAGTAAATCCAAGCATTTTACACTCTTCAACAAGCCCCTCAAGGAGGAGGCAGGAACCGGCTCAACTTAAAAAACATAAAACAAACATGTGCGGCCGTGTGCGTCTCTCTCTCTCTCTTGAACTGCCACCTCCGGCTACCCTTTATCTCGCTCTCCTGCTGATCAGCTGATTCAGCACCGGTCGTGCACCCTCACAGGAAAAACTTGCTCGCCGGTCCCTGGACATGCTGTCTCCCGGTTCTCAAATGCTCGTCCATCCTCTGGCGGATGGAACTGCACCTGCCCTTCTCGGTGGACAGCAGCCAGCTGTGACCCCTCCATCCCCAGGCAGACGACTGCGGCTGCTCTTCTGGTAGACGGCAGTGGCGAGGACACCGCGCCAGTCTTCCCGGGATTCAGCACTACTGTAACAGTTAATGGATGGAGGCGGCGGGAACCGGCTGAAAAGTCAACGTAAAGTTTAATGTAAAACTCAACTTAAAAACAACATAAAACAAACACACACACACACATGCAGCACGGCCGCTTGTGTCTCTCTCTCGAACTGGCATCCCCTTTATCTCGCTCTCCTGCTGATCAGCTGATTCAGTGCCGCACTCCAGAGCTGAAATACAAGTTACTGTGTACGATCTGGGTAGTCTTAATACATCACAATGATAAATTAAATACAACTGCTAGTTTTGGAGTGATCTCCTCTGACATGACAAGTGTAGCTACCTTCATTGCTTCATAGCAGTGACAACTTCTTCAGCAGCTGTTATGTCTGACTCACTGAGGGTGCAGATCTCCTCTGTCTTCCTCACCTCAGCTGAGAGGAGGGCAGCATGGATGGCTGGCTGGCTGCTGTTCTAAGAAGCAGTGCAGGAAGTCATGAGCACTATTCCATCTGGTAACGATGTCAGTGAGCAATTTGTGTTGAGGCAGATTTAGTATCTTTTGTTTTTCACGCAGTACACAGCTGGCTGTGGGGCTGCGTCTGAAAAAGCTGGTTATTCTTCTCACTCTTCCCAGCAATCAGGCGACTGGTTTTAGCTGCAGTGCTCGCTGTGAAGCCAAATTCAAGGTATGCGCAAAACATTTAAAAATTGGCCAACCAACTAGCTGCGCTGCGCTGGTCTATAGCGGGATCCTTGCTTTTTATGTCCCATTCCTCAAATGCTCCTTTCAACAGCTTAGCGACGTTACTGCCAGTATGGCTCTCATGCATTGCCCTCGTCTGCAAAATATGAGAAATCAGTTTCCAGTCCTCATTGATGTGGTGCACCATGATCATATCATAAGATTCAGTGGCTCTCGATGTCCAGCCATCGCACATAAGGACCACACTTTCTGCTGAGCCAAGAGATGTTTTTACTACTAGCTTCACCTCTTCATACAACCTGGGCATAGCTACCTCAGTAATGTGTTTGCGAGTCGGGATCACATAGCGCAGCTCCATGATGTTAACCGTATACCTGAAGCCGTGTTTTCAATGACACTATAGGGGCGCAAATCATGCCAATTGAAATGCACCAACGATTCTGTTATTTTTAGAGCTCGAGCTGAGGTAGATGGAAGTTTGTTAGATGGTGTTACCAGTGTAGTCTGCCTGTGGTCGATAGATTTCGGAAGCTGCTGTAACGTTATATCTGCATGGTGTCTGACAAGGTGCGCTCGCAAGTTGGTTGTTACACCTGAATATTTTACAGCAGCATGACAAAGCTTGCATATTGCATTGGTTTTATTCAAGTCCATGCTCCCAGGTTTGTTTTTAAAACTGAAGTGCACCCACGTATCGGCTTTATATTTTGAAGGGGCTGCTGTAATTTTGTCAGCTGCGTCTACCATGCTGCTTCACTCTACCGAAAATGTCACCCGGCAATTCTAGGCAGCTAGCCATACTGTGACATCTACAGGAACGTAGCTTGTCGTTCACACCGTGTTTTTTTGTTGTTGAAAAAAATTGTTTTTTTGAGCTGGAAATCGATGTAGTGTATCGCGAAAATAAATATTGCAAAAAATTTTGTCTCATAAAATGGCTACAACTGTGATTGTCAGGGACATAAATTGATGTATCACTATTTGTTCAGAGTTTGGACATAAACTTGACATTTTGACTTAACTTGGACATTAACTATTGCCACCTGCTAGTAGAATTTCCAAATTGAAAATGTAGGAACTAAATTTAGAATTTGCACTGAAAACAGATGACAATGACCTATTTCTCAGGAAAATAGCAATTTTTTTTCTTCACTTCATTACCATACAGTACACCCACAGAAAACGCAAACACTCCCACTCACCGGCACTTGCTCTTTACGTTGGCATGAAATTTGTGCTTAAAATAAGTGTTCTCGTGAAAATTGGATAAGACATATTGCATGGATGTTGCGTGTAGCACTGCGCTTTGCGTGCTCATGAAAATAGAGCTCCATATCTTATACATCAAAACACTTTAAACTGGTTTTATACCACGGGTCTGTTTGCTTGATTCTGATTGGTTGACACGGCTATGAAGTAGTTCCAGGTCTTCACCGCATAACATAATTCGCCAAATTATTTGTTATTTCAAAGAGCCCTACAGGCTACAACAACAAAATAACCAATTAAAACAAATACATTGGTTAAGTACATTGGATAGAATTTCAATGTCTATAATATCCTAAATATTAGCGCCCTCAAGCTCCTCGTATCATCCGCACTTACACTCACACACACATAAGCATGCACAAACACACACACACACACCCTTGTTATGCCAATGCTGAAAAGAAATGCATCCTCCGTTGCTAGTTCTAAAGTGATGTTTTCAGACTAGAAATGAAGGCTCAGACTGTCTCAAAAACAAGATGCTGAATCCATGGCGGAAGAAAGTATTTCCACTCACAAGAGTGTTTTAGGGATGAAAACCAGAAAATGTCTTAAGATATAACCTTACTAATGTCTTCAGGTGTGGTAACCGTGGTATAATTGATATAATTGACTCCGGCCCCTTTCACATAAAAATTCACATAAAAATTATTAGATCAGTTATTCCTTACTTGTACTTCCAAAACACAAATTTAATTTGTCTTATACATCCAAAATACAACATGTACTCGTACTCGTCTTTTACATCCAAAACACATTAAAAACAAAACAAATACTGGTCTTGTACATCCAAAATGCAACATACTGTATACTGGTCTCATGCATCCAAAACACAACATGTACTAGTCTTATGTGTCCAAAACAATATCTTATACATTAAAAACACAACATACTTTAAAAAGACAACTCATACTGTTACATCCAAAACACAAAATAAACTTATCTCATGCATCCAAAACACAACATGTATTGGTCTTATACATCCAAAACCTATTATGTCGTTTACACCAAAAACACAACATATACTGGTCTTATATTGTAATTCCAAAATGCAACATATTCTGGTCTTATACATCCAAAACACAACATGTCTTATACATTAAAAACACAACATGTACTGGTCTTATACATCCAAAATGCAACATGTAATGGTCTTATACATCCAAAACACAACATGTCTTATACATTAAAAACACAACATGTACTGGTCTTATACATCCAGAATGCAACATGTAATGGTCTTATACATCCAAAATGCAACATATATTGGTCTTATACATCCAAAACACAACATGTCTCATACATTAAAAACACAACATGTACTGGTCTTAAACTTCCAAAACACAACATGTCTCATAAATTGAAAACACAAAATGTGGGGGGCCTGGGTAGCTCAGCTAGTAAAGATGCTGGCTACCACCCCTGGAGTCGCAAGTTCGAATCCAGGGCATAGTGAGGGACTCCAGCCAGGTCTCCTAAGCAACCAAATTGGCCCGGTTGCTAGAGAGGGTTGAGTCACATGGGTTAATCTCCTCGTGGTCGCTAACATGTGGTTCTTGCTCTCGGTGGGGTGCGTGGTGAGTTGTGCGTGGATGCTGCGGAAAATAGCGTGAATGTCTCTGTGGTAACACGCTCAACAAGCCACGTGATAAGATGCTCGGATTGATGGTCTCAGACACAAATATGCAAAATATGCTTGTCTTATATATTAAAAGACAACATATATGGGTCTTTTCAGCTGCACATCCTAATCTTTAGAAGGAAATTGCTAATATATAGGATGATTAAAATCTTTAATGATATCAAAATATCTTTGTATCTCTGTATCTTCTCTTCCATATCCACAGAACTTTTACAAAGAAAAGAAAAGGGAGGATATTTATATCCGGTAAGTGTGCCAGATGATTGAAGGTTAATGACTAGTAGCACACGAACCCACATATGAATCGTTGTCCATATGTTTTGTGGTCTGTCGTTAGGTATTTGTACAAGCTGCGTGACCTACATCTGGACTGTGAGAACTACACAGAAGCTGCCTACACCCTGCTGTTGCATGCAGAACTGTTGGAGGTATGGGCTTAAAATGATTAGCCTGAGCTGTATTTTCATTAAACAAGGGCCACTTTTGCCAGAGATTCAATTAAATTTAGCCAGAGATTATGTTTGTGTAATATACATCAGTGTTAGTGCCGATTTGGTTTTAGAAATGCTTATTCTCTTTGTAAATTGGTGGAAAGTTAGGGTTTTTTAATTGCTGATATCTATATATGGAGCAGGGTGGCTGATGGCTGATATTATACCAGCATATATAATAGAATTTAATGATAACAAATAATACAGATCATATATATTTACTAAAAATACACTAAGCGTCTTTTTTTTTTCATTCTATTTGCATTTGAAAATCTGGATTGCACAACTGTAATGTTAATGCTTTTGAAGATCGCAGCTAAAGGTTGTGCCATAGTTTGGTGATTAGCGGTGTCATGCTAATGTATTAGGGTGATTAGCATGACTGAATTTTGCAATCTCTCTTTTTCTTTCTCTAGTGGTCAGACAAGCCATGTGCGCCCCACCTGATCCCACGGGACGGAGCTCAGGGTTGGACTCAACAGGAGCTGAAGGAAAGACTTTTTCATGACATCATGTGCTATTTGGACAAGGGCAAAGTATGTATTTAGTATAGAAATTAATCCGCTTGAGTTTAATGGCCGTTATATGCCATTCACACACTGATGTTTTGGAGACTACACCTGTAAAGAGCAGAAAAGAGCAGTAGAATACATTTTAAATTGTTTTCATGCCAATATTTCACCATTTTAAGGTACAGTGTGCAATGTTTCCAGTGTTAAAATACTTTTTCTTATCACAGCTTGATGTACAGATTAATGTCAACTTTTGAATGGGCAAACACCACTCACATTTTCTTCAGAAAATAAAAAAATCAAGCTATTTTTGCAATTCCATGTGATGGCACTAGAGGCTTAACAATTTCATCCTTTAACTTCACCTTTGAAATTGCAGTTTTCAATAGAGTTGCACCAATGTATCGCAGATAACATTGGTATCTGCCAATTAAAGGACAGTGGTCATTTGTTTAAAAGCTTTGATATTATGAAATTCAGTTCCCAAAATTTTTTTTTTTTTAAATAACCAATTCAATGAATAATTATCTATGATTTAAAACATGGTAGAATTAAAAAAGCAGAAACATACTATTGGTATCAGCAGATGTTCTAAATAATCAGATGTCGGTATCGGCACACAAATTTTGGATCTATGCTTCAAAACAACAACAAATATAGCAGCTGTGCTACAGTACCATTAACATTCTCATTTATTACCTAGACCTTAAGGCCGTTTGTTTTTTGTGTTTTCACAGATGTGGGAGAAGGCCATTGAGATGGCAAAGCAGCTTGTTAAACTTCATGAGAACCAAATGTTTGATTTCTTAGAGCTCAGTCAGCTGCTGGTAAGATGGAGATGACAAAATTCCTTCCTGCTTCTTTGTTAATATGATCTGAAGGTAACACATTGACAAGCCACAGAGCAACCTCCCATGAGCTACTGCCAATACAAGAGATACTCTGCGATGTGCCAAAATTTTAGTGATTCAAACATCAGTCTCGACTTGATTCGCTGCAAATTTATGCATGTTTTGGGCTGGTAATCCATAACCCTGTCTACTGTCTTCTGGGTAGTGGCCATCAATCTGCACTGGAAATAAACATGCCAATTTACAGGCTAAAAGACTAAGGAAATAGTGTGGAGATAACAGCTACTTTAGCAGTTACATGGTCTTGTCTCAGTTCTGCCTTCGGCTCTGTGAAGTTCGCACTCTAGCAGCTGACTTCAGTTACACAGGAGGACTTTACTGTTTGTGCTGCTGAATTTGGAGGACAACTGCAGCCATCTATTCCATGTCCTGCAGTGCATCAAATGTGGCATTCACAAGTTATTTCCTTTATTGCCTTAACTGATGAGAAGTATTGTACAATTATAGATGGTACAGTGGATGGTAGCATTGCTTGAGTGTTTCTTACAATAATAGTTCACCCCAAAATTATAATTCTGTCATCTTGTACTCACCTACATAGCATTCTTCTGTGGGACACAAAATGAGATGTTTTACGACTTGGAGGCGTACGATCAAACTGGTGCGATCTGCATTCATACTGCTGTTTACCAGCAGAGAGGGACTGAAGCGGTTGTCAAAACGCATCAGCTGCTCATACTGTAAAGTCTTTTCAGCATAACAATATCTTTATTTTATATGCTACAAACATTCAAATAATCACAAAATATAAGCATACTGTCGGAGTTGATGACGCAACGTGGGGATGTTTTTTGACGTCAAACAAAGAATATATAAGCTAGTTAGTCCACTTAAGCCTTCTCCCATTCTGTCCTTCACTCATTCTCACTAATTTCAGGGGCTTGGAAAGTGGAAGGGCTAGTTTTTTTTAACCTTCCATTTTTCTATGCTATGACGAGCTGAGAATCCCATGCTGCATAGCAATGTAAACATTAAGTTGGCGTGCATACACAGCAATCATGTTTGTCTTATTATAAACATTTAAAAGTCACATTACATGTTTGATAATATAATCATCTGTTCTTCAGTGCATCTGCTGTGAAGTGTAAGTGATTATAATTTTTTTTTAAGTATGCATTAAAGAACTCCCACTGGGGAATCTGTCAGTACAGGAGAAACTCGCATGCGAAAGGGTTAAAGAATGTTCAAGCTGCTTTTTTTTATTATTATTGCACTATATTCTAAGTCTTTTAGAAGCTGTTCTATAGCTTTGAACAGAAATTTTAGTCATTACGCATTGTAAACTCTCCGCCGTAGGTCTCAAATCATTGTCTATTTTCATTTGCATATTTCAAATCCTGAAATGTCAAGTTTGAATATTGAGATTCAGGCATGAGATTTTGACCGTTATGGCATAGCGGAAGATTGTCAGCAAATAAAATTGTATATTTCAGTCATTACTGAAACAAAGCTGTCACATTGCTTGAGAAAGTTTGTATTCAATTCTTTTATGGTCCTTTTTGGAGCTTGACAGCCCCAGTCCCCATTCACTTTCATTGAATACCTTTGGTATACCATGAAAGTCAGTCATACAGGTTTGCAACATCATGAGGGTTAGTAAATGATGATAACATTTTCATTTCTGGGTGAACTATTCATTTAATGCTTTACTGCTAAATGCCTTAAATGTAAATGTGATGTTTGATTTTGTACACAGAAACTGCAGGCACAGTATTATGAGAACATCATGCATGCTATGAGACCTCAGCCTGAATATTTCGCAGTGGGATATTATGGTCAGGGTTTCCCTTCCTTCCTCAGGGTGAGTAAATTGGGCCACTGTTGGTTTTAATGGTATCGTATACAACCTTCAAATGGCAAGATTGAGAATTATCCTTCCATTTGTGCACTAATATCTAATTTTCTGTTGTTTATGTGGTGTTAAATTGCAAACTATGGATTAAACAGTGACACAAACATGCAGGCAGGGCCAGTTTGCTGTTTGGCATTTCAACAAAAACGCTATAGGAGAACAGATATTCTGATTACGGATCTCCCCAAAGAGCTCCGAGTAAAAGGGGGCTTTAGTAAGAAAGTAATACTTTTGTTTTATCTAACGATTGAATAATCTAACGATTATTATAACGATTATTTGACTATTTGGGCGATTATTGCAGCAATTAATCATTAGCTCTTAACTGACTTTTCAGCTTGTGCCTCGACTTAAAGGTTGTATTAAACGTACTTTCTAACAATAAACAGGACAAAATCAACTTTTAAAAAATCCTCTAAATGACATTCACTGATTTACAGGGGAAAAACTCTTTGGATTTATATTGTTTAATTCATTAAAATTTCACTGCAAAAAATCCTATTGTTTTCAAGTGTTTTTGTCTTGTTTTCCATTTAACGTTATCTAAAAATCCTTAAAACCAGATGCATTTACTTGAGAAGCAACATATAAAATATTTAGACTTGCTTTAAGAGAATGTATCTTAAATATAAGTATATTTTTTCAATTGTACATACTATCAGTGCAGTAAAAAAAATAAAAAATACTCATATTCAAGATATTTGCTCTAAAAGAGTCTCTAAATATCTTATATGTTGCTTCTCAGGTAAATGTATCATGTTTTAAGGATTTTTCGATATTTAAAAAATATTTAAATATTCAAATTAATTAAATATTACACTTAAAATTCTCCGATAACAATTTTATCTTCTGCATAAGGAGTTTTAGATATTTATATTGGAAAACAAAAATAAAACATATATAAGACTCAAGACTCATTTCACGCATCTCATATAAGCGGCTCTGACCGCACAGACAAATGCCAGTTTCAGAGTTTGTGCTTATTTATACAGCCCACTTCCTTTTTATTTGAACTTTCATAAAGGATGCATTTAATACAGTATATAACGGCGCAGTGTTTGCTTTTTAGACGCTCTGACAGGCAAGTTTTGCTCAAGCGGAATGCCTGATATGGCTCTGCTTTATTTCACGACGACACTACTTCTGTATTTACTTATTTAGCATTTTTGTATAATAATACTCTGCGATCTACATCACCTTAATCTGTTTGGAAAATTCAGAGTGCATCTGGACTGTGAGCTGTTCTTTCTTCCTCTCCTCAATCAAGTGCGAGCTGAAGTGCTGCTCTCCCACGTCATCATTAGCGTTTCAAAAGATCTCATGTTGTGCTAAATAAAATCAGGCGACTATTCAACAACAACATTTTTTGTCGACAATTTTTAGTTGTCGATAATGTTGACTAATCGCTTCAGCCCTGCAGTCAGAGCTTTGGCGCCACACTCTTAGAGATACAAGTACCTCTTAGAAATATAAAGAATTTAAAGGCCCTCCTCAGTTATTATTGAATTTGTGTGCCAGATTTTAAGCCATAAATGAATGAATGTTACATTTATATAGCGCTTTTCTGACACTACACTCAAAGCACTTTACATAGTGAATGGGACTCTCCTCAACAACCACTAGTGTGCAGCATCCACCTGGATGATGTGACGGTAGCCACAGTGCACCAGTACACTCACCACACACCAGCTAATGGTGGTGAGGAGAGAGTTGAGTTATAGAGCCAGTAAGTGGATGGGGGTTATTAGGAGGGCATGATTGAGAAGGGACAATGGGGGAATTTAGCCAGGACTCTGGGGTTACACCCCTACAGAAGTTTCATGAAAACTTCTTTAATAAGGAAAAAACTTTTATTAGCAGTGATGTATAGTACTGTGCACAAGTCGCATGATATTTTTCACAAAAATGTGTCTAAAATAGTTATTTTATATATTCTGCTTTCATTTCATTTTGAATCAGTAGGAAATATCAATTTTAGATTGCAGCATTCCCATTGGAAATAAAATTGAATAGAAAAAGAACAAGAAGCCCTACAATTGATGGTATGGCGTCCACGGAGCCTGGATCTCAACACCATTGAGTCAGTCTGGGATTACATGAAGATACAGATGCAATTGTGACAGTCTATATAGAACACTCTGTCTACACCGTTTATTCGTCATATTGGAAGTAGTAGTGCCAGTGCGTGGATCTATATGCTTTTAGCGTGATGCAGTGCTCATGTCCGTTGTGGACAGGGTGTAAATAGATAGAACAACTGTGGCAAGTTCTCCAAGAAGCTTGGGACATCCTATCTGCCAACTACCAAAAAAACTGTGTCCAAGTGTACCTAGGAGAATTGGTGCTGTTTTGAAGGCCTAACCCTAAACTGTAAACAAACAAACTTTAATCAAATATACAAAGAAAAGTTTAGAAAAAAATTAGAATAATTTTCTTAATTTAAACATGTATCAAATGTAGACAAATGTAGCGCATTTGTTTTCGGAAACAGTGTTTTCATAATGGAAGTTACGCATATACTAGCGCGAAATTTCGTTCAAATTCACCCGTTCATTCTCTTCACTGTCTGTGCAGATGTACTGTAAATTGTAATATTACATAAAAATTTGTTGATTTAGTGATTAATCTCATTTATTAATAGAAGGCATTTGAGTGAGGTAATTAACCCATTTTATATCTTTTAATTTTGCCATTGTTCAGCACGTTTAACTCACTGCATCTCAAGTGGGGAAATCCACAACATACTGGATTATTGGATTAGGTGAACCATACCTAATATCTTCTTCTATAAACAGATGTTTCTTTAGAATGATGTTTCTTCTGTTTATATCTTGCACTGTCTTGCTGTATTATATTTACTCGTCATATTTTCATCAACGGTATGCTTTAATAATCATTTAATTATCGTCATGATGCGTCTTTTTGTCTCTTATACGTTATAGTTGACTAAATCAAAAATTATTTGTCAACACACATTTTCATCAGTTATTTCGTTGAGGAGATTAACTCTGGAAATGAATGACCTAAAGAGTGCAACAGTAGGTTTCTGAAATTAAATTCCCATTTATATTCTCCATAGATAACAAACATTTTAAAAGGCATAACCTACCTGACCACTTCTCTGAGGGTAAGCCAAGATATAAACTTCTGTAGATGCCGTAAGTCATTTTGATTTCAACATAGTTTTTAAAATATCTGTTTAATTGCCAAATTCCCTGCAAGGAACTACACTATCCATAATCCTGAAGCGAGATTAAAAGAGCTGTAAAAGAGCTCAGCAGCAACTGCTCTCTCGAAGGAAGCACTGCGAATGACACTGGTCGATCTACCTAGACCCTCAAACAACTTGTACAGTATATTTGAAGATATCTGAAATTTTTGCAACACATTTAAAGTATATTGTTTTACAGTAGTAATCAATGGTTATAGGTCATTCGTTTTTTTGGCCATCGTTTTTGATTTGATAACGTTGTTCACAATGCTACATGGGATGATATTTTCTTATAAAAACTCCAAGGACAGTCTTTTTTTTTGCCTAAAAATAAAAGCTTGTAATGTTGTGATTCATCTTGGGAGCTGGTTGGTTTTGTTCAAGGCTGACTAATCTTTTTAAATCTCCATTAAGAAAATGAATGAGTAAAATACTTCTGCAACCAAAGCTGATTTATTGACTGCAGTTTGGTGTTGTTATAAGGTTTTATTTTGCATATTATATAATCACTGTTACTTTGCTTTTTATTTCATGTGACAATAAAAATATCCCATCATCTGTCCAAAACAGAACAAAATGTTCATTTACCGTGGTAAAGAGTACGAGTGGCTGGAGGACTTTAGCCTAAAGCTGATGTCACAGTTTCCCAATGCAGTGAAGATGACCAGCACATCGCCCCCTGGTGACAACATCTGTGATGCACCCGGACAGCGTATCCTTGACTCTCAACTTTTTTTAAACGGGCTGCTGTTGTTTAAAGGCTGTAAGCGGCAACTTGCTATTTATGTTTACATATTAGATTTACGTTTTTGTTATAATAATGATGTAAAGTAGAATCTGTGACTTTAAGCCCTGGACCTCCTCCAATTGTTGACCAAGCAATCAGTTTTCGTCCTGTGTACAAAATCTTTACAAATTCTGATGTAGTGCTCTCTTATTATTTGTCTTATTTTTCATTACATTTTGGTTACAATATTTAATTTAGTCCTTTGTACATTTGTTGTACATTAAGTTGAATGCATATAATAGGTAATAAAATTAAGGGATGATCTACAGTGTACAACAAAACTACACAGATCTCTCTATCTTTTTGCTAGTTTTAATGGAATGATCTGAGTTAGTAATTCTGACTTGCCCATCGTTTATTTAAAAAAAAAAAAAAAAAAAAACAGTTAGACATATACAATGAATGTAAATGGAGCCAGAACAATTTTAAGTGTGGCTGAAGTGTTTAGATTTTTCACGGGGCCAGAATGTGTTCGGTATTTCAGCCTTAATTTATTCTCCACAGATATTCAGTGTTTCACAGTGAAGCCAGTGCTCAACTTACCTCTGCAGTTCAAGGACAAGGGGCTTCCTGAACAAATCCTCAAGTATGAGTCAACACAGCTGTCATGATTCAAATGTTAAAAAAATAATGCACACGTAGATCTTAATACAGTGATTACAAGGCAGCATTCTGATACATCCAACATTGTGGCGACCCCAAAAATTACATTTCTGTCATTTACTCGCTGTCATATTGTTCAAAGTCTGTAACACAAAAGGAGATGGTTGGCAGAATGTTTCTGTCACCATTCACTTTAATGGCATTTTTTTTTCTTCATAGAATGAAAGTGAATGGTGACTGAGGCTGTCAGTTCAGAACATTTCCCTTTGTGTTTAACAGATGAAAGAAAGTCTTTGATTCTTATGCACAGCCGACAAAAACAAGACACATGCTAAGTGTTATGACAATGGCAAAGCGGTTCAGATATGGCTTTCCGTTTACGCAGGACAAAAACCCAAACTTACCTATATCTTCAACCCAGTTCTTTAGTTGTCTTGCAAGCACTGGTATTCCCTTTAGAAAATAAAATTGTAGTTTAATTGCTGTCTTTGTTCAGTTACTACCGGACAAATGAGGTCGACAAGTTCCAGTATTCAAGACCTTTCAGGAAAGGAGAAAAAGATCCTGACAATGAGTTTGCTGTGAGTTTTGATTTATTGCATGTTATTATTTATAATATATGGTGTGGGAAAAGCTGATTAATCCACTGATGCTTTTCTTGGTTTAATGGATGTGAATTGTGTCACATTGTTGACATCATTTATACATATTTTAGCTTCTCTCAGCTGAAGCTGTCAAGCAGATATCAAGTTCTATATGATAAGAAAACCACATTTAACAACATACCCCATGAGTTAGCTGCTGATGGATTTCATTATGATTATTTGTGTACTCAAGAAATTTCAAGAAAGAAAAAAAAATGCTAAAAATGATCCAAAATACAGTTTCATAGCCAGTATATTTTCCCAATTCACCTTCTATTGACAGGTAAATAAAACAGATGGAGCTGGGAAAAGCACAAATTATTTTGTAAAGATAATAAGATTAGCAAGATTATGATATAGAGGCATTTGTACTTCTGAATTATTGCTGTGAGTTTGAATCAAATTTGTAACACTACAATAAGGTTGTATATGTTAACTACTTTTGTTCAATTGAACTAACAATTAACAATATTTAACAATATTTTTACAACACATAATCTTGGTGATTATTTCTAAACATTCTAATATTTTTAACATTAAAGGAATGTTTGGATTCAATTCAAGTTAAGCTCATTCAGCAGCATTTGTGGCATAATGTTGTTTAGCAAAAAATAATTATTTAGACTAATTTCTCTTTCTGAAAATCTGGGATTCAGTGGGGCACTTACAATGGATGTGAATGGGAACATTTTTTGAACTATAAAATTCTCACTGTTTCAAAAGTATAGCCACAAGACATAAAGGATATGCATGTAAACATGATTTTAGTTTCTACCTTTTCTGTGTGAAGTTATAGCTAATTTAACAACTTTGTTACCATGATGATGTAATGTCAACAAACTGTAAAAATGACAATTTAAACAACTTTACAGCTCAGATAATACACAAGTTTTAACAGCAGAATTAATGCAAGAACTTTTATTAAATAATAAGCTTCACATTTCTGTGATTTTGTGATTATTACTGAGATCACAGTAGTGTTCCTGCCCCACTGTGCACTTAATCAAAGCATTTATACATTTCTTATTGCAGTACTTGGAAATATGTTCAGTTATTTTCCTTTTAGAGGACTATTTTAAGAGCTTCCTAAGTATTTTAGGATTTAAGTAATAATCTGGGCATAGCAATCACTTAAAACAATTTTTTCTCATTGTCCAAGCTGTTCTTGCGTCCCCTGATAATTATGCATTTGATAACTAATAACACTTTTAATATGAAATGGTTACCTAGTGGCCATTGTTTGCAATAATTGTGATCATTGTTGCCAGTATGAAAACCTTTTGACTAGTCTCTAAGCTCACGCGATAGCCTGTAATTAATTTCTTCAGAAATGGAGATGATTAACCTGCGTGATCTTGGAACCTCTCTGTGTAAGTGTGTCTGTCTGCTTCTTAAACCTCTCAGACCATGTGGATCGAAAGGACCACCTACATCACGGCATATCGATTCCCAGGAATCCTCAAATGGTTTGAAGTGAAATCTATGTCTGTGGTAAGTCATTCTTTATTATACTGAGTGTATGTTCTCCCTCATTGTCTTACATTAAACTGTGTTGTTTAGTGTTCCCGTAAATCTCAACTTCGGCATTTTTATTTCTTATTGATGAAATATATATGTATTTTAAAGTCAACATGATATCAAATTTGACACTATTTACTTTTTTAATAAATGTCTCTAGTCTTTCGTGTTGCCGTTTCTTGTATGCGATTCAATACTTGACTCGTAAAAGTATGATCCTAATTAGCTTTTATCATCTTTTTACATGGTGGCTCGATGTCTTTTGTAGGAAGAAATCAGCCCTTTGGACAACGCCATAGAAACCATGGAGCTGGCCAATGAGAAGCTAAGTAATCTGGTACAGCAGCAGGCGTGTGACCGTTCTCTCTCGGTACATCCCCTCTCCATGATGCTCAACGGGATTGTTGACCCGGCTGTCATGGGTGGCTTTTCCAACTATGAGAAGGTTCAAGTTCATCCTGCTTGTCTTTCTCCTCTATTTCTCCTATTACAAGTTTTTAGCCGCAAAAAACAAATCAGAAAGTCCAAATCAAGCCATCCACCTGATAACACATCCCACAGTTGCTGTGTAACTTTTTCTTTTGGTCAGTAATGAAAAATTGATACACACCTTCAGGCATCAAGTCTGCTGGAACACTAGTTGATCTTAACTGAAATGTTTGTACTGCCCCTCAGGCATTTTTCACCGAGGCCTACATGAAGAAGAACCCAGACCACCTGGAGCGCATTGAAGTCTTAAAACACCTTATCGCACTGCAGGTGACACTCAGTTTTCAGATCTGTATTGTTTATGTTCACTGTGTAAATATTAATGTAAACTGCTCACCCAATGCTTATATCTCTCTTCTATCATGGCAACTATATGTATCTATATGCCCATTTAAATATACTGTATACTACCCATCAAACATTTGGAAATACAATTACATTTTAATGTTTGTGAAAAAAGTTGCTGGAGATTTAACAAAACAAATTGCTTATATACACCTGTGACTCAACATCAATTTAATCCCACATTAATGTGGCTCATTGAACTGCAGTGCATTGGTGCTGTCATTGTACAAGTGTTAAATGCATTATTTTATGTAAAAAATGCTTTAATGTCTGCTACATGTGTTAGATCCCGCTGCTTGATGAAGGGATACGGATCCATGGGGAAAAATCGACAGAGCAGCTCAAACCCCTGCACAACAGACTTGTGACCTGCTTCCAGGATCTGCGTGCTAAAGTGGAGAAGCTCTATGGCATCATTACTCTAGTGAGTCTGGAGTTTAGTGTGTCTGATGTATACGACTCTATGAAGGTCTTTGTAACAACAGGGATGAGGCTTGGACACTTCTGTGTGGACATGTTTCAGATCATGTTGAATAATACGGACTGATCATTATCTAACTGTTTTTTTTTGTTTTTTTGGGGAATATAAAGACCACATTGGGGGAAAAGAAAATGCTTAATGTGTGCTTTCATGAATTAAAGATGGTTTATGTTTGTGTGTCAGGTTTTTGCTAGATTTGCCGGAGCATTTGGTCCCCATATTTATTTATATATGCAGGGAGGCTCCCAAAAAAGGGGGACACTATGTTTAAGTGCATAAAATCATGCAGATACGGGTCAGGAGGTTCAGTTAATGTTCACCAACCATCAGAATGGGGAAAATTGTGATCTCAGTGATTTGGACCATGGCATGATTGTTGGTGCCAGATGGGCTGGTTTGAGTAAAAACAGCAGTGTTGTTCAGTTCGTAGTCCTAAAACTTGGAAGAGATCCAGTGTAGCGTTTGTAATGTAGCGTTTTTTTTTTTTTTGCAACATAATTTACACACATTCATACCTCAAATGTGAACTTTGAGACTGTTTTGTGCTTAAAAAACAAAAGTTGCTTAGAATTTGCTGCATATAGACTTAAACTACCACCAAGATTTGAGTTTACATGGCTAATGAATCAGACAACCAATGGGGTCCTTATGCAGCAACTTTTGTGTAATTTTTTATGTTTGTTTTAATCATAAATTGCTTTTCTTTAAACCCATTTGAGATTTTAGAGGATGAATGGTGAAAACCAATGGTGATTTGGCCTTCTGGGTCTGCCAACAAATTGGCATAATGATTGAACAGTTTTTTGTGAGGTCCCTGTCATAATCTAAAAACTTATCTCTTGTTTGTATCTTCAGCCCTGCTCTCTGACAGAAAAGAAGAAGAGTCGTGTGGGGTCAGTGGTAATGCCTTACATCATGTCTTCCACGCTCAGACGGATGTCCACCATCTCTTACGCCTCTGGACACTCCAGCGGCTCGGGCTCCTCCAACGGAAACTCCTCTAGACCGGCCTCCCAGGAGTCAGTGCCCACACCATTGTGTTCCCTTATTCTAACAACTAATCACACTCTTTTTCCACAGCCCTCGGAGTGCTAATTTGTCACAGGACACATTTCTTGTGATCATGGAAAGGTCACCAAATTATTCCTTCTCCAATTTAATTCTGTTTTCTGCTGGAGGATAAATATGACATTAATGCAATTTCACCTTGTTTCACCCCCAAATGTAATTGGTTCTTGTTGCTGCTTGTTTGGCGTATTCTTGTTTAACAAGTGCTTAATTAGTTACAACTTAAAACAGAAAATTAAATGGTCTTTGAATCCAGAAAAAAAAAGAAAAAAAAAAAAAAAAGAGTGAAAATCTGGCTAGGGTAATTTCCTGACAATTCTTCACTGTCCTTTAAATAAAAAAAAGTGTCAAAAGCAAAATAAAAAAAGTTTATGACCTATAAGTACAGAGAATATTAACAAGAAGAAATAGTAAATTGAGTAATGCTTATCATTGCAAAAACGCACCTCTATGATGCAGGGGGTGTTCTGGGTTCTTGCTAGGGTGTTGTTAGTAGGGATGGGTACTAGGGGTGTAAATCGGACATTTCATCATGATACGATCTTGAATCGATTCTCTTGGCATGCAATCTGATATTTGCAGATACTTCAAAGTCTGCCACAATATGATTAGATTCAGGGGCCCACGATCGATATTATGATATTATGTGCCTATTTTTCACAATTAAATTAGATTTTTTTTTTGCCCTCAAATGCAACCAAAATATAATTACATTTTTTTTATTCAGCTCTCTGTATACACATTGGGGCATCCACAACAAAATAAGGTACTTCAGATGTTGACAAAAAAATTATACACATGAATAATATAAAAAATAGTCACACACAAGTGATCATCACTCAGCTTAGTTTTCAGTTTAGTCCAATTCAAAATACCTACCATTGACTTGTTTCAAACTATCCGTGCTATGCGTGGTTTTCTTAGCTACGACTTCCACAGTTGTAATGAAAAATTCTGTTACAGTTAACTGTGATAAATGTTAGTAAATTTCTTGATGTGTAAAGTCTAAAGCTGATCAGGAGTTTCTCTTTCCCTCATTAGTGCTGTTCAGAATGTCATTGTTGTCAAGATGTTTCACATGGTTGAACTTGTCCATGGTATTTTAAAATAGCAAATTCTCATGTAAAATTCAAATGGGTCGCATGCGCAACTATATCGATGGAAGCCGAATTAATGAACCGCTGTGAGCCGCTCTGCATTTTTCACGAGAGCTCACATTTTAAGGAGTCCCCGGTTAATGCACTCGCATGGATCCTGTCAATGGAGCTCGCATTTTGTGGGAAGGCAGTTGGCGTGTGTGCACACCACATGGATAGCAGAGCACAATTTGGCTTCAAAGACCCTGCACACATCCATGTCCCACATGAAAAGCATATTAAGCTCTCATAAAGTCAAATAAATGTAATAAGGTTGCTTCATCGCCTGACTGAAATGCGTACGTACGTGGCTGACATTAAAATAAACAGTTTTAAAATATTGATACATCTTAAAAAAAATGTCTATTGATATTTACGCTTTGTATCGATAACATTAGATCGTTAGTCATTGGATCGGTGCATCGATCCAAATCGATGGATTGTTACATCCCTAATGGGTACGATTACTCGGGTACTCAGACGTGGCAGCAATAATCGATCATGAAAATGATGATTGATGGTGATCATGCTTGATGTGACTTCTCAATTAATTTGAAATTCAGTGACGATCACCTAACAACTAAACACAAATGTGCCAAAGAGGGAGCTTATTTTTAATTTTGAGATTGATTACATTGTGAGTTTGAGGGGTACATTGATTGTCAACAACATCTCATAGCAACCAAACCGATATACTTAAGATGCTGTAATGCTATCGTTACAATAAACAGACGAGAGTGGAATTAACCGTGTTTTGAACACCTGTCTCTGCAAAACATTTGCTAAACACATTTATTATCATTTAATGTAAGAACTTGGACTCGCTAAATGGATATTATTTAATAAAAGTGAATGTTTGTCACTGATTGTAAACCTCCCTGCCCTGGGTGATGTAGCACACACCTGCATCTCGACAAAATGGGAATTGAAGATTTCCGCACAAGTTTCCAAGTCTGACATAAAATTCCATTGCACTTACCCCATTTGAAAGGTGGAAATTCTGACTCTCCGAGTTGAATGGAATGCTTCATGAATCATCACGACGACAACAACGGAGCATCGCGGCTTCCCCTCCAGGAAGTAACTTTCTGTTTTAAGTTATAACTTGGTTAGGTGGTTGCTAGGGTGTTGGGGGTGGCTACTTAAACAATACTAAAAACTCAAGACCAACTAATAAGCCAATTATTCATCCAGTTTGATTCAAAACAAGTCATTCATGACCGGCCAGGATTTTTGTTCTATCAGTGCTCTTGAACAATTGCTTTGAAGCATTTTCTTTCTTTGAAATATTTTTTTTCATAAAATGATGCTGAGTGGGAAAGCAGAAAACTAGTGCAGTTTCCATATTTCTCATCCTCTCAGCTTGTGTTTGATGCCATTCCAAGTGTGTGCTTTTATTGAAATGTTCTCAAGAAGATACTTGTGTCAAGCTACCAAGTAGAAGCTTTTCATACATCAAAAATTACTTAAACCTAGAGAGGTAGCATTACAAACCTATGTTTTTTTTGGAACATAATAGGAGAAGTTTTAAAGAATGTACTGATCACTCTTCCATGCCATTACAATGAGAGGGGACTGGAGCTTTCAAGCCTGAAAAAGGATGCAAATGCACCATAAAAGTCTCCTAAAAAGCAGTTGATTTGACTTCTCCACTATATTCAAAGTCTTCTGAAGCCATATGATAGCTTTACGTTAGAAACAGTCCATAATTTAAGGATTTATTTACTGACAATACCTCTCGACTCGATTAATGAGTCAGTGAGTTGAACTCGAGTGCCAGAGCAGACCGATTCATGAACAAATTATTCAGACCTATTTTGTGAACCTGACAAATCAATTGATTGAAAAGATAAGACTCAAACGAATGATGAACTGGACAATGCAACATCTCTCAAGATTTTGCCAAGGAGATCTAAGGTGGATGTTAAGATTTTCAGTGAATAACAACTTACATTTTAGTCTGTTCCTCACACAAAGACATTGTATGATTTCAGAAGACATAAGGGCCTTATTACACTCATTTTATACTTTATTTATTTTTGATGTCATAAAAGTGTCTTTGTTTTTTAGGCTGTGATTATTCATTCATTGTGCTTTTAAGCTCTGGCATTAATGAAATAATGGCTGGTGACAGTCATGAATAGCAGCTGTAGAATCTGAAAATGCTTCATGTTAAATCTACATTGTGGCCTTTTTCTTTTTTAATCTGTCAGAGTTGTTGCATTCCTCTTAAAGCATTTCTAATCTAAATCTAATTTTGCAAATTACTTTTGAAAAGTGTCTTGGGCTCACTGACCTTCCTTTTATAGCAGTGTTTGCATTTTAACATTTACATTTCTGTTCTTAGTAGATGATGTGCTGAAGAAACAATAATGTGCCTAGAGTATATCACATTCAGTATATAGAGAAATTACCAAAGACAGGCAGAAATTACCTTTGGTTGCTACTTCTTCACCATAGGCTCAACAAACAGAATTGAAAAAAATTAAATGTTGTTAGATTCTATCTATCTTATTCAAACTACCAATGGTATATGTTTAGTTGTCTCTGCACATTAAAGGAATATTCCGGGTTCAGTACCCGTCAAAAGTAATTGTAGCATAATGTTAAGTTAACCACAAAAATTTATTTTGACCTGTCCCTCTTTTAAGGCAAATAGAGCATAAATCACGGTTACAATAAGGCACTTACAATGGAAGTGAATGGGAGCGGTCCGTTAACATTAAAATACATGTGATTTCAAAAGTATAGCCGCAAGCTCTAAACATACTGTACGTGTTAATATTGTAGAGTGATCAAATAACTTGTAGGGTTTATCAGGGTTACATAATCATGTCAATGAAGTTAGTAAGCAATTGTATCATACTAAAATCAAACGAACATGTATAATTTTTGTAAGTCTTGCGGCTATACTTTTAAAACAGTGTGTATTATAATATTTTCAAAAAGTCCCCAATGACTTCCATTTTAAGTGCTTTACTGTAATCTTGAGTTTTGCTTTTTTTAATAATAGAGGGACGTGTTGAATATCTTTTTTGTGGTAATCAACTTTATGCCACAAATGCTGTCGATTGAACCTGGTATATTCCTTTAAAACTGGGTTTTGAGAAAATACTTATCTGCAGATAGATTCAAATTCTCAGACCAGATTACAAACCAATTACTTAACCAGAAAGCTATTGTACAAATACATAACACACAGACAACGTACACAAAGGATTTACCTTGCAGATATACAGGAGATGACAGGTCTCTCTTTCTCTCTCTTTCAGTTCGCTGCTCTCCCGCATGAGTGACAGCAGAATGTCGATTCTGTCCCGCTCAGAGGAAGATAATCGGATCAGTAAGAAGAACAGGAAGGAGTGGAGTGTGAGCAGGTCGCAGGTCTTACCGGAGCGACCCACCGACAAAGACGAGGTGCCGAGAGCTTTTATGCTTTTAAGCTCAGTGTTTTTGCTTCTGTTTATCAGTTAAAGGGACAGTTGACCCAAATATAAAAAATTATCATCATTTACTCACCCCCATGTCGTTCCAAACCAGTGTGTCTTTCTTCAGTTATTTGATGTCAACATGAACGCAATCTTTTTGTTGTTGATTTTGTAATATTTGAAAAGTGAATGAATATAATATTATTTAGATATGATTCATCTTAATGGTTGTGTGTGTAAGTATTTGTATGTGTGTCTGCAGATTCCTCCAGAGAAGCAGCCGAGGCCTAAGAGTCTGACTATAGGGGACCGGAGACCCACACTGTCTTTGTTTCATGGTGAATCATCCACTCTGAGTTTACACAACCCACTCAGCCCTCTACCCGCCTCACCGTGCACACCTCGCAGCTCCAGTGAGTACACGCACATCCATACACACGTGTATGATAGAGAGGTGTTTCTTCCATTTACCATTTTTATATCCCAGGTTTTGAATTTTAGATTTTTTTTAATTTGTTTTATGAAGGTCACATTAAAACTTACTTGAATACTTTTTATCAGGTGTCATAATTTATTTTTGGAACTTTTTAAATGCCTTTTATGTATAGATTTAACTGTTTTAGCCTCATCCCAGGCCCATACTTTCAATATGAAACTATTCAAATCCACAAGTTATTACATGTTTATAACAATGATAATCAAACAAAGAGTGAAATATGCATAAAACATTTCAATATGTTTTTATTGTGTGAAAATAATAAAATTTTTCACAAATTTCATAAGAATTTCAAAAGCTGTAATATTTCGGAATTATGCAAAAATGTGCTGTGTTTATTTAGGATACATAAAATGTTAGCTATGAAATTTGTCTTAGCAATGCAAAGGAGTCAACCATTTTATTTGAAATCTTCAAAAATGTTCTTTGCATCACCGACAAAATAGAATTTAATTAAACACTAAACAGAATTTGAGTTGGGGTGGAATTGTTTTACTTTAAGTCGGCTTGTCACGATTAATAATCGATGGTTATTGATCTAACCGCTGTTATTGTGCACTAGATTCAAAGTTTCAAAAGAGAATTATAAGTGAACATACAGTATAAATGTCATGAACGGTGTGTTTGTGTGTCTTATTCAGTTGAACTCTGAGCGTCACTGAGCCGCACAGCATATGTCAACCGGAGCAGCTCTCTTGTCCGGAACAGCACGTGAAATGCTTCTCAAGCACACTGATGCATGTGCCGTCAGCCAAAGCGCAAAAAACAAAATCCCGCAAAAATATAAATGAACAAATATGAACTTTGAGCACTCCGGTTACACTTTAATTTAGCGATCATGTGATGGAAAATGTTCCTGGTCACGTAGTGTTAATGACAAGCAGTGACACAGAGGAGACGCACGCATACTCTATTTCTGTGGAGTGATAAAATGAAACGAAATCACAAAGGTTTTACTTTTACGAGAAGTAAGGGCTCATGGGTTTAATCAGAGCATTAAAATAACACGTGAAAGTGAAAAAACATTGAACAGAAATATTTTACTATTGCATAATATAATATAAATATCTCTTTATTATTTAAAAAAAAAATTATAATTTTTTATGAGTCCCAAAGCAACCGTGTAAATGTAATTGAACAAAACTAAAGTTGAACAAGAAGAGAGACATATTTAAAGTATTTAGAAATATTTTGATATTTAAATGATATTTAAATGATATTTTTTTTTAAAGCCTTATATTATTTGATATATATATATATATATATATATATATATATATATATATATATATATATATATATATATATATATATTTATATTTGAAGTTAAACATGTACAAATAACTGCTTAAGGTGTATGAAGCACACATGCACCTTAAGAAATATGCCAATTTATATGCCAATTAATCGTCATAGCCCTAAAACAGACAATTAAGCGTTAGCCAAACTTCATAATTGTGATAGCCCAAACTAAGGAAAAATGACAAAGATGACATATGCCTTCTATAATGCATGTACAATCACTTAATTAAACAAACTGAGAGTGAAAATATTTAATCAGATTTTAATTTCTAGAAATCCACAGTGCTAAAAATGCCCAAAGATGAAGAAACACCCACATACAGTATAGCCTATACATAAAATAAAGAAATGAATAATAAACAAATTGCTAAAGAAATTTCAATTATCCTTCCTTAGGTTACACATGTCTTCCAAGCGAGAGTGACTACAGCACGCCTGACAATAAAAGCACTCCTCCTCCCAGGCCCCCCAAGAAACACCCCCACGATAGCGAGAACATATACAACTCTACCTCCGAGGTAAGAGGAAATTTGTGTGCTTGTGTCATTTTGTCGTCACGCAATGACATGTATTTCCACATATGCAGATTTCGAGGGTTAATCATTTATATTCTAAACAAAAATAAGTGAAAAATGTGGTAAACCAAACAATAAATGTAATACTTTTCCTCCTTTATTTCATCCGTAGTTCACACCTCCATTACCAATGAAAACTGAAAACACGCCTCCGCCTCCCCCACCCAAATCACGCAAGTCCATGATTCCCACCTATGAGAGCAATCCACAATAAAGACACTCCGGTCCTCCTCCGGTCCAGAAGCAGATTCCAGTGGTTCCAATGTCTCAAATCTTTGTTTCGAGGGTTTGGTGTACTGTGAAACGGTTCTTGTTCCTCCTTTTAAACAAATCAGAGCTGAGAGTTTATTGATCTCATCATGTATATCTGGGTTTAATGATTAAATATGATAATGCATTTGTGAAGCAAAACTGCTTTTTCACAATGATTTGACAATTTCTATTCATAAATGGAAATAAACCTCAAGTGGGTAGTCTAACTGCTGCACAGAAATGTGACCAAAGGTTTGTTTGTTGAATGTTAACATTGGCCTCACTTCCATCAGACAGCATTGGTTTATCCAAATCTGTGTCTGTTTAAAGTTATTTTGACTACCGAAGCAATGATTTTAATACTTTTACTTCCATGCACATATTCACTTTGCACATCACTCATTGTACTTTCACACATTCAAAACTTTTATAGTTGCACCCACAACGTCCATCACCTTTTAGAAAAGCCAGAAAAGGCTTTTGGTGTGAAGATTATTTACTACTTTTATATTTGTCGCTTTAGAGAGCCAAATGCAAAAGCCCTAAAATTTACGACCAACCAGTCAATGTTTGTTTCTAGAGACTTGAAATCAAGTTTTTATACGACGTTTTAAAATTTCAAGAATTTGTTTGCAAAAAGCAGATCAATTATCTGGGAATTATGCTACCCGTCTTGTCAACACTCAAGCACCTTTAATATTACCTTGGCTTGGTTGAGTTCTGCTTTCTGGAAGGGTACATTTCAGTTTGGAACTACACATGCTTTAAAAAAAAGTTCAGAGGATCTTGGTTCCAATTAGTCTTGCGTAAAGTTTGCTTTTTCAATGATCTCAAGTCTAAATATCATATTTCATAGTGCATGCACTGTATGGAAAGCAAATGCTGTATTTTCGTTTCTCTTTATTTGAAGATTTTTTTTTCTTGTGTGATTCAACATTTGTCTTTGTTTTTTGTGCTAGAGCAATAACTACACATTCAGATATCTTAAATAACTCTTTGTATTTTTTTTAATGGAACACTCCAGTTATGAATTTGTTGGTTTCTACATAAAAAAAACCCCCCAGTATCATAACAAGGTCTTATCTGCACAGCTACAGTCCACATGTTAATAACTGCTGTACATTGGGTTTGTCAGCATAATAGGTTCTTATAGTAATGTCAATTTGCAAAAAGATTCCTTAGTTTTGTCCTGTAAGAGTGTTGAGCGTGTAAGAGTTGCAGATATGGTAATATTTAATAGACCTGCACCTGGCACATTATTTTCTGTTTGAAAAGTCTTATACATGGTTATATTAAATCATGAAATTATCAGAACAAATGATATATAGAAGGTTCACAAAAGTCCAGGAAAAAAACAGAACATGAATGTCTTTTAAAAGGGATTGTAGGTGTACATATTAAATTGTTCTTTAATGAATTATTTAAACTTGAGATTTTAATATAAGTGAGGTTTGTATGACTGATTTTTTTATTATTATTATTGTTTTGTTTCATTTTGAACAAAAACAGAGTCTCTAAGTATTTTTGGCCTACGGCAATCACTTTAATATCTGAACTTTTTTTTTTTCATTAAAGCTATTAAATACGTTTTTAAGATCATTGTAATTTAAAGTTTTCCAGAGTGGGCTGTTTGAGGCAGAGATAAACCAGAGAATACCAATGAAAAACAATCAATCAAAAAAATGTGAAATTGTTATTCACTTGAGAATTCTTGCACGTTGATTTGAATAAAAGTGCCCCAAAACATGGATCAAAACTGTGTAATGTTTCAAAAATAGTGACTAATGATTTAATAGTTCATAAGTCTAATTACTTTTTCAGTGGTGTAAATTAACCTGTCAAATTTAACTGTTAAATGTCAAATTTAATGGAAAACTGTAAGATAAGCTGGATCTGGAAATACGCTAAAAATATAGTATACTAAACAATCAGATCTGGTGATTTTAAAATTCTAGCATTTGCAGACAGAATTAATTAATCAAATCATTTGGAAAAAAATAAATAAATCATGTAATCACTTTGATATTACCTAAATTAGTTTTCTTAACTTTAAGAGAGAATTTTTTTTTTTTTTTAAATTGTTAGTAAAAACTTAGTTGCCATTTCCTGAACTATTTGGACTGTTTAGAAATCCTGGGATTTTTACATTTTTAAGTGTGGCTCAAATAGTTCAAATACATTTTTAGGGGTCACTGTGTATTTTTTTTCCCCCTGTATTTGAGAGACTGAATTGTCAGTAAAGTGTTAACACTGCGTTTCTATATAGCGCTCTAAACACATTGTTCTGTTTGTTTGGATATCCCCACCAGCCTGCCATGTCAAAATATAGCCCAACCAGTTGAGTGTATTTGAGCGGGACTGCTTGTTAGTTAAAAAAATAGCAGACGAGTGTTCGAGAAACCTGTTTGAAAACAGTATTTTTGCAATTCCATTTAATGACACTAGTGGCACAAAAATGACACACTTCACCTTTAAATTGTTATATCCTCCTTGACTGTCTCTGGCCACTGGCTGTTAGGTAATAACTGGTCATCTTCATGAGTTTACTGTGCCTAAGGATAGCATCGTACTCTTGACATCTGTTCTCTCTTATAGGACAAAAATAGAGGTTTTGTGTGTGAGTTGACACGGCGGCAGATCAAAGCTTGTTTCCGATCCCTCCGGCTAGAGATTAAAGAGAGAATAATCTCTACTGCGGATGCGTGCGTCTCTGTTTGAAATGGACGTTTCTCTGTTGTGATGTGTGATATGAGCTGTACAATCAAAGTCAAGGATCCTTGAGCTCAGCATGTGGCCATGGCTCGGAAGTGTTATAAACATAATTTCTGAATTAATTTATATGGCCTATATGTTGAGGTCCAAAAGTCTGAGACCACATTGGAAATCTGGGATTTAAAATACTGTACTATTTAAACCCTTAAAAGGAGAAAGTTTTAAAATATAAAATAAAGAAATGTAAATTGAAGAACAAAAACTAAAAACTGGTTGTTACTTGAAGCTTGAACATCACGTAACCCTGAGAAATGATAGGCTGCTAAATAGCTCTTAATATTATATGCCACAGATGGATATCTCCATGGTAACACCATTAAAAACTTGAAGCATAATACTTCAGAACAGATCTTGTACATAGAATATGAAAAAAAAGGAGATTAATCCAAGAATTATATATTAATATGTCATTAGCTTGATTAAACTCTAGGTCATCTACAGGAGCATACATTCTTCAATCAAAAGAGCTTTTTATAAAGAAATTGTTTGAGCTAAAATGATAATTCTGTCATCATTTGCTCACTCTCCTGTTGTTCCAAACATTTACGGAAGCCAAACGATAGATTTGCGTGAGGAACAAACTGAAATTTAGCTAGTTATTCTCTGAAAATTGGCAGGCCCTAAGCAGCTTTCTCGCAATAAACGGCTTTCTGGTGTCCATGTAAACAGTCAATAATAGGACTTTTCATACTGCGCTTAACCCTGGGTCATCTTCATTCTAAACCCTGCTTTAACCCCAGGTAAAGCAACGTTTCATACTTGTATTTTTGAAAGGGTGTTAGCACCACTTTTTCCCTGGGTTATGAAACTCCGGAGCAGGGTTAGCACCGCATTTGCGGTGTGAAACTATGTGGTGTTAGAATGTTTCTGAAAGTTGTTTAGCAACAGACAACCAATTGAATAAAGCCTCAGTACTTATCTCATTAAATATTCATGAGCATTGTACTATCGCTGAAACTTTCACATGCTGTTTAAGTTCTCATAAAGTGAACTTCAACAGATATCTCCTGCTCAGTGTGCAGAGAGCAGTGAACACTGCTTAGGGACTCAGTGAGCTCAATTAATCGATATCAGGTCATTGTGTCATCAGCCTGGTTGTTGTCAATGCGACAGGTGAAGACTCAACATTAAAACCACCTGCCTAAAATTGCGTAGGTCCCCCACGTGCTGCCAAAACTGTGCCAACCTGCATCTCAGAATAGCATTTGGAGATAATATTCTTCTCACCACAATGTTTGCTTTCTGTCGGAGTAAATTCTAGAGACTATTGTGAGTAAAATTCCCAGGAGATCAGCAGTTATAGAAATACTCAAACCAGCCTGGCACAAACAATCATCCATGCAATATATATATATTATGATTCACATTCAATTCATGCATATTATCACCTGCTTGACAGGGAGAATTTATAGTAACATAATTACTTAAAAATTGATCTGTTTCTCATATCATATCCTTTGTAATTTCATGGAGTAAAACACTAGAGTTGTATGGATTACCATTATGCTGCCTTTATGTGCTTTTTTGAGCTTCAAAGTTTTGGTCACCATCCACTTGCATTGTATGGACCTTCAGAGCAGAAATTTTCTTCTGAAAATCTTTGTGTTCAGCAGATGAAATAAAGTCTTACACATCTGGGAAGGCATGAGGGTAAACGATGAGAGAATTTTCATTTTTGGGTGAACTATTCCTTTCCCAAATTAACTCATTCCCATTCATCCCAATATAACAATATTTCAAATATAGCTTTAATACAAAAACAACTTTATGACCTGCGAACTGCATTAGGAAAAAACATTAAAAACTCCTCAAAAACTTGTAAAATCTCCGCGTAAGCGTTTACATGACAACAATAAGCCGCATTCTCATGGAGAAACCTACATATGATAAACCGCTTTCTCTTAATCCTTTAAACAGCATATGGAAATCAGTGTTCTTGTTTACATGAAGTTTCTGATGGCTGTTTTCCACAAAAAGCCTGGAATAAACCATTTCCTTAAGTGCATGTGAACGTGGTCACTTAATTAACTCTAAACGCACCAGCTGTGTTGGTTGTATAATCATTCCTGTCAACACTCCCGTTTTTACCGAGAGTCTCCCGTATTTCACACCCATCTCCCGGGAAACTCCCGTAATTTGCATGGCCCAAACCTCGTTATATGTATAATCACATCAATATATTGGTTGTGATTCCAAGGTTGTCCAGTTGCCAGATCTTTTATGAAACGCATCCTTCTCACACAATCGACACATCATACAAATGTCAACCCGTTAGTGACCTCAACCTGGCAACCTACAACCCAGTTGCGCAGTTGATATCTGCGCAGGTAGTAGACGCGGGAAGTTGAATCAAGCATCACTGGTTGATGGGAGGAGAAGACTCGGGTGGTGCTTCGGCGAAATATTATTAAATATGACGGACGGAAGAATTTAATTTCATATCCCAAAATGCAAAATGTGTCGCACTGATTTTAATATCGGACACTGTGGGGAAAAATGACCTTACTCAGCATATTAAATCACAACGTCACAATTTGTATGTATTTAACCTAACTCTGCCATCCAGCACACCCCAGCTCGGAGGTCTCCTGGATTTTGTTACCCAAATGTTGACAGGTATGTGAATGCAGTGACATTTAAACACTTTTGTTGTGTTGTGTTCAAATACTTTTTTTGGCCACTGACTGTACATGACAATGTTTCAAATGAGAAAAAATACGTTTTCAACACTTTAAGGCCTTTCGGTTCAAAAGAATTAGCAGAAACAGAAGTGGATTTTTTAACTCTTGGTGGTGCTAGAGGGTTTGACTGTCTCAACCCAAAATCGCCATCAAGAACATTAAACCCTTCCTAATCGGTGTGCTAAAATTTCACGTTTTACCGTACGGTTCTAGCAAAACTCTCACGGCAAAATCGTCAGGATCGGGTTGGGTTCTATGGACTGCCTTAGACTCCCATTGGTGCGACAGACAGAATAATAGCAAGAAAACTGCCAACGCACCTTCAGTGATTTTCAGTCCCAGTAACCACTGTAGTGCTTTATGCAAACATTTATTGAAAAAAATACAAAGATGTTTGATGCACTGCATTTATACAGTTGCACTGTTAAAATAAGTTACAGCATGTGTAAACCGAGATTCTTGACAAAAGGCAAAGGAACAAAGGCTTTTTACTTTTGTTTATTCATCAACTATTGACAAGTTCATATAAATACAAGTAATGTCAAAATTCAAGGACATCCAGTGACTAAAATTGTGCATTTTTATAACATATTATCAAATGCTCAATTTTTTACATTTGATTATCTGTATGCTTGATTAAACATGCTTGTTTATTGTAGGTGCAACTGAAATACCCTAAACCTGTTAATTAAAAGAGGTTGTCCAATGTCCACATTCTTTAGGCCTTGCAGTGTAATAAAACCACTATCTTAAACTTACTGCACAACTACAATTACAATCATCCATGCTATTATCTAATCAGCCAATCGTGTGGCAGCAGTGCAGTGTATAAAATCATGCAGATACGGGTCAGGAGCTTCAGTTAATGTTCACATCAACCATCAGAATGGGGGAAACAAAATGTGTCCATGTTATTTGGAGCGTGGCATGATTGTTGATGCCAGATGGGCTGGTTTGATTATTTCTGTAACTCCTGATCTCTTGGGATTTTTACACACTTTACAGTCTCTAGAATTTACTTCGAATGGTGCAAAAAACATCCAATGAGCATCAGTTCTGTGGATGGAAATGCCTTGTTGATGAGAGAGGACAACAGAGAATGGCCAGACTGGTTCAAACTGACAAAAGTCTACGGTAACTCAGATAGCCACTCTGTACAATTGTAGTGAGAAGAATATAATCTCAGAATGCTATTCTGAGAGGCAGATTGGCGCTGTTTTGGTGGCCAAGGGGGACCTACACAATATTAGGTGGGTGGTTTTAATGCTGTGGCTGATCTGTGTATTTCTATCAAGTACATGCAAAAATGATCTTGCTGCACTTGCAGGGTCAATGATCTTGACTGTTTTCTTGTTGTTCTGTTTTGACCTCTTTAACTTTCATACCACTCAAAATGGGGTACTCATCTAGAAAGAGGTTATAGGACATGATCAGCTCCTTCCAGTAGCTTTTCTTCCCATACGCCAGCACAAATGCACTGACCATGGTGTAGATGCTAGAGAAGAGAATGGTCAAAGTAATGGTGTTTTCTCGCTTTAGCACCACTGTAAACTGCGTGAAGAGGTCCACAGCCATAAAACAAAGGAACACGGCCTCCAGGGTTATAGTCATTTTGATTACCCGTATTTGAGTGCCCAGCTTGGGCCCATGGCTGCCGTTGCTGCTGGCCTTCATGTCGTGAAGGTGTTTGGCCAGGTGGTATGATATCGAAATGCAGCATTTCAGCATCACAATTCCGGGAAGGATGTCCGAGATGAAAACGTAGTAGAAGATGTAGGCAAGGCCATTGTTATTATCAGGCATGAGGGAACCACAGTCGTTTAAGTCAGAGGTGCCATTTTTGGATGTCAAAACAGTCAGCAAAGGAGCACAATTGGCAAAGCCGCTTACAACAATAACTGCCGAGACGATGTGAACGTGCTTGACGATGGCTTCCTTGATGCCCGTGTAGCAGTGAACGGGTTGCACCACCAGTTTAGTGCTGTAGTAGAATGTCAGGAATGCCATGGTCCAAATTACCACAAGCTTCAAGCTGAAGACAGTCACCAGCAGGACAGCCTCTACTATGTTAAGTTTGCAAACAAGGTCTGTCGCATCCATGGTCTGCCATAAGTAGCTGATGATATGCTGGATGATGCTGGCCATGGCGAAGGTGGTGATAATGAAGTCGGCGGGGTTCAGCTTGTTATTCTTCCTGTAAGTTCTCAGGTTCACCAGCAGCAGGTACATGTTAAAGAAGACGCTGGATATCGACAGCAAGCCAGTAAACATCCAGGAGGTGTTTTTCTCCGCAACCGACAGCATGATTGCTCTTCCGTCTTAATGAGGTTCTTGCGTTTCTAAGAAAGAAACAGTGAGTCTATAATGCAAACAATAAAACAAAATTCCAAACCAACAAAACCCATCTTCAGTCTGACCCATTATTAGATACATTGACAGCAGTTACGTTTTAATATATGTACATGGTAACGATTATATAATTTTTGTGGAGACACCACCACATATATACAGAATGCAGACAGTCACAGCAAAAGTTTTAATAGTTTTCTCCAAATAAATATTTGGAGAAGAACAACACTTTATATCAAAGATGTATATCAAAAAGGTGATACAAAGGCAAAGATGCCGCAATATTTATTATTTTAGAGATATTACAGAACTCGCATAAGATTAAATGCAAAGACAAAAATGCAGCTATATGGATACAGTATGTTACTAATTAAAGATGATGAAATTTAAACGCTCCAAGAGTCTATTAATTCAAGCAATAAATAAAACACAGATCTCGCCTCAACAAAAGCCATCTTCAGCCATTATTGGTACTTTACCAATGACAGCTGTAAACGAATATTTACAATAGTATACCGATAACGATTTTGTGGAAACACCACCACGTTCTTTGTGTATAGAGGCATTTTTTAATAAAAAGAAAAATCTGCAGTACACTGCAAGTCACAGCAATAGTATTGGCAAATAAAAAAGTTGTTCATGAAATAAAGTTGATACAAAGCATAGATTCTGCCATATATCTTGTAAGCTTAAATGTCAAGGCAAAAAAATGCAGCAATATGGAATAAATTATAAAGACAATGCACATAAGATCAGCTCATTTTTAAAGGGGCAAATGCAAGGCAGTAATGCAATTTGATGCATATAAAATACACATCCTCGCTGCTGTTTCAGTATTTCTTCCTTGAGTTCTGTCAGCTTTTAATATCTGTGGTCAAAACAGCTTTCTGTGCTTAAGCTCTACCTGTTGAGCTGGTTTTGGTAACTGCAATGGCTACTGACAGGCTAACGACAGAAGGAAATATATACACTCGATGTAAAAAAAAAAAAAAAAAAAAAAAAACTTGCTTTTTTGGCAAGCGAATCGTTGCAAAATGTTTGCTCCAGGAATATGCTGTTTCGATTTAAAATTTTGGCGAGAAATCGCTGCGAAATTTCACATTGGGTGTGCCTACGTTTTTTTTTTTTTTCTTTTTCTGTGGAACACAAAATTAGAAATTTAACACTATTTTTTCACCATAAAATGACAGTTCATGTTGACCACTTCTGTTAAGAAGGGCTAGAAAAAAAACATTTATTTTGATTTTAATTTGAACGATCCCAAAATCGATTCTTAAAATTCCTAGAACAATCTTTTAATTTTACTTGAAAGTTTAATCCAATTTTAGTTGTTTTGACTGTTATATCTTAAAGATATAAAAATAAATATATAAATATGCAATTAAACAGCAAAGTTGTATCAAGTTAGTAGGTTCCCTGTATAATTTACAGCATTAGTTGAGAGAGAATTTCTTACCGTATGTTACCAAAATGGATATTATTACTTAAATATTTCCAAATCAAATCTCATCAAAATCAGAATTAAATAAAACCCATATTGAAAACTTGTAAATCCGAATCAAATCAAATCAGGAAACTCAGCCATACTACAACAAAAAAAAAGTAACATATAAATAATTACAATTTAAGTTGTTATTCACTGAGCTTGTCCCTGTCCTTGTGTGGCAAAAAATGTCCTTTTGTTTTCCATGAAAAAATAGCAGTATATTGGTTTAGAAAGACATGAGGGTGAGCAAATATCTGAGCTGTCCACATATTCATTTTTAAACAACACAATACTAATGTTTTAACTTTAGTAGAAGAGTTCAGAAATCAGTATTTGGTGGAATAACCCTGATTTACAATCATAGCTTTCATGCATGTTTGCATGCATTCCACCAGTCTTTCACATTGCTTTTGGGTGATTTTATGCCACTCCTGGTGCAAAAAAAAAAAAAAAAAATATATATACAATGTTCAGATTGTAACATTTCTAAATAAAACTTTACAATAATAGTTACAGTTCTTTCACATAAGATTGCAGTACCTTGTTTTGGAGTTATTCAATATTTTTCCTCATGTTCACTGTGCCCCAGCTCCTCTTGCATTTAAAGAATAAAAATAACAGAAAATGGTCTTCTGTTAGTATTGCTGAATATATATATATATATATGACAGGGATGAAATTGAAGCAGGATTACAATGGTTAGTGCTGAATGGTGCTGACAACAAATTACTGACTTTATGAATCGATTATGAAGTCAAATTTGAAGGATGATTTTCATACACTGACCGTAACCATATTTAAAGCAGTTTTAGGGTATAGATGCATGATTAGTCACTCTAACCACGATCCAGACATTGTGGTAATGAAGCATAGGTACAATTCATATGGCTTCAATATGGGTTTTGAGTTTCAATTACAGATGCACACACATCCGTGCACAAATATAGAAATAAACGTGTGACATCAAGGACTGGTGAGTTGCTTGTTATTTGAGATGAGAAAATTCAATGTTTCCTCAACCAGTCTCATTTTTCTTTTTTAATAAAAATCTTGATTTTCCATTCGGCAGAGTAACAAATTGTGTGTTTATTTTAAAGAAATTGAGGATTTGTAGAATTCCGTTATTGTGAGATAATGAGAGTAACAACCAGTTCAAAAGTCCAAAAGAGGAAAAAATACAAGAAATCTGCCACTCGCATAAAAACATTAAAAAGTAACCTTGATTATGGTAAACACTTTCCACTGGGAGAATGCAGATGGACAAAGATGAGAGGGAGACCTTTTTTAAATGAAATTTAAGATTTTAGTTTTATTTCTTTATATATGGTAGTTGACATGCCATTTTAATGTCCTCAAAGTGCAAGGCCAATCATCATTTTTTTTCTTTTCAGTTTTGCCTAAATGCACTTTGACAAACGTTGTCATTATGGAATCCCATAATGGAATTCTGATGTGTCCAATGTAAATTCAAGCCAAATTTTGTGGCACTTTCCCTACCTTTCTCCTTCCTGTGTTCGTGTGCCCCGGATCTATAGAGGTTTTATTTGACTAGAACACACACCACACCGAGACACATAATGAGAAACACTCCTACCTCATTCACAAGACAAATATAGCTCGTCTGGCATTCACATGAACGAAAGCTAAACCTTAATTGTATTATTGCTGTTTAACTTGCACTAGAACATTGTCACATAACCCTGTTGCGCTTGAAGAACCTTCTGTCCGATCTGTTAATTTTGTTCAAGTCATTTATGTCATTAAAAGTCTAACACCTCCAGCAGTCTTTGCCTGGAGCCAAACGTCTTAATGTTTCCTTAGTAACCCAGCAGTCGGTTTTCTCCACTTCTCATCTGATTGGTAGAATACTTGCATGACCACGACATTTTACCCATAGATCTGACAGATTAAAGCCTTGGATAATCAACAGAATCTACAGTAATCTGTTCATCAAAATATTTCACAAAAAAAAAAAGGAAAAATAAAATGATTTTTTTTATTTTAAATAACAAATCACAATAAATTTGACCTCATAAAGAATGATATGAAGTGACTTCTAGTTGAGAAAACATACAGCCTATAGCTTTGTTTCAAGATTAATCAATGCAAGAGTAAATCGGCCTGCGCCTACCGAAATTCAAACCCCTGCCCTGGGTGGCTGAAGACGGAAGTGTTGTTAAGGTGAAATGTCCACAAGGTGGAGCCAGAAGCGAGTTGTATTTTTAGTTGTACATGATATAACAGTCAACAGGAATGCATATTTGGTGGCGTAGTGACTTGCCTCAATCCGGGTGGCGAACGACGAATCTCAGTTGCCTCTGTGTCTGAGACCGTAAACACACGCGTCTGATCACGTGGCTTGTTGAGAGGGTTACCGCGGAGACATAGCGCATGTGGAGGCTTTATGCTGTTCTCCGCGGCATCCACGCAAAACTCTCCACGCGCCCCACCGAGAGCGACCACGAGGAGGTTACCCTATGTGACTCTACCCTCCCTAGCAACCGGGCCAATTTGGTTGCTTAGGAGACCTAGCTGGAGTCACTCAGCAAGCCCTGGATTCGAACTCATGACTCCAGGGGTGGTAGTCAGCGTCTTTACTTGCTGAGCTTCCCAGGCCCCCCACAGCCACTTTTTATTAATTGACTTACACAAACAGGTTTAAAGCTTCTAGGTACAAAAATCTGTGATCCAGAATGTTCTTTGATTTTTATATGACATTTATCGGTTTTGATAAAAACATCATATGCATATGCAATAAAACTAGCATATAATAAACTATATTATTAGCGGTGCCCACTAAAGCAAGTATCACTATTATTTTTGCTCATACCTAAGATACAGACATTAATGATACCTCAAATCATGCAGCTTCTTTATGAGATGCATGCTATTACTTTTACCTAGTCATTTCTAGAGACTTGAGGGTATCATTTTACATACTTAGGATAGTGGTTTTCCAGCTACAAATGACAGAAGGAAAATGATGCTGATTATTAGTTTGTGAAACACACACAGTGTAAATGGGTCCTTTTTTCTCTCTCACACTCTTTTCGTTTTCCTTTCTTTGGTCAAGGCCCATTTTCCTCATAATCAGAGGTTGTAAGGCAAACAATTCTGAGAAAAATGGTAAAGAGAAAATTGATTGGTGACAAACAGATCATTTGAAAGTATAATTCACCCTAAAATGAACATTCTGTCATAGTTTACCCCCTCATTTCATTTCAAACCTGTATGCTGTTATTGTTTCTGTCTGTAAGTACTTAGTGACCAGTCTGCCAAGCTTCAAAATGTCATCAAAAGCACCATATAAGTAGTCCACTCAACTCATGACCGTTTTATATTCCAAGTTTTGACATTTGGTCTTTAGACATGTCAGAACCAATGGTGTTTTGATTTGAGAGCTGCGAGTGAATGACATAAATGTTTAGTCATTGACAGCTATCATATGTCTTCAGAATACTTGGAATATAGTGCAATAGTTGTATGGACTACTTTTATGGTGCAGTGTTCTTTTGTGGGTCTTTTCAGATTTGTCATAATATGGTGGAAAGCTGCATAAATATTCTTCAAAATTGCATATGGGTTTGGAGTGACATGAGGGTGTGAAAATAATGACAATTGTTATTTTTGGGTGAATTATTCAATGTAGAAGGTTGGGTCATGGGATATTCTACTGATACTGCAGCCAGGGGGCGCTCTTGTACAGGACGACCAAAACAGTGCAATGATTGACCTGTTAGTTGGCAGATGCAAATCAGACATGGCAAACAATTTATTTCCCCATCATCTCCAAATCACAGTGCTCATTTGAAATGAATGCTTGTCCGTGCAGGTGAATTCACAGGGGAAAAGCACTTATCCAGCAACCAAAAATTATTTACAGATATTTTATTAGGAATGGAGATTTTTCTTTTCTTCCTTTTTAAATCTTACAATTCTGTCATCATTTACTCACACTCATGACTTTCCAACCTCTTGGCCACTATGCTCCTTCATTGAAAACAAATGAGCAGAATGAACATTGGTCTGTGTGTTCCACTTAATGAAGATTTTTAGAAGAATATTTCAGCTCTGTAGGTCCTCACAATGCAAGTGAATGATGGCCAGAACTTTGAATCTCCAAAAAGCACATAAAGGTAGCAATAAGGTAATTCATAAGTCTTCAGAAGCAATCCACTCAGTTTTGAGCCATCTAGAGCTCAGCATGCATTAGGAAGTGTAATCGAGCTTGAAATCACGATCGTGCATAGAGACTGCAATTAGAGGTCTGCGCGGGACTGTTTTTCTATCTCGCTCCTGCAATATTCTATCCCGCACCTGAACGCTCCAGCTGGATTTGACTTCATGTTTACCCGCTCTCTGCCCGTAGTGATTTACTTCCCAAATGTTTCCACAATCTCGCATGTATTTAAAAATAGACAACAAGTGCACAAATAATGTATTATTTTTCTATTATTGTGATTATCAGATGACATGTGACTTGATGCCCATCTGACTTGCCTGAGTTTGATTTCTTAACACTTCATTTGACCATTTACCAGTCCCAGTTTCATATCCTTTCACGACACACTGTGTCCATGCTTTGCTCTGCCATTTTTGTAAAAACAGATACCCACATTGGATTTTTGAGACTCTTATCGGACCGCCTGCTCCCGCATACAACTCATGGTCTTTTACCGCCTTCAACGTGGAAATTTAATCCCGTGCCTCAAGTAATCTGAACGGGTCTTGCTGGACTTTGGTGGGAATGCAGACCTCTAACTGCAATGTCAAGATATACAGTGAAAAGGGAGTTATATTTTGGTCTATTCTCACCCAAACCCAATTAGATCTCTTCAGAAGACTTGGATTAAACTGCTGGAGTCATATGGATTACCTTAAAGATTCCATTTAGTGCATTTTTGGTCAACATTCAATTTGAGGGGGTCCATAAATTCCCAGTATGCCCACCTCTTCAGGCACTTCTACTAAACCACTGATTTGAACCACATTTTATCAAAATGTCCAGCTACAGTATCCCCAAAAGTATTGGGACATTTTTGGACACTTAAATTTCTGAATGTCATTGCATTAGATGACAAAACATTCAACCAGCCTTTATGCCAGACTTTTACTCAGAATTAGCAGAACTTTTCTGAGCATTTTTACAATAATGTCAAATCAATTGAAGTCAAAGTTATTATTTGTGGATGTATACAATCGTTTCAGTGCAAATTCTCTAATACATTAAGTGTGTAAGACATGCTTATTTTTTGGAGTCATTGTAAATAACTGTGTATCATAGCAACCACTCACATCACACTTTTAAAACGACTGAATTTGTTACAAAGAAGTTAAAAAGTTTAGTTAGTTAGTTAAAATTGTCAATATAATCTTCTAACATTCATTCATTTGCATATGCAAATGCTTATAAAATTATACAAAAATACATAAACAACTATACACATATTAGTAGATCAAAATTATGCAATTCACAAATGTGAATATTCTTCTGTGCAGTTTTATGGACGAAAAATCTTGCCAAGGTTTTGCACAGATTGAATTGAGTCCCACTGGGAGGTCGTCAGTTATACAGGGTATCCATATTTGCTGTCATATCGTAGTGGAGGCCCGAGATCACTAGCAAGCATGCTGGATTCCCTTTGGACTATTCTCTGTTCGGTGTAAGTGCTGCTGTGACCTGATCCAGACCTCATGACCTCTGCGTTCCGAACCGAGATGTAGTTAATGCCTGGATGGGTATGGTAGTTCATTACAGAACGGAAGCTGGTGTTACGGCTTCCTGGGCGACTCTCTGGCGCTGCCACATCCTCCCTAAGTAAATATAGGGTTTAAGAAATGGTTTGAGCCAAATTCATTGTAACTATTCACAACATAAAACATCAGAATGACCCTGTTTGAAATAAATATGCTTAAACCAGACTGCTTTGCTGGTCTTGATGGTTTAAGTCATAATAGATGGTCTTCCATCCTGATCAAGCTTGTGTTTAGCTGTCATGTGAAGGCCACATCATTATTGTTGTTCTACGAAAAAAGGCCTTCAAAATCCCTAAACTGAAACCTCCTTTAAGAGCTCTCAAGCAACATCCACCAAAATTGCAACATTATCACATGGGAAATCCTCATGTTGTTTCCAAGAACATTTTATAAAATATATATTCCTCTTCACTGTAATACAACACTCACCGCCCTCTTCACAACTTGCTTCTGGCGCCCCTCCTTACATAAGAGACTATTTAGCTGAGATGGGCCACTTCCATTCAAATTAATGGGAGAAATTGAAATGCTCAACCAAGAAGCTCTAGTGCCCAGCGTTCCAAGGATGTGTAAAGGAAGGCCCGCCATGCAGGTAAAAGAGCCAATCACCTTTTACATACAGGCATCGCCTGTCAATCAACACAAGAACGTGCATGCGCATTATGCACGTTATCTATACAAGCCAGGAAAATGTAATTTTTTAGCATAATATTAGGTGAAGAATCACAATTTATGATACCAGAGCAAAATATGCTCTTTGATTGTAATATTGATCAACTCTTTTTGAGATTTCGGTGTTCCCCCATTCTAGTAGATGGGAGCTACACATTCATGACAGGAAATTGCCTACCTAGAGCGTTCCAAAGATGGCAGACAGTGGACTGACTTGCTAGAAAGACTATCACTGTGTCTGAAACAGCCCCCTATCTACTATATAGTGCACTGTGACGAGGAGGAGGGTGGGGCCGGGCTGTGAGTGAACACACTTGGCCCCCAATTGGGCTAATCAGCCGAGGAGAGGGATAAGATGAGCCGGATGCGGCACCAATGTAAAAGTTAAAGGATGGGCAAGGAGGAGATGGGAACTGGACGAACCATCAAAGTGCTATTTAATGAACAAATTAAACAAAAAGACACAAACATAAACACACCCACAGCAGCTGTGTGTGACTCTCTCTCCCGCATCCGGCTCATCTTTATCCCTTGGGCTGATTAGCCCGATTAAAGGCTAGGCGTGCACACTCACAGCCCGCCCAGCCCCACCCTCCTCCTTGTCACATGCACTATTTCGAGTGTCTGAATTATGAATGAGCCACTCGTTCCACTTTTGTTCACTCATTCTTCCCATAATGCACTAATTTCGAGTGTTCATTCAATGTACATAATGCATATATGTACATATATTATTTAATAAGAATAACAAGTAAGGCCCAAGTATTTTAAAAGTTCATATGTTACGTTGTTTCTGTGACAGCCCCAGAGCCTGATGCTTGGTTTTTACATCAGCGTCCCAATTCACTCACTCATTTCGTTCGCTGCCAATCACTGTATAGGAAATAGTGAACGAGTGAACGATTTCAGATACAGTTTTTGTCTGTCTCACCGTGATACAACCAGACGCTGCAAAACGCAATTCTAAGTATCTTTTCCATGTCAAACAGAGTTTTCATCCTAACCAGCTTCGAAAGTGACACGCGACGAGCGACGGGGCATTATTTTTTCTAAACGGTTTCTATATCTGCGATATTGCGCCCAGCAGCCGACTCAACAAATGCATCCAAAACAAGGTAAATAGAATTTGTATACAGAATGTTTGTGAGTAATTTCCAAAATCAAGATATTACAATTGAATATCAATCCATATCAAGATAACAAGTCTTGCATATTTTGAGATGTATTGAAGGTGACATTTGATAGGTATAAGGCGGTTTGTAAACTCGAGCACAAGGCTATAGTTGAAGAGTTACTTTATTTGTCTTTGGGAACTAATCCAGTTGAGATGATTCATGTTGGGTGTGGTTGTGAGCTCTTAATAAGAAGGCATTGTTGACTACTCAACCAGGAATTCACTAATGAGATTCATTGTGGATCAGTGGCTGTCAATTCACTTTCATCTACAATGCACTAAAAGTAAATGGCCGTCTTTGGCAGTGATGAGAAAAAGCATGTAGTATGATGTTCTACTAATGTTGTGACATACTACCACGTCATACAACTGCATCTTGATACCGCAGACTCCATTATCATATACTGTTTGAATGGTAACATGACTTCTAAATAAAATGTCACAGAAGCACCCCAAAATGATGTGGTTGTTTCAGCAATTGCATTTGTTCATGTCACATTTGCAATTATGACAATCAGTTAAGTTAAGGTTTATGGTGGAGAGGAAGGTTTTGTTGATTTAAAACTCAATAGAAACCTCATCTGTTTGAGAGAAAAGTTAACTCTTTTAGCGCCACTCAGTAGACATTTTACTCAGAACTACCGCAATATGTGTAATGATACACGGAATATCATTTTGCAAAAATCTGAGTCATGTAATTTTCAAAAGATCATGCTGTAAATAAAGAAATATTATTATTTTTTAAATAAGAATCAGCAGTATTTCACCTGATCTCATTGGCAACCTCTTTTTCGTAGCGGCGCTTGTGGCAACAGCAAATCAGAAGCCAGATCAGCAGGAGGAGGAGGAGCAGCAATAGCAATGCACCAATCACAGCTCCCACAATCACTCCCACTTTATTAGTCGCTAGAGATAAAAGCACAGACATCTTCAGTGGATTATATGATCTTAACCTCAGGAATGATTCATCTGAAAGTGCGACTCTTACAAAATCATCTGCAGAGTAAATGGGTTTATGAAACTAACATTTTTATAGAAAATCCTCTATACAGTGAGGCTGCATATTTTTTGTGCAAGGTCACATAAAGGTTTTTATAAACAGAAACATTGCTGCGGTTACCTTGCTTAATCCTGAGCAATTAAACCAAGGCTGAACCTTGGACAAAAGGGTGCTAAACACACAATGAATTTCTGGATTTAATTGGCAATGATAGTTTCTATTGGTTCCATAAACATAAAAAAGACCCTTACATAACAATTGCACACAAACAATGGCCACAAAAACTGCTTGAACACTTAAGACACATTTAATTTCTAAATGTCATTGCATTAGGCTACAAAATATCAAACAAAATAGCAGCAGCAAACAATTGATACTAAAGGTTCTCTCAGAACTACCTTCACTTTTCTGAGCCTTTTTTTTGCTCAATGACTTTTAATCAACTGTGTCATAATGATTTTTATTCGATGCATTAAGTCCCCACAAGTGTTCAAGCAGATTGACCACAGGTGGAGTTCAGCACATTAACTATGTACATGTTCCACTAACATTTGATGTAAATAAATATCTTTAGTTTCATAATCTGACATTTTTGCTTTAAAATATCTTTATTTCTTTGGAATAAATGGCACTTGCTTTGACAATTTATTATCTAATGCAAGTGTAATGGGAGCCAGCTGGTACGTGATTGGTGTACGGTATGTGTAAACCTCACTCCCCTGGCCTCAAGAGGCGTTCCTGAGACTGACGCTAGAGGCTGTCGCCTTTAGCCTCCACGTTAGTGCACTAGCCTCCCGTGCCAGCTGACACTGGTTCGAATCCCGCTTGGAGTGGGTCGGGCAGGACCGGTTACACAAAGACAAACAAGCGTTAAGTGTAGCTTGCTTTGAAACGTCTTTTAAAAAATCCAAATACTTTTTTAATCTTCATTTTGAACAGTGTATCATGTCATCATTTTAAACCAAGCAAACATCTTTCTGTCAAACAGTTTGCTTTAAAATTGTGTTTGCTTTGATATTTTGTTATCTAATGCAAGTACATATACACTTTAAGTGTGCAAATACACACACACACACACACACACACACACACACACACACACATACATATACATATATATATATATATATATATATATATATATATATATATATATATATATATATATATATATATATATGCTGTATATATTGTGACCCACCCATACTTACGGTTATATGCTTGAAGGGCGTAGGTACATTGTTCAGTTCCTACTTCATTGCTGACTTTACAAAGGTACTTCCCCATGTAGCTGTCACTGTGGTTTCTGATTAGCATCTCTCCAGTTTGAGGATCTTCAAACAAAAGAACCGTTGTTAATGTGCAGTTATTCTATAAGACAGCAACATTTTCAACCTGTTTGGTTGCTTAGGGGCCTTACAAATATTTTTGTCTACAGCAGCTGATTTGATTTACGACGCACAAGCCTGAAGCTACAGGTTATTCACGCGGAACCAAATAATATTATGTTTGAAGTATTAGCAGAGTATCGTTGGACCAGACCTGCGTTCATGGGTGGGGAACTCACTCTGTGTTGCGGTCGGTGGCATGTTTCCACTCTCTTTCGTCCATGCATATTTTAGAGGAGGTGAACCCTGCAAGGATTTGCAGTGCAGCGAAACCGTTCCGCCCTTCTCCTCGCTGCCTTCCACCCAGCATTTAGGGACCGAAGGTTGTACTGTGAGAAATCAGCAGAAAAAGAAAGATGACATTCAAATGATGTGCCAATGCATAGAACAAACTAACTTGTTTTGAATCTGTAATACTCAGGTAGGACTAGGCTTAGGTGATGAAAAAGGCAATATTTTTCTTTTTGGCATATAATATAATTCATATAGTGTAAAAATCAGGTAGGACTAGGCTTGTGTGATTCTTTTTGTTCTTTTAGTAATATAATATATGCATTTTACTCTGAAGCCACTTAAAAGGTTGTTTTCAGTCAGAAGAACCATCATTTCCAAACGTCAATCCTCCATTGTAGACAATTATTATTATGCATTACTAATATATATATATATATATATATATATATATATATATATATATATATATGTGTGTGTATGTATATGTATGTATGTAGGTGCACATAACATGAAAATAATACATTTCATTTATATTATTGGGATGAGGAGAAGGGCGGGGCCGGGCTGTGGCTATGCACGACCGGCCCCCAAATTGGCTAATCAGCCGAGGAGAGGGATAAAGGCAGCCAGATGCGGCAGTTTGGGAGAGAGAGAGCCACATGTAGCTGCCGTGTGTGCATTTGTGTTTGTGTTTTGTCTTTGTTTTAATTTTACATTAAATATGACTTTGACTGTTCAGCCAGTTCCCACCGCCTCCTCTCCCATTTTAACCCCGTTACAATTATTTATTCATATTATTTAATTGTTTTTAATATAGTTAAAATTATTATTAATTTTCCTTTTATATGTAGTAATTTAACAGATAGTTACACTTTACAATAAGGTTCCATTAGTTTACAACATTAGTTAACATGAACTATGTATGAATAATACTTGAGCATTTATTAATCATAGTTAATGTTAATTTAAACATGTACCAATACATTTTTTAATTCTAGTTGTATTTTTTAAACATTATTTAATGCACTATGAACTAACAATGAACAATTATATTTTTATTAACTAACATTAACAAAGATTAACAAATGCTGTAAAAAAATATTGTTCCATTCGTTAACATTAGTTTATGCACTAGGCATCATGAACAAACCATTAACAATATTTTTTTGTTCTCCTCACGGCATTTTTTCTAATATTAAAATGTTTTAGTAAATCATATTAATATTAGAAAAAATGCCGTGAGGAGACTTCTGTGAACATTTCTGAGGGATTTAATTATTCACTTGTGTCAAAGTTTGAAACTGATTCAGTGAAACAACCAGTATAAACCAATTCATGCTAATGTATTAAATGTACCAACTCTTTTATCGCCATTTTTGCAACTGAAGTCTAAATCAGAGATGCAATTAAAACATCCCTGTTCAAAAACATGCACTCAGGTCTGGAATGCTAACTTTTCACGATCAAGTCAATTCCTGATAAGATTCCTGGCTTACATTTTTTTGTTTCACTCAGAAATACATTGTAGCAAACACCGTTTCATGTTTGCATTTAAGCTGTAATACTTCAATAAAAAATAGACACATTATGATTCACCTTAGAGATGGTTGTTTTCCTTTCAAGGCTTAAAGGGAGTAATTTTTGAAATCACTATGGAGAAAATCAGGGTGGAAAACACAAGGGCTCTGAAAGGTTTGCGGCCATTTGCGATCTATTGGGGCAATAGACATGTGAGGTGTCGGGGTTGGGGAAAGGTTGATGGAGAACAACAGGAGAAAGGTGTTAACAATGAGTGTCCACCCCACCTAACATTCCATTCATGTCATTGTGAAAGACCAGTTGAAAGGGGCGTGATAGGGTGGAGATAACCGGTAAAACAGAAATCTGGGACTTTGATTAAGTGTCAGAACCAGTCCAAGAAAGACAGAGGAAGTGCACATTATAAAACCCCTATCCCCGTGTTGGTGAGAAACAACCCAAAATGCAAGTAATTTTTCAATGAAAATGTTGATTGTTCATTGACCTAAATAAAGCATGTTCTTGCACGTTGTCACCACTGTGAACAAGATTCTCTCATTGCGCTCATGAACGCGTAACAGACTTTATTACTTTAATTTAAATGAATTTACCTTTTTGTTTGAATGGAAGTGTTACACAAAAGGTTGACAAAAATTATTATTTTCTAGGGCTTTAAAAGTAGACCCTCTTAAAGATAAAAACACCCCTGAAAATAAAATCCACGGGGTAAAAATTGCCCCTCAATGGGAAAAACTTCTGACACTAGTTCTCACCTAGCACTAATAAAGTGATTTTCCTCGAATCAAAGCCTGGTGTTTTCTTCACTTTACACTGGTACGTGGCCGTGTCTGGGACCTGGAGTTTAGAAATGGTGACTGTGGCGTCTCCACGGCTGGGGTCCCCAACAAACTGCAGGCGACTCATGAGGGATGGGTCTCCCAGCTTGTATTCCTTCCCTCCGGTGTAGGATAAGATCTAACAGACAGTCAGAGAAAGAGATCCAGCTCTGTGAGTTTGGGCGATGGCAGACAAGTGAGTCTTATCTAAAATAACAGGTCTAACCACCTGCTGTCATTAGGATGAAGTGTCTTAGATGCCAAGCAGAAGGATTTCGCAGAAATCACTGCGCAAAGGAAGCATGATGTTAAGCATTTTGGCAAAGAGAGAAATGATCAGAGACATTACAAAATCTACCAATGTGATTATGATTGATCAGCTTAAAACAGTGACCTCCACAGAACGCAAACATGTATCCATTCTTTTCTTATCAAAAATGCCAGATGTTATGAAAAGAGCTGACAAGCTTTCTTGCACTTAGTTTTCTTTTTAATGGTCCAAACTATCATTTAATCCCTAGAAATGTCTTGGGAGTATTAGTGTTGGGAAAGCTATTTTAAACTTTTGCTTCCCAAGATACAATATACTCTATTTGAAAGTATCTAAATTAGAGTCAAGCTACTCTTTTGAAAAATAGTTAGGCACACTACAAGTAACTAACAAAAGTCGTTAACTACATTGAAGTTAATAGCCTTTTTAAAGGAGCTTTTTAAAGACTCCATGTAATTGTTTGACGAACAATTTTCCTTTCTGTGTTGATGCATGTCCTATTTAAATCAGACAGTAGGTTGGGACATATTGAAGGGCTTGCGCCCCATTTTTTTCTAATCTTGTTCTAGAAAGCACATGTTTTGACAAAAAAAGCTGTACTGCAAAATGAGTCATGAAATCCATTTTCCTTCCCAGAAAATAGACTATAAATTCTCAAATGTGTTTATCTGCTAAAAGGTACATTTTTGTAAACTTTAAAAGAGACCTTTTTACAATGTGTAAGGTGTCTCAGGTGTCCCCAGAATGTGTATGTGAAGTTTCAGCTTAAAATATCCCACGGATCATTTATTATACCATGTTGTAAATGCCTCTTTTTGAGTGCAATCAAAAACATGCCGTTTTCGAGTGTGTCTCTTTAAATGCAAATGAGCTGCTGCTCCCCGCCCCTGACATAACTCTGGTCTCCGTGTATACAGTCAGACACAATGGTAACTTTAGCTGCATTAGCCGTGGATTCAGCTAACAAGCACATTCAGAAAGACGATTTGCAAACATTCAAAAAATATAAAGTGCGATATAAATATCGGATATAAAGCTGGAACATGAAGAGTTGGTACTGATCCATGCTTGAGAATCAAATTTTTTGAAAATCCTGCTTTATATTGACACTCATTCACAAAGCAGTCCAGTGAAATATTATTTGCACAAAGATACACAAATTGTTTTTTATGCTTTGGGGCACATTTCCTTAAAACAAAACTTGTCCACTGTGTCTTCAGAGGCTCTGATGCCGGGAGTACATGAAGACTCTTATGTTCACTTTCACAGCCAACAACAGAACACTTACTATGCTTACGAAGCCAAGACATTCTTCTTCTCACTGTATCTGCTCCTGCACAGAAAAAAATGGCGGACTGTGTGTAGATCACTCAGGGGAGGATCTATGATAATAGGGTGGAGTCCGTTAAACAAGTCTCATCTAAACGAGACGGCCTTCATAAAACTAATGGAAACCAAACGTAACATGGTTGCTATGAAAGCATGCCACTCTTTAACAAGTGCGAGTGCTTTGAGTGACAAGGGAACAAAAGGGCAGAGTAAGAGCTAAAAGAGAAAGACACATTTGTTTTAGACATTTCCTTTGAAGCAAAGAATTGTGGGTTGTGAGTGCCCACGAAGGATACACCTCATGCATCCTCCAAATTCCTGTGAAAGAAGGTCGCATTTGAAGGCTGCATTCTGAGTGTCCTACTCGCTTTTCTGAAAAGAGACATCCTCAATGACGTGTGCGGCCAACAAATGCAACCTCCAGAAGATGCAGCCTTCCAAACGAGACACAGCCATGGTCGTGTCGTCCTAAATGACACTTACAAAATATACTATGCACTCAGCCATGTAGTGTATACATTTTCAAAGTGAAGTATCGTCCCAAATAGAACACTTAATGGTTTTATTCTGCATGTAAGCCTTCGCCATTTAACAGCTGATATAATAATATATACATATATATTCACACAGCTTGGGGTGATGGTTAAGCATTCAGCTTACATACATGCATCCTCCGTTGCTGTATCCTTTACAGGATGCTGTATCCACCAGAGTTTTGCTATCTGCTACATTCATCATTATTTACAACTGTTTTGTCAGACCAGCAGCACAGCCAGGTAACTCCGCCCCTTCCGCTATGTACAGCAAGCCCTGTGGACTGAGTTCACAAAGTGTGCAACACACTCTATTTTGACGGTTGAAAAAGTGCATCATCTGGGTACTTAAAGTACACTTCTATTAGCCGCATTTTCAGTGTAAACATACTACTTGCACTACAAAATGACGTAGAATAGTGCAGAAGTGTGCGGTTTGGGATGCACCCATTGCCTCATATACTATAGACCAGTAAAATTAACTAAAAATACTGAACATGACAAAATATTGACAACATTTAAAAAAATATTTTCGTCAAAATAGAATATTATAAAATCAAAAACTGAAACATTTAACACTGAATCAATGCAGTATTTCTGGCACAAACCTTTATGCAATAATCCGAAAACACAAGAAACCCGCATTTACATGAGATTCGAAATATCGCGTACACATTTTTACGTAAAAACGTAAACTAGCGCACACTGGATACATCGGTTAAAATGCTGTTAATGGTGTTTACATGCAACGTGTAATCCGTACTAGCCCGTATGTAACTGTAGCCAGCTGGTAGATAGCTGTGCAGTGTGCAAATCTCACTCCCCTGGCCTCAAGAGGCACACTAGCAGCTGACGCTAGAGGCTGTAGCCTTTAGCCTCCATGTTAGGGCACCCGCCTCCCATGCCAGGTTCAAATCCCGCTCTTAGCGGTTCGGCGGGACCAGTTACAGTGGTGCCGTGACCCGGATGGGAGTGAGGTTTAGGGGAGTGAGTGTAACGTTAGCCGCCTCGTTAGGGCGTCCGCCTCCCATGCCAGAGACACTGGTTCGAATCCAGCTCGGAGCAGGTCAAGCAGGACTGGTTACATCTACATTGTTTGCTCTAGTAATGACATAAGCACTAGCAAAATGCCAAGAGACATTCTCACACGACAATAGAGTAGCTGTCAGTGTGGAAAGACAGGATGGCAAAATTCTCACTTCTATCATGGCATCTCACCACGATGCTGAACTCAACGCGGTGCACAGCAGGGCTCCAACCGGCCCATCGGTGCGACTGTATTTTGCTATAGGTCACACTGGTGTGACTACAGAGTGCTATTTGTTGCACTGCTACTTTTTTTCGTGCAAGAATGTACGGCTTGAATGGTCCCTTAGTTAGTTACTCCCCAAAAATGTTAAGCATATTAAAAAAATGTCACAAGAAGCTTTAACTATTATTATTCATTAGGCACATACTGCAGCTCTTTAATATGCAAGTTGCCAGCCTGTGCATCAATCCAAGCTCAATAAAGTTTAATAAAACAAGAGCATATGCTATAATCTCATATGAAAATCTATTTGGGATTCTCAACATCCCCCCCTCACCAGCTGATCTTTCTGGGTCATGTCTTGACTGACAACTGTCCACTCAATGTCCAGCTCTCCCACATCCAAGGGGTCCACAGTGTACGTGCAGCCCAGAGTAACGCTCTCCCCCTGGGCTTTCTTGATAGTTTGTGGGCCAGTGGATGTCACCTGGATGGCCAGAGTAAGAGCTAAAAGAGATAGACACAAAATAACGAGTCATATTCATTCAGATGACAAACTTCTGTTTTATGTCCACATATGGAAATCTAATGATTTTGGTCCTGATTAAAATTCCTCTTAACAGTTCCTTAATGATTCTTTTAATGGTTCTTTTAGTACTTGGAAATAAAAAGTGCAATTCTTTTTCAGCCACCTGTAACAAAATGATAAGTTGAGTTACTATTTTAGCAAAAGTTTCTTGCAAAATGTGTTTACATAGACTTTTTTTAATTAAGATATATTATTAATTCATTATTATTTTTTATACTACTACAATAAATAAATATATATTATAATGTGTATCTTTACACAACCTTACAAAACACAGTATCAGTTCTTGGTTTATTCTTGCCGTCAGACATGACATAATGAATGACTTCATTCACTAAAAAGCACCAGTTCATTAGAGTCATTCATTCATTAAGCACTGTAATACTGTACTGTATGTTTTGCAGAGAAGTTTCAAATGAACCAACTCATAAAACTGGACTAAACTTGTCATGCTGTATGTTTCGTGTCGTATATTTAAAACAAGCGGCTCATAAGAGTCATTTGTTCGGGAAACGGACTACACTGATTGTGCTGTGCGTTTCATGCCTTATGTTCAAAAGGGCTGGCTCCAAAGAGTCATTCGTAAGAGAATTGGACTACGCTGACTGTGCTGAATGTTTCGTGCTGTAGATTGAAAAGAACTGACTCATGAGAGTCATTTGTAAGGGAATCAGACTACACTGTTAGTGCTGTGTGTTTCAAACTGTAGGTTCAAAAAAGCCGGCTCAAAATAGTAATTCGTTAGGGAATTGGACTACACTGACTTTGCTGAATGTTTCGTGCTATTTATTCAAAAGAACGGCTCATTCAAGTCATTTGTTTGGAAATCTAAATATGTTGGTTGCGCTGTATGTTTCATGCCATGGATTCAAAACTACCATCTCATTAGTCATTTGTGCAGGAATCAAACTAAAAAGGTTGCACTGTCTGTTTTGTGCCTTAGATTCAAAACACCCAACTCTTCCGAGTTATTCATTTGGGAATCGGACTACACTGTCGTGCTATAGATTCAGGAATGATGCAGGAAACACTGTCAGAGTATTTTAACACAGTGTTGCATCCGAATTGGCAGAGAAATGCATGTTTAAGAACAGTTTACGGAACCGAAAGTCAAGATTTAGAGATTACATTGTTGGGGGAACTATTCCTTTAAGGACAAATGTTACAAATGTTACAGTTAAAATTGTCTAAATGAAAAGACACATTGCTTGGAAAGCAGTAAGGTGATTTGTTCAAAATGAACTGACACTATCCTTTGACACACAATCCCATTTCTTTTTTAGGACAACCATTTCCTTTCTATTCCAGGGGAATAACCTGTCTTCTGCAGTTTGAGCACAGTTGAATAGCTTGGTTTTTCCAAGGGCATCTGCTATTTTTTTTTTTCTGTAGAGAAACGCTACAGACTGTCGGGTTCACTTTGTTCTTAGCACTGCTAAAACCACAGAACATGTTAGTCTTTGTCACTCGTATTTGCATTGCGCATTGACAAAAATACACTGGGAGTGTCTCGGTGATTCACAGATTCTATGGATTATGGATCACCTCTCCCAGCTGGAATCAAAACAGCCCAACCATAAACATGCTGAGCAACACCACTGGGTTCAAACCTCAGTGAGACCAGGCTATTCGTGCAGAGTCAAATATCATGCATTTTCATGCTCTAGAGTTCAAATGCAGTTAATATAATGCTAATTATTCTCAATCCAATTTTCTTTTACACGTTACATATGCTGTTTTAAAAAAAGTCTGCAATGCATATGCAAGTGCATTGAAGGCTAGCACAGAAATAATATTCAGATTCAGGATTTGCATAAAGTGGATTGTGGGAGGCCAGTGCAACTTTTTAATATGCAGGGTTAATTTATGCATAACGCGGTCACACATTGAAACTCGATACAGCCCACACAAAGTGAAAAGAACTGACCTTTAACACAGAAAACCATTGAAAAGAGTGCAAAAAATAAAATAAAAAAAACAAACAATATGCTCACCTGCATGATTTAGGCATACTGCAATGACAAATAATGCAGCCACGGGTGAGGTGCAGATGAACCACAGCTTGCTCATAGCCAAATATCAACTTCTGTCAGAAATCCTGCGTAAGAGGGGGGGAAACACAGAGTGTGACTGTCCCATGCCGACTGGACAGCTCATTTGCAAGTGTGAATCATCTGATCCTGATAAGTGTCACATATGGATAATTCAAATGCCATTTTAGCTGTCTGTACTGAGAGCAAGTTTCCAGTTTTGCTTCAAAGACATAAAAAGGAATCATTAATCACGCCATGAGTGACGTCAACAAATGTGATGCAGATTAATCAAATCAGCAACCGTGTGTATTTTTTTTTGTCTGTAATGGAAGACTAATATGGGTTTTAATGGCAAGGCTGATCCCCGCGACCCTGTACACAGGATAAGCGGTTGACGATGGATGGATGGATGGATGGCAAGGCTGATATCCAGACCAATGTAATACTGATATAATGTGGCACCAAACAGAATTTGGAAACTTTTGGACTCAACCAATTGGTAACAGGGAGCGAATTTATGTGCATAACAATATGCAGATAACTACCAAAAATCTGCGTGTTCAAAAAAAAATCTCACAATGCAATAAAATCAGGTTTACACTTGAAATCATTTGATGAAATCAGATTTCAAAATATTCTCTGCTTTTGACTTCAAAACGTAAACAGTCATGCACACAACCCTTGGCAATGCGAAATTGGCGTAATGGGAAAAAAAATCTACGCCCGCTGATCGGTTTATGCCGTTTATGACAGTACCCTCATAAAGTTAACCTGTTTTAAGCCATTTATGCACATGTTTCAGCTTATTAAGAATAATTGGTGTAAGAAATCTTTTTGAAAGCAAAGTTTATTTGTACAACTCCATTTGGTTACACTAGCGTCGCAGAAATTGCACACTTTGGTTTTAACTGTGAAGATGTTCCTCTAATGTTTGACAACCACAAAGTTTCCAAATATGTTTTGTACTTCTTTACAATTTGAAACTTACCAAAATTATGTTTGTGCGATATATAGGATACTGTATGTAAATGTCACCTGGTTTGATCATTTTCTAAATAATGCAAAGACATTTGTACACTTTTGAGTGTGGCTTAATGGACTGTGTCCACATACGTTTTGGGGCCACTATAAATAATATGATTGAATGAGGGCAAATAATGCTTTAACACTCATTTTAATAATTCCAATGCTGAATTTTATTTTATTTATTTATTTTTTTTGCACAATATTTATGGCATTTATTAAAAACATTAGAAAACAGAAAATGAGCACAATCCAGTGGACTGATACCAGGCAATCAATTGGGTACAGTTATCAGCAAATGCCAATGATCTCAAAATGGCTAAACAATGTCTGATTTATCGGTTGATACGTACATATATCAGTCTATTGTTATGTCTACAAACCAAGTGACAGAATTGTAATCTCTGGCCAAAGTTTTGCTTGGAAAATGGGTTGAACTTGTCAAACTCAAGAGTATACAATCAGGCATATAATTCAGTGTGGCTTACAAAGTATTCAATTTGAAACATGAGTTGAAGTTATCAATTTGAAAGGAAACGGAAACATTAGTCTGTTAAATCTCAAAACATACAGAAACTGTGATTCTTATCAATGACTATAAATAATTTGAGAGACAATTCATGTGCCCTGCATGAACGCCCCATAAAGCAAACACACCAATAACTGTAAAACTGAAGTGCAGAGGAATGCACCGTTCTGAATACTTCAGCTTGGAGACACACACACACACACACACACACACACACAAATCATAGAGCTATATATTTAAAATGTCCTCTGTGAGCTCTTGCGTACTAATAGCCTCCAATAATCATTTCAAGCTCAAAAGAAATTAAAAAAACTTACTGAAGCTCAAGTACAGGCAATGTTTTCATTTCTCTTAGCCCTCATAAAGAGCAAAGTCCAAACTATAGCTGTAGTATCACAGACCATTTATTTCAAATTCTCTTTAATATAAAGCTTAGCAAAACCTTAAAAAGAGATTTAGCAGAAATAATATTATGATTACCTCTTAATGGAGCAAGCAAACGCAGAATAATCCCCCCAAAAATTCAGCTGTTTAATCACCTACTCTCTTTACTGTTTCCTCCACTCCCTCTTGCACTTACTGAAACAGGTAAACAGGTGAATCCTCCCAAGCCCCGCCCCCTATCTGCATTCCACCAATCACAGCGTGGGATTGGTGAACTCTGTGAAACTGCTTGCTGCAGATACTGCCCAACCCAGTTCTAACTTGAAATCAGTAAATTTACTGAAACAAATCAGTAAATCGCTTTGTGGTTTATTTTCTTTTGTGTAGCAGGATGAGCTTTTATTCAAATTAAGTGAATTCCACTTGGATTTGTTAATCTTCCTATAAACAAAAAGTATATGTATCTATGTATGTATAGATACGTCATGTTTTTAATGTAAAAAGTGTTCAAAGGTGATTGTTTGAGAATGTAAATAATTTTTTATGATTAAATGACTTCTAATATTCTCTCATGTCACAATGTCTATATGTTGCCATATGTGTGTTTTTCATTTAAATGAATAGCTGTTGTTTGGTGCAGAAATACAAATACTGCACTGTTGTCCCAGATGGGAATCAGATTGTTTGCTTGCTACAGCTCAGATACTAATTATCACTACAAAACATATACAATACCTGGTTGTGTTTGCTGTCACTGTAGGGTGTGGAATACACATGTGTATGCATACTCCAGTGAAGTGCGTTGTCAGTCAAGAGGCCTTTTGATCATCAACACCTCCTCAGTCTCCCACAGAGATGCATAAAACCATGGAAATGTTGATAAGATCACCTTGGCAACATCACTGTGCCACTGAGGAAGCAACAAGGTGGGTGTATTTGTGTGTTGGTGTGTATTTGAAGCGTGTAGCAGAGTTGGGCTGCATTCAGAATTAAGATTTAACTCCCTTTTGAGTTGAAATTTGAATGGAATTGAACACGCCCTACTGGATGTTGATTTGGAATTTTAAAGATAATGTCAGGAAGAGGAATTTACAGAATTGTTGTTTCAAAATTCTAAGAAATTCACACAACAGAATAATTAAAGTGCCTGGGTAGTTCAGCGAGTAAAGATGCTGTCCAACCCCGGACTTTGCAAATTCGAATCCAAGGTGTGCTGAGTGACTCCAGTCAGGCTTCCTAAGCAACCAAATTGGCCCGGTTGCTAGGGAGGGTAGAGTCACATGTGTTAACCTCCTCATGGTCACAATAATGTGGTTCTCACTCTCTCTAGGGTGTGTGGTGAGTTGTGCGTGGATGCCGCGGAGAATAGCGTGAAGCCTCCACGTGCGCTATGTCTCCGCGGTAACGTACTCAACAAGCCACATGATAAGATGCATTGATTGACTGTCTCAGACGCGGAGGCAACTGAGATTTGTTTTCCACCATCCGGATTGAGTCACTACGCCACCATGAGGACTTGGAGCGCATTTCAAATTGGGGAGAGAAAAAAAAAATGTTTGCCAACAAAGTCTAAAATATTACAACATTGATTTTGACTAATTATTCCTATACAGTAGTGGCCAAAACATTGGCACCCTTGGTAAATATGAGCAAATAAAGTTGTTTATCCTTTTGATATTTCATTAAAAAACAAATCACAAAAATCGAACTATATATATATATATATATATATATATATATATATATATATATATATATATATATATATATATACTGTAAATATGCAGTATATGTACTATATTCTATAGGTAGCATTTCAAACATGAATAATTAATGATATAGTTTTGTTTATATTATTAATATTATTGTGTCTGGAAAGACCCCACATTTTGTGTTTGATAACATAATTAGGAGTAACTCACAATTTTGTTTTTTAAAGGTAATGAAAGCCAATATTACAAACAACTCTTACAGCTTTTGTTTACATATTTTGATTTGATTTGATTTTAATTCTACGTCATTAATGTCTCATTTTAATTGAAATTCTGTATCTTGATTTTTGGGATTGAATTTTAATTTTAAAGGCATTCTCAATTCAATTCTGAAATGGTGCATGACCTTGCTCTGAGTCAGAGATCCCCATGAGGGAACACAAAGCTGAAAATCATAATTTTTCATTGCCAAATCTGTAGCTGAGGTTCAATGTGTTTCAATGTAAACATTGCAAACTAGTAGATTTTATTTTGTCTAGCTCTGCTTCAAAGCCGACAGAAGCTACACAGCTAATCGTTGCCATAGTGACTACAGATAATTGGCACAGATTAGGATATAAGAGGCTGTTTAATGTAGTTTTCCCTGAAGACTTTGCGATATGAGCTTTAAGAATCCACATCTCTCCTTATCAAGTGCTAATAAACCCTCTTGTTTGGGTTTTCAATGAAAGCAGTTACTTTCGTAATTTCTGCTTTATTGTGTGCGAATGTTTAATGAATCACTGGAACTGGCATTTAGCCATAAAGAACCAACTAGGCCAGTCACTGTAATACTGTGATTTACAATCCAGTAATTTCATTCTTCTGTGATTAAGTGGCTAAATAAAAGATGACAGTAAATCTCAAAAACGCTTGAGTCACCTGGAACATGCAACCTTTAAAACATGCCTAGAGGTGTTATAATACATTTCATTTTCAGGATTGATTCATTTGCAGTTCATTTATTGCATATATATCCTTAGCATTTTTGTCGCCATTGTGTCAGTCACACCATTATATACAGTCTCTCTGTAAAACTGCACGTCACAAAAACATATTTTCTTTCCTCATATTTTCATTTGATAGCCTATTGCAAGGAATTCCACAAATGTGTTGGCACATGCATCCTTGCTAAACGTATGATTTTTCATTGAGATAAAAGTTGTTAGACGTGCAAATCACAATGGATCATTTCTTTAGTTATGGTTTGATTTGAATTGTGTGCCACTTATGCCCACGATGGTCAGATTATCATTCTTGCAAATCGATTTATACCTTGCTTTCACGTGTTTGAGTAATTCAAACTGGAAAAGGAAAGCAATGTAATGCGCAAAAGTTTAATTTTTAATAGTATTTGCTTGGCGAGTGTTCATTTTGGACCCTGCTGACATTTTATTGTTTTTTTTTTTTTTGCATAACATTCACATTTTTACGGTATTCCAGGGAAAAAAAATATTTATAATTTGTAATAAAGGACATACTATCGTAAGTTTAAATCATGTTACTATTTGTTGTACTGAATTTAATAAATAAAAAAGAACATCTGTGCCGTGGTGGCATAGTATAATTTGTATTACAGTTATGAGAACACACATTTATTTATTTTTTGCATTAAAGTAATGCAAATCTGTATAGAAACTGGGCGGAGTTTGGTGATTCTCATGAAACTGGTCAAGAAAATGTCCTGGTCCTATTTGACTGCACAATCAAAAGAAATGGATAATATATTTTATTTTGCAAATAGAAAATGAATTTATTAAAATGTATTATTTTCAGGACGTGTATGTGCATTTTATCCCCCAATCCTAATTACCACAGTAAAAAATAAATTATACATTATTTAACTTTTTAATAATGTCACAATGCAAAATATTTTAATGGTCCTAAATGTAGGCTTGATTTTATTTTATATGCAGAACATAGTTTTGTATTTTCTTTATTAATATGACCAGGACATTTTCTCGACAGGAATCGCAAAGTTGTCATTAAAAAACAATACAAGCTCACAATGCAAATATAGGGTAAAAAATGGAGGTAAAATATGATAAGTAGGCTGAGTTTAGAATGGCATACTACTTTTACTACTTCTGCCATACCAGTCTATGGTAAATGTGGTAGTATGGTAGAATGCCATTCTGAACTCGGCCCTGGAGATTTCTATTTGAAATGCAAAGATTTGCCCTGTTAATTTAATTGTGTATAACGTTTTTATTGATTGATTGACAGCTTCATTAATCCCTGTGGGGGAAACTAATTTGCCATCTCTTTCCTTCTAAAATCAATAATTAACTCCTTAGTCTTCCCAACATTCAATTTTAAACAATTTGCATCTCACCAGTTGACAAATAATTCAACCTCTCTTTTGTAGGCCAGGTCATTGCCTTGATTAAGTAGACCTACTAGGCCAGTATCATCCAATAACTTTTGGATTTGACAAGATACCTGACTATGCCTATAATCAGAGGTGTAAAGTGTAAATAAAAATGGGATAAAACTGTGCCTTAACCAGAGATTTCATGCCGTTCCAAAGACCCCTTATGTTACAATTGGACATCTGTCCTTTCCTTATATTTATGCTCACCCTATTAATAGCAGCATGACAGACTCTACACAGTAATTAGGCGACTTTGTCAGATATACTGTCCAGATCATTGCCATCATCTAAGGCTACGTCTATATTAATCCGGACACATTAGAAAACAACATTTTTGTTTCAAAACAATCTCCGTCCACACTAACGTTTTCAAGCGTTTTCCAAAAGTTGCTCGTCCACTCTGAAACGTATGAAAACGCTTAAATCGTGTCACTGCGCATGCGGAAAATCCCCGCTGCATGTACGGTCTGAAACGCAATTGTCCTCGTGTTCCCTCGCTGGACACCTATTCCGAGTAAACCTCCCTTCACCTTTGAAGGAATGCAAAGTGAAGGTTGTACAAGGTGACATTTATTTTTTAACAACGATATCATAGTGAGTATCAGGCACAACAATGCCGCTATAACACAGGCCGGCATCTTGATTGTTTTGATTGGATAGATCACATGACGAAAAATGCGTCATTGTTTTCCAAAGCATCCGTTTTCACAGTTCACACTACAATGCGAAAACGGCATTTACAAATGTATCCACTTTGGAGTGCGTTTTCAAAAAGCTCCGTCTCAATGTGGACGGAAGGCCAAAAGGGAGAGCAAAAGATGCGTTTTCAAACGAAAACGTATTAGTGTGGACTAGGCCTAAAAACATAGTCCAGTCTGTGCAATCAAAGCACCCTCTTAACTTTTCACAAGCGTCCTCTGACCACACATGCGGCCACAGCAAGTAATCTGGGTGTCAGAGATATCAAATTATGATCTGATTGCCCAAGAGGGGGAAGCAACTCTGCAACAAAACTCTCCTTAAAGTTCGTATAGAACAGATCGATTGGTTCATCACCCCTCGTAGGACACCATTTGTTTAAATTAGGGGAGGGTAGCAGAGAGAGAGAGCAATGGTTAATATCCCTGTTAATAATAACCAACGCATCTGGAGAAACGGTTGAAGTCACGGGTGACTCTTGAAATTGATGGAGGAATGTAAGCCACTTGTACAATCACATCAGAGAACTCTCTAGGCAAATAGTAAGATCGGCAACTTACCACGAGCATCTCAATGTTCGCAAACATCTTCCTCTTCTTCACCGTGACATGACCAGGATGACACCACCGATCATTCACGTAAAGGTAGACCTCTCCACCCTGTTTTTTGCCAGTCCTCACCGGATCTCTATCCATCCTGTTTAGTGAAAAACCTTCCATTTTTCACATGGGACTCTAGAATCCTGTCCGACAGTCAAGTCTCCGGAAAACAGTAGACTGACAATAGACATTTCCCATGATGACTGAGGGTAGCACAGGTTTGTACCTCCGCTGACTGTTCCTGACCGGACCCCTCCTGTGCGGCCTCTCTTTCTAGACTTGAGCTTGATTTCTGACAAGTCAACATCAAGATCCAATCCGCCTGGTGCAAAAGGCCATAGCTGCAGGTGCTGCTCCCGACTATAACTGATGAAATGTGGGCTTCATTTCCAGCTTGTAGGCCTATTGTTTGAGAGGCTCTCTAAACAATTATTAACCAAAGCTACAGGAGGCAAACCAAAGTGCGATTATTGAATGCAGCCATTATCGCATCATCAAAGTTAAATCCAAAAGTCATTAAAAAAGTATTAAAAACACACAAAAAATATGAATCACAAATGCACAGGTGGCAGACCTGCCAGCATGGGGGCGGCCCCTCATGATTTTATGGAACAAGGATTACTTGGTGTACCTTTAAATTGGTTACCGCCACTCATCTCATGCGATTCCATCAGCATGAAGTATTTTATCTCGAGTTAACGTGTAAGGTAAAACACACGGTGGGGATTCACTGTGCTTGCAGTCCCATGACTAAGCACAGCACAGGCTTTCACTCAAATGCTAATGGAGTCTTTAGAAAGCGAGACAGAGGTTATGTTCCCCCTCCTGCCTTCATTGTGAGATTGAATGCAAATGTTGGATTGGACTGATGCCACCTGTTGGCTCCCCTGATTGGTTTCACAGAATACTGTGCATTTGTTTGTTTGCACCTTTGCTACTGATGCAGAGAAGTTTGCATGGTGGTTTCCCTCTGAAATTCCCTTGCTGGGCTAAAGGCCACTCTTCTGTGTAATGACATTTCGAAGTGGACGGAAGAGAAAAAAGAGAAACAGGGAACAAAAATCTTTGGCAAAGGCGCTGTTACATTAATAGGTGTGCTTCGTCATTATAAACCACATTATTTGACCATTTCATTTGAGTTTATGCTCAATTTGATGAGGTTCTTGCAGCGTTTAAAAGGGAGATACCATATCCAATTGCGACTGCTCCACTTTCATATGCGGTGTGGGTTTTTTAATAAGCAGAGTAATTTATCTTTGTCATCCATAGACACATGCAAAGACAGCATGGCATGATGCCTATTAGTAGGTTTGCTGTAGTGCAGCGGCACCAGATCTGACCCGATCAAACCTTTGTGTTATTCAACTGCAGAGCAATGTGCGATGAAAGAGAGACGGATTGTTTTTGTAATGGAAAACTAGCTTATTACTCACTAAATACTGTACAGTATACATTAGGGATGGGTATCGCTAACCACAATGCATATGTCAAATGAGGTGGCGTAGTGGCTAGAGCACAGGGCTGCTAATCAGAAAGTCACAGGTTTGAACCCCATGGCCACCACCATTGTGTCCTTGAGCAAGGCACTTAACTCCAGGTTGCTCCGGGGGGGGATTGTCCCTGAAATAATTGCACTGTAAGTCGCTTTGGATAAAAGCGTCTGCCAAATACATAAATGTAAATGTAAACACAGATATCAGAGTTTGCACTTATTTAGACAACTTGCTACTTCATTATTGAAATTTCTAACCTGGTCTCATAGAATCACATTACCTCCATTTTTTTATACCTGCAAGGATTTTAACATGGCTTGTTGTATGTATCGTAGCAGTTTCCTGGTGAAATTAACACATTAGTGTGAGTTGAATGCGTGTTATAAGTGATGTTGATGGTACAGCTCATTTGTTGTGGTAGGCCTATTCATTTTATTTTCAATTACATTTATAGTAATTGGAATTGATTTGATAATTTAGTTACTGCAAAGCAAATATTAAAGACTTTTCAAGAATACCTAGAAAGCTCTAATTACAATCGAATGGTCCATGTGTGATTTAATTTAATATGCTGCCTAGAAGCCTGGAACACACATCATTAGAATAATGACTTCAATGAAAAATGGACTTTTGCAAGACATGTTCTACAGATGACTGCCTGCAGACTAAAGTGTCAAAAGGGGAGCTGTACTGTACCTTAATGACTTCAGTATTGAACACTGACCAGGGTCTTAATTAATGCACTCTGATCCAGTTTCCCAACCTTTTTTCTGCCACGGCACACTTTTTATGACTAAAAAATTCTACGGCACACCACTATCCCACATAGGCCAACCATCGTACATTGATGCAAAATCACAAGGTGTGAAAAAGGTAAGACAATCACTGATCAACAAACATTTTATAGCGTAAATGAGCTTTAATGTAGCTCATATGTGCTATTAGTGAGTCAGTGAATCATTTTGAGTTGTTCATGACCGAAATCTACCAAGAGACTTTGTAGTGTTTAAGCATTAAAAGAACAAAGCAGATCTAGAGTCTTCCTTCAGTCTGAGCATTATTTTTCAACCAAAAAGACAACAATAATAGTCTGATGATAGTTGAGTTACAAAACCATCCTTACCTTCTCCTTTATTAAAACTTTCATGGCGACAAATCTACTGATTTCAGTATAAGAATTATAAACACAAAGCAGATCTACGGTATCATTTTCCTACAGTAGACTATTTAAACGGCTGAGCATGGCTTTTATCAGAAAAGACCACAATAATAGACAAATAATAATAATTTTGAGTTTCAATTATGTTCTTTCGTCATTGTAAAGCGAATTTCACATGAGTTGAGTCGAGGCGTCAACGCTCCGTTCAACGCCAGCGCCAAGCACCGCGTCGCCCTCCACATGACGAGTTGCAGAAAGCTTCACAGAGGGGCGATTTTATGAGTTTGCCACGTAAAAAATCGGGAGGTAATATTTAATTAAAACATTCAATGTCTCTTCACAAATATGGAGAGTTTTTAAATATTTCTTGTTGCTAAGTACTCTCAAACACATTATTGGTGAAGCAAAAACGTGTGTGTGAAAAACACTTTGGTGTGACGTCACTTCATAAACTTCAATGTATTCTGCAGCGCTGACGCGAGTCATGTGATGACCCTTAATGCGTATAAACATCTCTCACTTTTGCACATTAATTGCTCTTCACAATCACAAAAGTGACCGATTATGGTTTAAAAATGGCGAATTTCTCCGAAAGGTGAGGTGTTTGGATCCCTGAAATCTTTTTTTTCATGCATTTATTTATTTTGTTCGATTTTATAATTTTCCAAGGCACACCTGACAATCTTTCACGGCACGCTGGTTGGGAAACACTGCTCTGATCATTGCATATTATCCAGAGACTGCGTTCAGAATGGAATACCAGCTTACTACTTACTCAAAACTGTGCAGTATTGATAATTTAATGTCTTAACCTTTGGCTTTCCAATCAAATAATGACTAAATAAATAGATGTGAAAAAGGTCAAATCAGGCGTAATGCATTTTGGGATTCAGTATTCCATACAGTGTGCTAACATTCTGCCTTACATTTCCTTTAGTGTTTCATGCAAGAAAGTAAGTCAGTCGTGCATGTTTGGAACAACATCATTTTTGCATGAACTATCCCTTTAATAGAGATTATTGCTTTAGTTTGACTCCCACTGTACTGTATACTATACTACTATATCAGCTTGAAGATGCTGGATTGTGTTTGAGTCAGTGTTGGCATTCTTCATCGTATGGTAATTGTCCTCACTGGCACAGTAAACAACAGCAGCCAAACCTGATTGAATTTCATCTGCTGACAGGATGCAGGTGAAAGCAAATAAATGACACGAACGAGCCAGTAGGGAGGTGGAGAACGCTGGAAGACTCGTCATTACAGGACATTGATGTGCAATTAGAGGCAGGAACAGGGATAACAGGTGCATATTTGTCTTATAAAAGAAGGATTTCACCTCAATGAGCCAATGAGGATGGGCCACATGCATTCAGCCTTTTTAAAAACACTTCAGTGTTGCAGTACACCTGCCACATACAGTATTTCTACTATGCCACACTACACTATACTGCAAAGGATAAATGCTACTACAGTTCATATTGAGTTATGACCGAAATCGGCTAGACTATGATCTGTCCTGTGATGGATGGATGTGTCTCAACATTGCTCAGATTAAAAGAAAATGGATTGAGACTATTTAATAATCCATGTTTCTACTGAACAGTCAAAAAACTCTGAAGCCATTTTTCTGAGATTCAGTGTTGTAGTTTTTGTGCTTTGACTTTGTAGGTCAGTATACTATACTACACACTATATACTGTAAAAATGTACAATATACAATAATGATTACATTTATTAAAACTTAAAATCTCAGGATTTACTTTTGAGTAAATAAGTTAGATTTTAGGAGTCAAATGATAAAAATGTTGGTATACTATAGTATACTATTCTGTACTAAACTATGCTATATTAAATCACACTATACTGTGCTATATTGTGTTGTACTATGCTGGACTATACTGTACCATATAATACTAAACTATACTATACCATGTTATACTGAACTGTAGTATACTTTACTGTACAATACCATACTATACCATACTATACTATGCTATATTGTTCTGTACTATAATGTACTGTACTGGACTATACCATACTTTATTATACTGTACTTTACTGCACTATACTATAACATACTATAGTATGCTATACCTACTATATACTACAACCCTAATTCCAAAAAAGTTAGGACAAAATGAAAAATGCTAATAAAAACAAAAAGGAGTGATTTGTAAATTATATTCACCGTTTGCTGTATCCAAAACACTACAACTAAACATTATATGATGCTTTACCTTGTGAATTTCATATATATATATATATATATTTAAATGTACGTTAATTTCATATAAGTTAATTGCAACATGTTCCAAAAAAGTTCAGACAGGAGCATTTTAAGACTATTAACAATTTGTTGAGTTAAAATAACAAGGCAACGTGAAACAGGAGATGTTAAACAGGTGAGGCAATCATGTCATAGTATATAGGGAGCCTCCAAAAACAGCGTAGAACTTCAACAGCAAGGATCAATCGAGATTTGTCAATTTTCCAACAGATTCTTCAGCAAATAATCCAGCACTTTGAGAACAATGTTCTCCAATGACAAATTGGAAGGATTTGGGCATTTCACCCTCTACAGTGCACAATATAGTTAAAAGATTCAAGGAATCTGGTCAAATCTCGGTGCGTAAAGGGCAAAAAACAAAAACCACTTCTGAATGCGTGTGAACTCTGATCCCTCAGACATCACTGTCTTAAAAAACATCCTTCATCTGTAATGGATATCATGAACATGGGCTTGGGAAAACACCATTTGCCGCTGCATCCACAGATGCAAGTTAAGACTTTACTATGCAAAGGAGAAGCCGTACATCAACACTGTGCAGAAGCGCTGCCGACTTCTCTGGTCTCGATTTCAGCTTAGATGGAAAGTAGAATAGTGGAACCGTGTTTTTTGGGTCGATGAGTCAACATTTGAAATAGTTTTTGAGAAACACAGCTTTCATGTTCTCCATGCCACAGATGAAAAGGACCATTCAAGATGTTATTAGCGTCAGATCCAAAAGTGTCTGTTTGGGTCAGTGCCCATGGCATGGGTAAATCGTACATCTGTGAGGGCACCATTAATGCAGACAGATACAGTATGTAAAAAGTTTGCCATACAACACCGTCTTTTCCAGGGATGTCCCGGCATTTTCAGCAGGACAACTTCAAACCTCATAGTGTCCGAATAAGCTGAGAGTGCAGGTGCTAGATTGGCCTGCCTGCAGTCCTGACCATCTCCAGTGGAGAATGTGTGGTGCATTATGAAACACACAAAATGGCAATGAAGACCCAGTATAATTGTGCAGCTGAAGACCTGCATAATGGATGAATGTGGGAAAACTCCACTTTCTAAACTTAACAAACTTGTGTCTTCAGTGCCTAAATGCTTATTAAGTGTTATTAGAAGAAATGGTGATGTTTCACAGTGGTAAACACTCGACTGTCCCAACTTTTTTGGAGTGTGAAACAATGTAATTCACAAGGTAAAACATCATATAATGTTGTTGTAGTGTTTTGAATACAGCAAAGGGTGAATATAATTTACAAATCACTCCTTTTTGTTTTTATTAGCATTTTTCATACTGTCCCAACTTTTTCGGAATTGGGGTTGTCTGTGACTATACTATACTATACTATACTATACTATACCATGCTCTACTGTTATGTTCTACACTATATTGTCTCCAACCATACCATGCTATGTTATACAATACTATACTATACTATAATAGACTGTACTAAACTTTACTACATTATACTGTACTGCGCTATACTATACCATACTGTATGGTACTACTATAACGTACTATTCTCTACCATATTATACTGTACTATACTATGCCATATTATAGTATACCATACTGTTCTGTAATATATATATATATATATATATATATATATATATATATATATATACTACACTACACTATACTTTGTTGTACTTTACTATACTATCCTAACCTATACTATACTATTATTTTTATTATTTTTTTGGGACATTACCAAATTGATTTCTGTAATTTTATCATATTTTATTTTGACCTGAGCGAACTCTAGTTGATAGCACAAAAGCACCACCCCACAAAATATTGTGGCATGTGCACTGCCCGCCAGGCCATGTCTCAGTACAATAAACATTCACTCATTTTCAAAAGACACTTGGCTATTTATGTAGACTGTATGACTAGAACAATGAGCCATATCAGCAAATATTTACATTTTCAAAAATGGATGAACATACTGAAATGCTGTAACAAGGGCCAGTTGTTAACCTTAATTGCTACTAACAGGTGCATATGATGCAAACAAGTGTGTAGGCGAAGTATACATTAAGTCCCTAAAAAGGGCAGAAATTCCATCTTAACACATGACAATTTAAAAGTTTTTGACTTTTTGCCAGTTTCTATACACGAGTGCAATTCAAGTGAGTAAGATTATGTAGGAGTCAGTCTACATAGATCTACATCTTGGGTGGTGGTGACATTATAATTTGCAGTTGCAAATGCCAATTCCCCAGGATGTTATTCAAAGAACAATAAGAATAGGACAAGAACAGAACCAGGCATATTTTTATAACCCTCTCCAGAGAAGAATCATTAGTCATATCCTACGATTTTTTTTTATTGTCAGGAACCAGCCACTTGTGCTCTCCCTTGAAATTCAAGGCTTTAATCCCTGTGGTGCAGTTCAGCCAGTGTATGTGGTCAGTGCAGCCGTTATCGTGTTTGTCCAGAACAGGCACCTGTTTCGTAAAGCAGATTTACAGGCATTGGACGGGCTCCAAGGAGTGAGGATTCCGGAGACTGGCTCTTACTACCTTCAGCTGTTTGGGATTGCACTCCTTTATGACACTTTATGACACTCCTTTATTCCAAATTGCTCATTACAATTTGGGATATCACTTTTTTAAGAGTCTTCTTTGAAAATGAATCATTATAATGAGGAACGTATTGTAATATACTGTATGTAAAGACATCATTTCCTTCTGGTGCACAAGGATAATGTGTTGAAGGAGACCAACTGTGTTATCCGATACATACACAGCACATGGTATGTTTCATTACAAATCAAAATTCATGAGCACTACCAATCCCCAACCTACTTTCAACAAATATCCCATTTCCTTTCTAACACCCCCCCCTCCCCTTCTGCATTTCCGCAGTGACAAGCACTTTCGTCTGTTGTGCTTGGCTGTCTAGATTGATGAGCACAACTTTACTGTTTGACAGTCTGTTAGAAAATATTTCAAGGGAGCGCTTGACTGACGCTCCAATACGCAAGCTGTGACAGCTCGCCGGTGACCTGCTGCTGAGGTTTGAGAATACTGAAAACCTTCCTGATCTGCATAATCAGACAAACAGTGTTGACCTGTGTTTTTCTCTCCACATCGTGTTTCTCAATAGATGTAATTATTAGAAAAGTTGGCTATTGCCATTTCAAAACACATGATGGCATTTAAAGGGATAGTTTACCTCAATATTACATTTCTGTTATCATTTACTTGCCTTCAAGTTGCCTTCATTCACCATCCACTTTAATTTAATTTTCTTTTCTCCATGTAATGAAAGTGAATGGTGTCTGAGGCTGACATTCTGCCTAACATCATTGCCATTGCAGACTTAAGGAATCAGTCCTCTGGGAATCTATCAAGGAAAAACAGCCCTGTTTGTGGTTTGTGAGTTGTAATTATGAGCCACTGATCTAATGAGTTAGAGTGAGAGCTTCTGTGAGAGTTGAAATTGAGCCAGCTATTGATTAAGTATAGACCGAGCAAACAAAGAGGCTACATTCACTCTGTCAATGTTTGTGATTGACAACCGTATTTACTAACATTTACTTGACTGTCGAGCTATATGACATGAAAAACAACAAGTTCTCCAGTTTGGTTTCATTTACCGAGCACAAGTTTACTGTTTAAGTTAACCTGCACTAAAAATTCTAAACTGGTCTCTTTATGCTCATATTTTATTGGTCAGGACATTTGATCGCCCAGTAAAGAAAAAAAAAGTTGTCACTCTCAGCATAAAATAACAGCATCGCTTTGTCGGAGTGCGATTCGGTGCTAATGTACGCTACAGGTGAGAATGGCTCGTTAGGAATCCATTGTTTCGATTCAAAATGTTAATCACAGCGAGTAATCATGAAAAAACTTTGCCTTTGGTGTGCAAAGGCCTTTAGAGTGTTACTATTTATACATTTTTGTTAAATATTTTTTACATTGCTCGTTGTTTGTGTTGCGGCAGTTTCCTGGATATTTAAACACTGGAAGCGCTTTACCTTTCAAACAAATTACAAGTAAAATTACATTTTGTCATTTCATAAACACTTTTCACACTGTTCCTCACACAATGATATCTTATGACATCTAAACACGTATTTTTTCATGACTTGTAAGGTGATAGTGTAGAGCGGAGGAGGGCGGGGCCGGAACAACGCACGCCCGGTCCCCAATCAGCCTGATGGCGGCGCATGAGGGATAAAGGCGGCCGGTGACGACAGTTAGAGAGAGAGAGAGAGAGAGAGAGAGAGAGAGAGAGAATTACAGGCAGCTGCTCTGAGTGTTTATGTTTGTGTGTTTTTGGTTCAGTTTATTATTAAACTATTATTTATATTGCCAAGCCGGTTCTCACCTCCTCCTTTCCCTTAACCCCTTACACTGGTGCTGAAACTCGGGAGGGCGGAGTCCTCGACACTGCCATCCACCCAGGGGAGTAGTGCTGCCATCCACAGGAGGACAAAGTAGCCAGACCGCCCAACGCAGAGAATGGCCGCCATCCGCGAGGCGAGTGGGGACTGGACTCCCCGACCACCAGTACTGAGTAGCCAGACCGCCCGGACACAGAGAACGGCCGCCGTCTGCTAGGCGAGTGGGGACTGGACTCCCCGACCGCCTGGAGTGAAGGAACCACTGCCAGGGGTGGAGGAGTGTCCCCACGGGTCACCAAGAACGCGGAGGGGCGTCCTGTCCGCTGTTGAAGTTCCTTCACTCCAGGCGGTCGGGGAGTCCAGTCCCCACTCGCCTAGCAGACGGCGGCCGTTCTCTGTGTCCCCTGGGTGGATGGCAGTGTCGAGGACTCCGCCCTCCCGAGTTTCGGCACCAGTGTAAGGGGTTAAGGGAAAGGAGGAGGTGAGAACCGGCTTGGCAATATAAATAATAGCTTAATAATAAAATGAACCAAAAACACACAAACACACAGAGCAGCTGCCTGTAACTCTCTCTCTCTCGAACTGTCGTCACCGGCCACCTATATCCATCGCGCGCCCCCATCAGGCTGATTCGGGACCGTGCGTGCATTGTTCCGGCCCCGCCCTCCTCTGCTCTACAGATACATTTGAACATTTGCATTACATAACCAACTACATTTACAAGCTTGTTCAATTGCAATCAAATTGCGCTCTAGCTCAACTGATAAATTGTTGCACATGTGCTGCAAAGGTCTGGGATACGAGTTCTGAAGAGCATGCAAGTCGACACATGAGCTGAAAGGACATTGTTGCTTCAGTAATAACTTTAACTTTATGCGAATGATGAGCGACATTCGCGAGCGACTACCAATAAGAGTGAAGACAGAGGAGCTTGCATCAGGCAGGGTAAGTGTAAGATATGGAGGAGAAGTTAAAAGTTTCTGTGAGAAATTTCACTGTTCTATATCATTTGTCTTTAACCACATGGAAATGGGCTAATAAAATGATGCATGAAAAACCGTGTCAGCTTTCTGTGTTTGATTCATATATTTATATATCGTTCATCTTGTTTAATGATATGATTCATTAAGCGCTTCTGCAGGTTATGTAAAATGAACCCCCTGCAGAATGTAAATTTTTTTGAGGCAAAAGAACAGATTCCTTGTCAAATTGTGCAGTCCACCATTGTGCAGGCCAGTTGTGCAGTCCACCAATAACGTTAGTGGCGGCAGCAGTAGGAATGCCCACCAGTGACACAGATCGCCAAGTCTAGGGACACCAAGCGACAATGTCACCCGCGGTGTGAACAGGCCTTTCGGGAGTCACTTTGGTAATGGAATGCGGTTATCACAACGGTTGCCAACTTTTCAGTATACAAGGCTTTTGTACTTTAATATGGGATGGGCCGCTTTAATAGGGGATCAAGCATTTCGCCCTCTGACCACAAGATCAACATTAGACATTTTTCTGCTTCAATATGGGAGACAAAGCCTTCAATATGGAACGTTTCGCCAACTGGTTTAAAAACCTGGACAATAGGTGTGCCGTACAGAATGCCGGCATAATGCTAATATACCCTAGTTACCTGACTAATAGTACCCTAGAACTTCATGATTTTTGGCTCTCTAAAACAGGATTGACACCCATATTCTACTGCTATTCTACATAGCCAAAGATGGTTGAATTAACCAAGAAGTATCCAGCTCTTACCTTTAATGCAGTAGATAAGCACTGCACCCACAAGTTCTTCCTTCTAAATCAGTTATATTAAGTAGATCTGCTTATTTGTCATCTCAAAATTCTCAACAATGTTCTTGCATTACATCAGCTGTACATCTCAGCAATCCTTGATGTTAAAAACTGATTTGTGCAGCCAAACAATCAAGGGTTCTTTTTTGACTGAATAGTTTTTGCCTAATTTATATTTTCCACTGAACGTGCACTGCTATTGTTTTCCTGCAGAATGTTTAAAATCACATAAGGCAGATTGCTTTTCAGCCCAAGTGTACAGAAACTTGTGATGAGATTAGCGACTTGAATAACAAGCAAAGTCACATGGATCACGTTAATAATGGTGAATGGTTTTGTGTTCTTTGAAGGCCACCAATAAAAGTCTTCTTATGTTCCTGTCCTTGGGTCGCTAGACAACATCTATGCATTAACAAAGTACCTTTGCTGAGGTCGTGACTAGCAATGGGATGACTCGGTAAAGACTGCAACCAAGAATATTAAACAGTCACATTGGTAATAACCATGACCAACTGCTAGTCACGACCTCAGCAGTGGTGCGTTTGTTAATGCATCGTCTAGGGCTGCATGATATATCGTTTCAGCATTGACATTCCGATATGCGCATTCGCAATAGTCACATCACAGAACGTGCGATGTAGTATGGTAAACATATATCAGTCTAGAATATTTTTTTTTCAAAAGGAAAACGTGCATTATTTCTGTCTGATATGACGTAATTTACTCCGATTTATGGGATCTTGGATACACCGAGTTTATTATAATTTTTTTTAAAACACTTTCGTTGCTGCACTTTGTTGACGTGCAGGCTCTGCTTGCGCATGACGAAATGATGAGTGAGGAACAGGCAAAAAAGGCCGAAATGGAGAATTTGGTTGCAAAAAGAAACGCATCGTCAGTTATATGGAAATATTCCAGCTACAGACACTGCAGTTTATTGTTTGTTTTGTTTACAGTTTTTTGTTTTTTTGTCTTGGATGTTGACTGCCTTATTGTATACGACAGACAAACGCTTTTGGACATTGGTTCGGCAATTACACACCAAAAACTTCAAATTCCTCAATGCCGAACCGCTGTTTACAAACATAACAGTGGAGCCCTTTGTCTGGGCTGCTGGCCACGGAAACGCAGAAGGAAAAGGGGAAAAAGAGCCGGTGTTCTCATCAGAGTAAGACGTGCAAATCGACCCCCGCTTACCCTGTATACTACTGGCAAATGTTCAGTCTCTGGACAACAAGCTCTGCGAGCTGAGAGTGCGGATCTCTTTCCAATGAGAGACGAGTGATTGCTGCGTTATCTGCCTTGCAGAAACCTGGATGTCTGCAGAGATTCCAGACTCGCCATCAAACCCGCAGGGTTCTCCATGCACCGAGCGGACAGAGCGAAAGACCACTCAGGTAAAAGCAGAGGTGGTGGTGTATTTTTTATGATCAACAAATCATGGTGTGATCAGAGGAACATACATTTTATCAGGTCTTTCTGCTCTTTGTGCTCTTTCTGTGTCGACCATTCTGGCTACCGAGGGAATTCACAGCGGTCATTATCACCTCTGTGTCCCCCACCCCCACCCCACCCCAACAAGCCGACACAGACCGGGCACTCAAGGAACTGTATGGGAGTATAAGTGAGCAGGAAACCGTGCACCCTGAGGCTGCGTTCATTGTTACCGTGGACTTTAACAAAGCCAATTTTAAAACAATAGCACCAAATTACCACTAACACATAAACTTCAACACACGTGGGGACCGGGTTTTGGACCATTGCTATTCTCCTTTCCGGGATGGCTACAATCCCTCCCCCGCCCACCATTTGGCAAATCAGACCACTCTTCTGTTCTGCTTCTGCTCGCCTACAGGCAGAAACTGAAACAGGAAGCACCACCCTCAGAATGATCCGGTGCTGGTCAGACCAATCAGACTCTATGCTACAAGACTGTTTTGATCACGCGGACTGGGAGATGTTCCGGTCTGCCTCTGATGACGACATCGAGGTTTACGCTGATAGCGTAACATGTTTCATCAGGAAGTGCGTAGAGGACGTTGTGCCAACCAAAACAATACGGAGCTACCCCAACCAGAAACCATGGGTTAACGGCGATGTTCGCTCGGCACTTAATGTGCGCTTTTAATTCCGGGAACGCGGAGGAGCGTAAACAAGCCAGTTATGCCCTCCGTAACACTATCAGTGCAGCCAAACGCCAGTACAGGCACAAAATTGAAGGACAGTTCAACACCACCGACTCTAGAAGTATGTGGCAGGGAATTAAAATCATTACGGACTACAAAGGGAATAAAAACACCACCGTGAACACCATTGCCTCTCTCCTGGATGAGCTTAACACATTTTATGCTCGTTTCGAGGACAACAACACCGCCCTCGTGGAGAGAGCACTCACGGCCGACGCTACAGAGGTTGGTTCACTGTAACCCGATCCTTCCGATGGGTGGACATCCGTAAAGCCCCTGGTCCAGACGGCATTCCAGGCCGCGTCATCAGAGTGTGACCGAACCAACTGGCTGGTGTTTTTATGGAAAATTTAAACCTGTCCCTCTCCCTGTCTGTAGTCCCCACATGCTTCAAAACGTCAACCATTGTGCCTGTACCGAAGCAAGCCAAAATCACTTGCCTAAATGACTGGCGTCCTGTTGCTCTGACCCACATCATTAGCAAATGCTTTGAGAGGTTAATCAGAGATCACATCTGCTCTGTGCTGCCCACCTCTTTGGACCCATTGCAGTTTGCCTACCGCAACAACCGCTCCACTGATGATGCCATTGCATCTACAATACACACTGCTCTCTCCCACCTGGAAAAAAGGAACACATATGTGAGAATGCTGTTTGTATACTACAGCTCGGCATTCAACACCATAGTGCCCTCCAAGCTTGATGAGAAACTCCGGGCTCTGGGCTTAAACAACTTGCTGTGCAGCTGGATCCTGGATTTCCTGTCAGGCAGACGTCAGGTGGTTAGAATGGGCAGCAACATCTCCTCATCACTGACCCTCAACACTGGAGCCCCGCAGGGCTGTGTTCTCAGCCCACTTCTGTATTCTCTGTACACACATGACTGAAGTTTGCTGATGTTACGACGGTGGTAGGTCAGACAGTGATGAAACGGCCTACAGAGAGGAGGTGCACACTCTGACATGCTGGTGTCAGGAGCACAACCTCTCCCTCAATGTCAGTAAGACCAAGGAGCTTGTAGTGGACTTCAGGAAGAAAGACAGAGAACACAGCCCCATCACCATTAATGGAGCACCGGTGGAGTGAGTCAGCAGTTTCAAGTTCCTCGGTGTCCACATTACTGAGGAACTCACATGGTCCGTCCACACTGAGGTCATTGTGAAGAAGGCTCACCAGCGCCTCTTCTTCCTGAGACGGCTGAGGAAGTTTGGAATGAACACCACATCCTCACACGGTTCTACACCAGTACTGTAGAGAGCATCCTGACTGGCTGCATCACCACCTGGTACGGCAATAGCACCGCCCACAACCGCAAAGAACTGCAAAGGGTGGTGCGAACTTCCAGAAACATCATCGGAGGTGAGCTTCCCTCCCTCCAGGATATATATAACAGACAGTGTGTGAAAAAAGCTCAGAGGATCATCAGAGACTCCAGCCACCCGAGTCATGGTCTGCTCTCACTGCTTCCATCAGGCAGGCGGTAGCGCAGCATCAGGACCCGCACCAGCCGACTACATGACAGTTTCTTCCCCCAAGCAATCAGACTTTTGAACACTTGATCTCTCACGATCAACAATCAGCACTGCACTTTATTAATCTTCATATTATTATCTCACACTGGACTGTTAAATATATTCTCCACAATATAACTACTGCATATATATATATATATATATATATATATATATTTTTATATACTCTTATTTTTTATTTTTATTGTGTGTGTATTCTATATTGTGTGTACTGTTTACTGTACATTGTATAATAGGATTATGTTGTAAGTATATGTACATTTGATATGTAAATATGTTGTTTATTGTAAAGTGGTTTATGTCTCGCCACTGTCACGACTGCTATGTTGCTCGGAACTGCACACAAGACTTTCACCTACTGTTGAACTTGTGTACATAGTAGTGTGACAATAAAGTGATTTGATTTGACTTGATTTGATTTGATTGAATGCCGTCCAAAGCAAAAAACTATTTCGGATGCCTTTGCCAGTGTTACACCATACAAGATAGGTTCCAAACAGCAGGGAGAAATCACAGATTCAGTAACATTTCATCTTGTGAAAGACATGGTACCAATTAACATGGTTACCATAGAGGGTTTTAAAAACATGATTCGGTCACTTGACAAGCGGTATGTAAGACCATCACGCAACTATTTATTTAAAGTTATTTGTTTTATAAACATTTTATTTTATGTTGTATTTTTGTAAACCACTCATGGTTTAAATCAAAAGATGTTTATTGTTTATTATTCTATTTAAAAAAAGAGGTTTGTAATTTAATTTGTAATGTAATAAAATGTTAAATTACTTTATCATTCACATTAATTCCCTATTGTGATAATGAAACTTCCTCCTCGGTGTAATGCTCTGGTTTAACCTGGTTGGAGAACAGAGATTAAGCCTCCTGTAATCTCCTGGATCACTTCTAGACTCCACACTTCTTCATTCACTAATGAGGCCCTTTATTTTAGGGTAAGCAACATTTATTATTAATATCATAACATGTTAGATCATTGACTTTAGCCTGAATTGATAGAAGAGTATTACGTTAATAGAATGGAACCATGGTGAATTAAACGGTGTATTAATTATTATAATAAAATAAACTACCCAAAATTAGTAAAAAAGTCATTTTCAGTTTATTTTGATGCAGTTTGATGCAGGAGGAGGAGATGCAGTTCCCTACAAAATCACCCCAATCATTCTAGAATAATAATTTCTCCTCAAATAGAGCTATTCGAGTCATCCAGTGAAGTCATCCTGTATTTTTTCATATCGCAACATACATAGCAGAAAACAAAATATCGCAATGTCAGTTTTTTCCAATATCGTGCAGCCCTAGCATTGACTATGACCAGTATCCAAAGTTATAACCAATTTTACAACTTCAGTACCATGATGATGTAGTCAACAAAACCTAAAACCCAAATATGACTGTAGAAATTACAATTTAAACAACTTTACAGCTCAAGTAATATAGGATTTTTAATTAAGTTTTATCAAATTAAAAGCTTCACATTGCTACCTTTAAACCCTCCAAACATTTGCCCCATTAACTTCCATTTTTACTTTTTTTTTTTTTTTTAAAGAAAAGGAGGGATGAGTAGAAATACATTTTTGTGATAATCAACATCATTCCACGAATGCTGTCAATTGAGCTTAACTTGTATTGCACCCGGAATATTCCGTTAAAAGGTATATTCCGTGTTCAATACAAGTTAAGCTCAATTGACAGCATTTGTGGCATGATGTTGATTACCACAAAAATGATTTAGATTGTTAGTTTCAGGGTACCCGAACTCTCTCTGTAATTGACACACAACATTAGTTGTGTAAAGTGAAACATGATAAAACACGATAAAAAACAAGAAACTGCGAGTCTTTAAAAGTGAATGTTTAGAAAAAGTTTATCTTAAACTTTTATATTAAAAGTTTAATCTTGTTGTGCGTTTGGCTTTAATATGAGCTGCTGGGGCCTCATGTATAAAACTTGACGTAGATTTCACCCTAAAAATAGGCATACGGACAAAAGTCAGATTTTGCGTATGCAAAAATATTTCAGATTTATAAAAGTGTACGTACTCTGGGGGCCTGGGTAGCACAGTGAGTAAAGATGCTGACTATCACCCTTGGAGTTCACGAGTTTGAATCCCAGGGCATGCTGTTTGACTGCAGCCAGGTCTCCTAAGCAACCAAATTGGCCTGGTTGCTGGGGGGTGGGGGGGTAGAGTCACATGGTTAACCTCCTCGTGGTCACTATAATGTGGTTCTCGCTCTTGGTGGGGCGCGTGGTGTGTTGTGTGTGTGGATGCCGCAGAGAATAGCGTGAAGCCTCCATGTTCCACGGTAATGCGTTCAAGAAGCCACGTGATAAGATGCACGAATTGACGGTCTCGGATACAGAGGCAACTGAGATTCGTCCTTTGCCACCTAGATTGAGGTGAGTCACTATGCCAAGACGAGGACTTAAGAGCACATTGGGAATTCCAAATTGGGGAGAAAAAGGGAAAAACAAAGCAAAAAAAGATGTACTCCAGAACCAGCTGAAAGTTCACTTTATAAATACCAGTTAACGGAAGATTTAGCATATATGCATGTTATTTATTACCCACCCTGTCTCCTCTCCAAAATAACCATAAATGAAGCACTCAGTGCCTGTTTTTACTATGCATTACCCAGTCTGCATGTAATTTACATCTCTGTCTGTTGCCATTCAGACATGTGATACAGCCACATTTAACGACATGAGAAACTAGGAGAATAGACGATAAAACAAACTGTAAATGTCATATGTGCCTTGAAGATAGATGCTGCTGCTAAAAACTATTTCTTAATCTTTGTCATGTTTTAGAGTAAAAATATCTAAACATCCTTTAAACGATCAATTTACTTGAGAAAGATTATTTTATAAGATGTTAAGACATGTTCCCTTTACAAAAAGCTTCACTTTGATGCTGCGCTGCTAAGCGCTATGGGGAAACAATCTTATTGTGAGCTGCTTCTGAACATGTGTGTAACACGTCAATGAAATTGACTGGAATTTATAGCCTCGGTTGGTGAGATCATTGGACGCACCTGTGACGAGGCTATAAATAGAAGGCGTCACCAGAGTGTCGTCAGACATTTTTCTTCAGAGCTTTCTCTCTGTGTGTTTTCACGAGACTCTTGCTAGAAATTGCTTAAACTCTTAAGCCTTTCCTTCTTTCTCTCTTTATATATATATATATATATATATATATATATATATAAAAAAAAAAAAAGGGGAAAATGGCGGAAAAGCAGGGCAAACAATGCGTGTTTCCATGTCAGCGTTCTATGTCTGACAGGGACACGCATCAATTTTGCTTTGTTTGCTTGGGGGAAGAGCACGCTACTCTCGCGTTGGAACAGGGCGGGTGTGAGCATTGTGACCTACTTTCGGTCGGGATGCTTCGCGCTCGCCTTGCTTACTTCCGAGAGTCGGCACCCACACTTCATTCGTGGGGCTCTCGCGTGGATCTGGCTGAGGAGCGAGAGAAACGGGTTCGCCCCTTTCGCTCGCTCTCTCCCCAGATCCTGCTGGTCCCTCGCGTGATCCTGAAGCGCGCTTCGGCGCCTCTTCAGTTCACGAGGGGGACCTCCTTTCCCTTGGGTCGGATTTAGAGTTAACCGCATCTGAGCGCTCCAATCGCGATTCAAAATCTTCGGAGGAGCTGCTCGATGTGATTACTCGCGCGGTGGCCAGGCTTCAAATAGACTGGCCACGTGACCAAGTTCCCCCCAAGCGCTCTAAATTAGAGGACAGATTTCTGTCTGGTGACCAAGGGAAGGGAACACCTCGTCAGTCCCTTCCCTTCTTTGATGATCTCCATGACGAACTTTCTCGTTCTTGGAACAAGCCTTATACTTCGCGCATTCACGTGCCTTCGACGTCAATATATTCGACTATCGTTGGCGCTGAGGCGCGAGGGTATTTAAAGATGCCACCGGTCGAAGAGACACTTGCCGGTTATCTCTCGCCGGGTTCTACGTCATCTCTTAATAAATCTGCTCTCCCTTCTAAGCCATGCAGGGTAACCTCCATGCTGGTCGGGAGAGCATGTCAAGCGGCTGGTCAGGCTGGTGCTGCGTTGCACACCATGGCTGTTTTGCAGGCATACCAGGCTGACCTGCTAAAAGATTTGAGTGCGGGAAGGAGTCTCGACGATGAAGCTTTCTCTGAGCTTCGTCGAGCTACTGATTTGTCTCTCCGTGCCACCAAGCAGTCAGCCCGTGCTATTGGCCGGTCTATGTCCGCTTTGGTTAGCACTGAAAGGCACTTGTGGCTGAATCTATCCGGCATCAAGGATAAGGACAGGGTTTTCCTTCTTGATGCCCCAGTTTCGCCTTCTGGTCTCTTTGGAGACGCCATGAATACGGTCATCTCCAGATTCCAGGAGGCGAAAAGCCATGAGGAGGCTTTTGGAAAATTCCTTCCTCGTCGCACTCAGGGGGCGAGGCCGTCGGTCACCCAGTCTCGCCCTGATTCTGTGAGGAGGGAGTTTCAGAAGCAGAGCGTGGCAAGTCGTGCTCCCCCTCGTAAAGATTGGGGACAGACTCGTCGTTCTCAGCAACCTCCCAAACAAGACCTCAGGGCTGTTATCTCTAAGAGAAAGAAGCCCTGACGTCTTTGTTTCCAACCTTGTGAGGGTAGTTCCCTTCGGGACGGGGCGCGTGTATCATTCACTTCGGCCCTCCCGATACCCTCACGAAACCTCTTCACTCCCGCCACCCTTGGTGTTTCGGGTGACAGGGGTTTCCAACAAAATGTTGAATGTACCGTCGCTTCCTGCCATATTCCAGGACACGGAACATTCTACACCCCCTCGACAGGAAGTCTTGAAATTAGTTCCCATCTCAGAGAACCTGGCAGCGTGGAAACTTCTGCCAGGTATTTCTATGTGGGTTCTAAAAACAGTAGAAAAAGGCTACAGAATTCAGTTCGCTTGCCGCCCTCCGAGCTTCAACGGCGTGCTTTCCACTACCGTAAGCCCGAAACAGGCATCTCTACTTCAGGTAGAACTGCGAAATCTCTTGGAGAAAGGGGCCATAGAACATGTTCCCCTTCCAGAGAAAGAGTCTGGCTATTACAGCAGATACTTCCTGGTCCCCAAGAAGGGGGGGGGGGGGGTTGCGTCCCATCTTGGATCTTCGTGCCTTGAACCGCTCTGTCAAGACGCTCAGGTTCAAGATGCTAACAGTCAGGTCCATCGTGTCTCAGTTCCAACGCTTCGATTGGATGGTCACGATCGACCTCATGGACGCATACTTTCATATTGGAATTCTGCCACAGCACAGGAAGTTCCTGAGGTTCGCTTTCGGGGACGAAGCCTTCCAGTATCGGGTCCTTCCATTCGGTCTAGCCTTATCACCCCGCACATTCACGAAATGCATGGATGCAGCACTGGCTCCGTTGCGACTCCAGGGCATCCGCGTTCTGAATTATCTAGACGACTGGCTGATCCTAGCCCAGTCTCAAGAACTGGCAGTTCAGCACAGGGATATCGTCTTAGCTCATCTAGGTTCTCTGGGTCTGAGACTCAACGCCAAAAAGAGCGTTCTTTCCCCGACCCAGAAAATTTCCTATCTGGGGGTTATATGGAATTCGGTCACGATGCAGGCACAGTTGTCTCCCGCTCGTGTCACCTCCATTCAGAACTCCCTGAGCATTCTCAGGCTAGGTCAAGTTTGCACTCTTCTTCAGTTCCAACGAATTTTGGGTCTCATGGCGTCTGCGTCCACGGTGATTCCTTTGGGCCTTCTCCATATGAGACCGTTTCAGCTGTGGCTAAAAGCCAGAGGGTTTCATCCAAGGGCCAGTCCCCTCAGGCAAATAAGGGTTACGCGCCCAGTGCTTCGTTCCCTTTCTATGTGGTTCAGACCCCGGTTTCTCACCTTGGGTCCCACTCTTGGTGCGTTGTGTCGTCGCAGGATGCTTACGACAGACGCCTCCCTGACGGGTTGGGGTGCGGTCTTAAGTGGTCGTCCAGCCCAAGGGGTATGGGAGAGTCATCAACTCGATTGGCACATAAATCGCCTCGAGCTGATGGCAGTATTTCTGGCCCTGAAATACTTTCTCCAACATTTGAGAGGCTGCCACGTCCTTGTGCGGGTGGACAACACAGCGGCAGTCTCCTACATAAATCATCAAGGAGGCCTACGTTCTCGCCACCTCAATTTGCTGGCACGTCGGATTCTCCTTTGGGCCCAGGGCAAGTTACTGTCACTCAGGGCAGTCTATATCCCTGGACGCCTGAATGTGGGAGCAGATTTTCTGTCCAGACGAATCTTACCATCGGGCGAGTGGAAACTCCATCCCGAGGTAGTACAACAGATCTGGGAGAGATTTTACAGAGCCGAAGTGGACCTCTTCGCCTCTCAAGAGACTGCGCAATGTCCCCTCTACTTCTCTCTGGGTCACCCAGCCCCTCTGGGTCTGGACGCGATGGCGCATACATGGCCCAGAATGCGCCTGTATGCGTTCCCTCCGATCTCTCTGCTCCCAGGAGTCCTGGCCAGAGTTCGCCAGCAAGGGTCTTGCCTCTTATTGATAGCGCCTCGCTGGCCGAACAGGGTTTGGTTCTCTGAGATGATGCCTCTCCTAGACGGCTCGCCCTGGGCGATTCCGGACAGGAAGGACCTTCTGTCTCAAGCACAGGGGACAATATTTCATCCCCGGCCCGAGTTGTGGAGACTTCACGTTTGGCCCCTGAAGGGTACCAACTGAGGGACACAGGGCTGTCGCTTGGGGTTATTGAAACCATTCTTAGTGCTAGGGCTCCCTCCACCAGAAGAATTTACTCCAGTAAATGGGGTGTCTTCGAAAGGTGGTGCAGTTCACACGATGCAGATCCAGTTAACTGCCAAATTGTTTCAGTTCTGGAGTTTCTGCAAGAGAAACTGTCAGCAGGCATGTGCCCCGCTACTCTCAGGGTTTATGTGGCCGCCATTTCAGCTTGCCACGCCCTGATTGACGGGGTGCCTTTAGGGAGACATCCTCTACTCGCCCGCTTCATTCGTGGAGCCAGGCGACTGAGACCTCCCGTTAGGGCCAGAACTCCTTCGTGGGACTTAACTATAGTCCTGGAGGCTCTGGTCGAGACCCCTTTTGAACCTCTGGAATCAGCGTCTGACAGACTTCTGACTCTCAAGATGGTCTTCCTTATGGCTATTACCTCTCTTAAGAGGATTGGGGATCTACAGGCTCTGTCTATTCTGCCGGCCTGCTTAGAATTTGCCCCCGGTATGGCAAAAGCTATATTGCATCCTCACCCTGATTATCTTCCTAAAGTTCCTTTTTCGACAGTACATCCTGTCACTTTAGAAGCCTTCTGCTCCCCGCCGTTTTTAACGCCGGAGCAGGAAAGACTTCATGGACTTTGCCCAGTCCGTGCCCTTCAGATTTATCTCCACCGCACAAGCCAGTGGCGTAAGTCAGGGCAATTGTTTGTTTGCTATGGGGGCCGCAACAAGGGGGCGGCCGCTAGTAAGCAGACTATGTCACATTGGGTGAGGGATGCTATTGCCCTGGCCTATGAGGCGCGCGGTCAAGCTTCGCCAGTAGGTGTCAGGGCTCACTCCACCAGAGGGGTCGCTTCCTCTAAAGCCTTGGCTAGAGGGGTCCCTCTGCAGCAAGTTTGTGATGCGGCAGGCTGGTCCTCTCCGCACACATTCATTAAATTCTATAGTTTGGATGTTCATGCTACTCCGGGCTCTTACGTCCTTGAGTCGACATCTCAAACTCATGCAGGAGCAAGTTTATGACGTGGCGGGCTAGTCCCCTCCACACACATTCTACAATTTCTACATTGGCTGGGATGTTTTGCTACCCCGGACTATGCCCTTGGGTCAACATCCCGGGCTCATGCCAAATCCAAGTTCATGGTACGAACTTTTGAGTTAGAGCCTTTGAATCGGCTTCTAAAACTCATCTTTTGACTTTGTAGGCTAGATGCTCCGCTACTCCGGACTCTTATGTCCTTGAGTCGACATCTCAAGCTCATGTCTAAACCAGGTTTGTGATACGGCAGGTTAGTCCTTTCCGTACACACTCTTCGGATTTTATGGTGTTAGATGTTCTGCTACTCCGGGCTTATGCCCTTGAGTCGACATCTCAAGCTCATGTCTGGAGCCTCTCGCGTTCTGTGAAAACACTTCACAACGATCAGGGGTCCGGACAGCCCCAGTGCGGCGGCGTGGGCATTTCGTTCCCCATAGCGCTTAGCAGCGCAGCATCAAAGTGAAGCTTTTTGTAAAGGGAACGTCTCTGGTTACTTGTGTAACCCTTGTTCCCTGAAAAAAGCGTAACGAGATGCTGCGCTTCTTTTGCCGCACTGGGACGTCCCAGGACCACTCTTCAGAAAAATAATCTGACGACACTCTGGTGACGCCTTCTATTTATAGCCTCGTCACAGGTGCGTCCAATGATCTCACCAACCGAGGCTATAAATTCCAGTCAATTTCATTGACGTGTTACACACATGTTCAGAAGCAGCTCACAATAAGATTGTTTCCCCATAGCGCTTAGCAGCGCAGCATCTCGTTCCGCTTTTTTCAGGGAACAAGGGTTACACAAGTAACCCGAGACGTTTTCAGAGAATACAGTACCGTGTTTCTGACCTATCCAGACCAGACACCTGACTGAATATGTCTGGCAGTGTTTTACCAGGCCATTCTAAGCTCCATACATTTTTATTCTAAATGTTTTGAATTAAATGAAAAGAAGAATTTAGAATCAGTCTGCTCCATTCATTACTTGTCCATTTGCAGTCACTAATTCACACAAACCAGTAAAAGAGTCTGTTCGCACAGTCAGGAGTGTGTGGACGGTGCGCACATATTTATGGTTTAAGTTTATTTTTTATAAATCCTAATGTGTGCGTGGGAAATGCACATTTCAATGCCCATTATATACATTTATACATCAGACCCATGGAGTTGTAGAGGCGAAGTGCCCTTGAGTTGATGATGCAAGTCAAGTCAAATAATTAGTTTACCTTGTAAGATCTTCAAGGAGTTTCGGCATGGCCGTTTAAAAAAAAAATCTAATCAGTAGAGATTACAGCAAGCTTAACCCAGAAGAATGTGTGTCAATCCTAATCCTGTTTTAAGCAAGCTGCATGAAAACACCATTTATAAGGTCAAAGAGGGAACTTGGATATGTTGGTTATACCATTTGAAATTACAAGGAAAAACGTTGCAATTTTAAGGGGCGTTCCACACACACCCACACACTTTTTCCTTCAAATGGATTACTTTTCATTTCAATGGCCTGGTTTAGTTTCAGGCCAAAAGACGAGTAATATTAAAATCCGGCAAGCCTCAGTGTAGAGGATTTATGATGATTATATTTCTGCATATTTATGGCTTTTGCTGCTTTGCTGATTTTGCCCATGTGTTTTTGACTTACCTACTAAGATAGTTTTGAAGTACTGGTATGTTTAAAGGTACACTACAGCCTTTTAGAAAGTAAAGTTTCAACACTAATTCTTAACATTTATTATTATTATTATTATTATTATCATTATTATTTTTACATTGCCCAACAGGATATGTACATGCATTACAGGAGATTTGTCATATTTAGCAAGTTTATACAGCACATTTCATACATAGTAATAATTAAAAGTGGAAATGGAAATGACAAACAAAACATACATAAAGTCCATTTCAAATGGTCCAAATCACTTAAGAACAATACAAATCGGGGGCCTGGATAGCTCAGTGAATATTGACGCTGACTACCACCCCTGGAATCGCAAATTTGAATCCGGGGCATGCTGAGTGACTCCAGCCAGGTCTCCTAAGCAACCAAATTGGCCCGGTTGCTAGGGAGGGTAGAGTCACATGGGGTAACCTCCTCCTGGTCGCGATCAGTGGTTCTCACTCTCAATGGGGCGTGTGGTAATTTGTGCGTGGATCACGGAGAGTAGCATGAGCCTCCACATGCTGTGAGTCTCCGCGGTGTCATGCACAACGAGCCACGTGATAAGATGTGCGGATTGACGGTCTCAGAAGGTGGAGGCAACTGAGACTTGTCCTCCGCCACCTGAAATGAGGTGAGTAACCGCGCCACTACGAGGACCTACTAAGAAGTGGAAATTGGGCATTCCAAATGGGGAGAAAAGGAGATTAAAAATACAAAAATATAAAGAAAAATGAAAAAGATATTCAAATTGAATATCAATTAAGTAATATATATATTTTTTTTAAATTACAATTAAGTAATATTTTCACACTTTCTGCATAATTTGGCAAAATGACAAAAATGACATGCCCAATAAAAAATTGTGGTCACGTGATATTTACCTCAATTTAACTTTGTTTTCTTCAAACATCACTTGTCTCAAGCATGGTGCTCACTGACACTTTTGTTCACTTGGTTAACAAGTACACTTACTTTTGGAACTTTATTAGGGGCAAAATTGTTTGGTGTGGTGATAAAGATATCACAGCTGTGGGACAGTCGGTGAAATGGTGTAAAAAAAAAAAAAAAAAAAAAAATGTCACTGTGCTAATTTTTTGCCATTAAGACTTCCACTAAAGTTGATCTGGAATGGACGGCCTTTGCAGCTTCATTTAAAGCAACTGATTTGTATAAATGATGCTGCAGTGCTTGCAAAGTATTTGAATCATGTCATACAGTATATTGTGCCCCATGCACGACTATGCAGCTACCTCTACGTGATTTCTATGCCAACCACACACTGCTCAAATAATGATGTGCAGACCTTGTTATTTGGGCTGTGAGCACAAAAACCCGTTCCTTATGTGCCAGCAGCTCTCATTACTTCAAATCCAATACTGCAGTCTGTATACCTGTGGCTTTAGTTTCAGTCTAGAGTAGAACTTCATCCTGACAAACATCTTCAAAGGTGTTCTGTAGCTTTAAGCCTCGACCCACAAAGAACACCGCTCAAGTGTGAAATGAGACTGTTAGTAAACAGTCTGGGAAAATAAAAGTGCCTTGTTCCAGTACAAAATTTCAAACTTGTTACCTCTGAATCTTGACATAAATGAAAGCAGAGATGAGGTAAAGTAGGAGATGGACCACTTGTAGAAAATAATAATAATTGGAGGTTAAAAGAGTCAATTGTGAAATAGATAGTTTTTTTTTTTTTTTTTTTGTGTGTGTGTGTGATTTCAGCAGAAGCAGCAAAATTTATTATACCATTATTCTGTGATGTTATTGCTTACTGAATGCTAGTGAAACTTAATCTAGATTAACAGTTTAGGAGATTTAAGCCTTCACATATTTAATATACAAATACAATGCAATCATATCGAGTAGTTTTGTCTTGTTTTTCTAGTAAACAATATATAAACAATATCTAAACATTCTTAAAACAAGATACATTTACTTGAGAAGCAAAATGATATAAGACATTTTGTCTTGTTTTCAAAGAAATCTAACAAAATTTAGTAACGTTTATGTTTATAGCAAGAAATAAACATTTCCAAATTTTGGCAATTTATGCATAAAACACTATATTTTTGTTGGATTTCTCTAAAAACAAGACATAATATATTATTTAAACTTGTTGAATATTATTATTATTATTATTATTATTTTGCTGTGTAGAGCAGTGTGTGTGTATACCTGCGGTCTTTGATAAAAGCCTAATTTTCACAAATTGGATCAGATGTTAATTTATAAGTTTTAAGCTAATATCTGGATATTAAGTGTCATTTTTATTTAGTTAGTATTTTTTAATATAACTTTTTATATGAATTAGGTCTTTATATGAATTTAGTTCATATAGTCATCTTGCAGCCCACTTGAAAGTTTGCTCAGGCCCTCTGGTTTAGAACCACAGTTTTAAGAGTTATTTTAAATTACAGTAAAAAATTATATTTTATTTTAGAAGTACTTAATACTTTTTGTGTGTTGTGCATTTGTGTTCTATCAGTAACCATTACACTATGTCTGCAAAAAAAATAAAAAATCTTTGTATTTTTGCCTGGTTTGAGTAAAAATATATATATAAAAAATTGGTAAAACATGATACACTTATCTGTTAGAAAAAAAGACATTAAGTCTTTAGAAAAATGTACCAAAATTTTTTGGTGGTGATGCTTAACCATTGTGCACCCTTTGTTACGGGTGCATTCTTGTGGTCTTTGGGGTCAAATTTGGAATGATTATGATACAAATGATGATTGGGGGTGTCAAAGGTGCCATGCATTATAGGCAGATTGAAGCCATCTGCTGGAAATAAAAACAAACTTTTACATTAATATGACATGAAATTACAACTATAACTGGTAGATGGCTGCAGAGGTCCACACGCTTGCCTAGCTGTAGCAAACAGATTTATTTGAGATCTTATCAAAAGTTCTGCATTTGTATATATATATTTTAAGACATTATCAAAGAAATTCAAAAAACCAAATTTTTGTCAAAGTTTAGATTTTTTTTAAATTTAAGGTGTTTTGAAGTGTCAGTGTTTGCGATGATGCCACAATTTGATTACAAACCATGGTATTACAAAGAGAAGATTTAGTGTAATATTTTTACCTGTAATTTATTTAAATGTGTGTGTTCTCCATCCTGGGTGTGTTATGGTCTCACCCCTTCATTTCTAATTTGTTGATTTTATTTGACAAATAAAAAAAAAAAAAAAAACATTAATTTTCTACGTGCGGTAAAATTTGACCCTGAGTTTTTTTTTTTTTTTTTTTGTCACACCACCAGAATTATTTGTGTGTGTGTGTATACTGTAGATAGCAAATGTAGGAAATGTCACCAAACCTCATGCCACTTTTTTAAGAAGCCAAGTTCAAATTAACACAACAGATCACAGGAGATGCATTTTAGATGCATGGTAATACCAGGTGGAGACAGGAATGAGTCTCAGCTGACCACATGTGATCGGAACACCGAAAATGCATCAGGTTGAAACAGTGCCTCTGTCTGTTACACCTCTATTGCATCTTTTTCTCATCTTTGAGTCCCACCAGCTCTCCATTTCCCAAAAACTCCATCACAAGCCTTCCTTTCCGCTTTTGTGAATTTGCAGTGCCTGTCGTGTAATTCTTGAATATTCTTGGACTTCACATCTCTGTACTGTGTCGGACCACATCAGCCACGGCCATGGTGCCTGTTCTGCTCGAAAAGGTGAATCCGGCTCAGGGAGTATATACGGTGTGAGCTGCCTCAAGGACACCGCGACTCAAAGCTGTTTATATTCACTTTAAGGCATTCACGTCAAATAAATGCAATCAGAGCCCTTTCCCAAATAGTGTATCAGCATATTTTGAGGTGTATTTCACCATCATAGATCTGGAAAATGTATTCAAAATTACAGTCATCTCTTCTGACTTCCCAACAATGTTGGCAAAAGGCTGGATTCCATTTACAAATCAAGTGATCCATGTGGTTTAGATTTTAGTATTCTCTATTAAATGATTAACAACATCAAATAAATGTCAATAAAACCAACTGCAATAAACAGAAATGAAAGCATAAAGTAAGTGTAAATGTCCTCACGGTGGTAAAAAATACCAAACTCAGCCTTTGATAAGTGTGTGATTGTGTGTGTGTGTGTGTGTGTGTGTGCTAAGTATTACTGTCTCACCCTTTAATTTATGTGTGTTTGTGTGTGTGTTCTCCATTCCGGATGTGCTATGGTCTCACCCCTTCATTTCTGTGTGTCTGTTCTACATTGTGGCTAATTTATTTGACAAATAAAAAAAATGCTCTGTTTTATCATCTCACCCATTCACTTCATATTTGGGGTCAAATTTGACCCCAAACACATCTATTGTCAGTTTTTTGTCACACCATCAGAATTATTTGCTGTGTATACTGTAGATAGCAAATGTAGGAAACGTCACCAAACCTCATGCCACTGAGATGAAGACAACCATGTTTTTTAAAGAAGCAAAGTTCAAAAGGGGTCATTTTTGACCACAAAGCTACATAAATGTTAAACAACAAAGAATAAGACTAAAATTGCTTTCCCTTTGAATAAGATATATTGTTTTCCCCATTGACAAATGCTGTTTTTTTTTCTTTTTTTAAATGAAACCTCACAAAATTTTGTTAAATTTCTCTGAAAACAAGACTAAATATATTATTAATACATTTTGAAAACAAATATAAGTGCCAGAGTTGTTATCTCTCCCGCATTCGCTGCATTTCTAGTATATAATCAGATCAGGCACTCATAGTCCCCATTGTGTGGAGGAAGAGCTTGAAAAACAACGCTTAATGGTTAAAGTATCTCAGGAAAAACTTGCATCACATTCGCCCGCCTGCTGTCTGTCACTTCTTCTCTTTTTGTTTCTATTCTCTTTTATATACAGGCCATTCCTTCTATGCAGTACATTTAATTATCCCCATTATATATGTCCAACCAGATCTCACGATAAGTCATAAGAATAGTACGAGATGGAGAAATCGTAAGAGTTGACTCAAAATATACATAGAGTTTTGATGATTTATTGTATGTTTACCCCCTAACCCAAACTCTAAACCATGAGTATTCACATGCTCCTGTATTTTTATTGCACATTAAGTAGCAAAATTGGTAAGAAAAGCATTCCTTTATTAAAACAAAGTGTTTGGATAGGAGGTTAATGGATTGATTGTTGTGTACTGTATGCAAGTAAAAGTCCTATGTTATATTATACGAGGCAAGTCATACGAATTGTCATGAGACTGTTTTTACCTGTCTTAAATTATTAGATAAAATATTAACTCACCGTTTTTAAAGATGTTAATTATATTAGTTTTCATGTAACACTATGACAATATTGAGATATACAGTGGATATAAAAAGTCCACACAGCCCTGTTAAAATGCCAGGTTCTTGTGATGTAAAAGAATGAGACAAAGATAAATCATGTCAGAACTTATTCCACCTTTAATGTGACCTATAACGTGAACAATTCAATTGAAAAACAAACTGAAATCTTTGAGGGGGGGGGAAACAAAAAAAAAAACTCACAATAACCTGGTTGCATAAGTGTGCACACACTGACATTAATACTTTATTGAAGCACCTTTTGATTTTATTACAGCACTCAGTCTTTTTGGGTAGGAGTGTATTAGCTTGGCACATCTTGACGTGGCAATATTTGCCCACTCTTCTTTGCAAAAGCGCTCCAAATCTGTCAGATTGCAAGGACATCTCCAGTGCACAGCCCTCTTCAGATCACCCACAGATGTTCAATTGGATTCAGGTCTGGGTTCTGGCTGGGCCATTCCAAAATGTTAATCTTCTTCTGGTGAAGCCATGCTTTTGTGAATTTGGATGTGTGCTTTGGGTCGTTGTCGTGCTGAAAGGTGAACTTCCTCTTCATCTTCAGCTTTCTAACGGACGCCTGAAGGTTTTGTGCCAAAATTGCCTGGTATCTGGAACTGTTCATAATTCCCTCCACCCTGACTAAGGCCCCGGTTCCAGCTGAAGAAAAACAGCCCCAAAGCATGATGCTGCCACCACCATGCTTCACTGTGGGTATGGTGTTCTTTGGGTGATGTGCAGTGTTGTTTTTGCGCCAAACATACCTTTTGGAATTATGGCCAAAAAGTTCAACCTTGGTTTCATCAGACCATAACACATTTTCCCACGTGCTTTTGGGAGACTTAATGTTTGTTTTTGCAAACTTCAGCCAGGATTGGATGTTTTTCTTTGTAAGAAAAGGCTTCCGTCTTGCCACCCTACCCCATAGCCCATTCATATGAAGAATACGGGAGATTGTTGTCACATGTAGCACACAGCCAGTACTTGTCAGAAATTCCTGCAGTTCCTTTAATATTGCTGTAGGCCTCTTGGAAGCCTCCCTGACCAGTTTTCTTCTCGTCTTTTCATCACTTTAAATGATGGCAGGTGTGTAATGACTTCTATTTAACATGAGTTTGAATGTGATTGGTTAATTCTGAACACAGCCACATCCCCAGTCATAAGAGGGTGTGCACACTTATGCAACCAGGTTATTGTAAGGTTTTTAATTAAAAATTTTCCCCCACTAAGATTTCAGTTTGTTTTTCAATTGAATTGTTCACGTTATAGGTCACATTAAAGGTGGAAAAAGTTCTGACATGATTTATCTTTGTCTCATTCTTTTACATCACAAAAACCTGGCATTTTAACAGGGGTGTGTAGACTTATTATATCCACTGTAGCAATTCTAAATAATTTCTACTTTTAAAATGAAGATCTGACAATTTTTGAGGTATTTGGATGTTTTCTCCAAAACTCCAAAAAATAATAAAAGCCAGATCCTTTATGACATCATTCTCCAAGAAGTGACATCATTGTGGTGGGAAAACAACAGCACAAACAGAAATAAATATTATCAATTTATTTTATGAATTATAATTATGAATTTATGAATTCCATCCTGATTTTAATTACATCGATTATTACAGAAATCTGTATAAATCCGGTATGATGATATAAAATTGTCAAAATATGGTTGTTTTTTTGCTTGTTTAATTTCTGTTAGATAACACAAAAGGTGCTTTCACGCGATGACTGAATTATCATCATTACGAGATTCCGACTTTTAAGAACTTTTATTTACAAGTTTCAAACTCAGAATTCTATGAAAGCTCTGACTTGACAGTCGTGATGCCATATTAAATGTGTTTTTGGCGATCAGATCACATGTGGTTAGAGCTGAATACTGATGGAAATAGGGTCCAAAAAGTTAAGTGATTGTAGCACAAAAAAACGTACACCGAGGTAGTCAAAACGCATGTGACCACATTGCATTTGAGATGTGAAACACAGTCCGTCATGAACGCGTCCTGGACAGCAACAAAGCGCCACCCCTCGCCTGTTAATCAACTGCTTTGATACAAAACGAATTTAAACTTTGCCAGTTATGTGCAGTTTTAAAAGAAAATAACCATCTGATCGGAAAATTTAAAATGGCGTACATACACAAGAGAACTTCACAGATCTTCTTCAGTGTGTTTGATATCTACATCCAGAGACACAGATGACAAGCATACACATCTGAAGCGCAGATAATACTAAAATAACAGAGAATTTCACTCGAAATGTTGCAGTTGCACTTCAAAATCTGTGAGAAACAGTGTCCTTTCTTTGACCTTTATGACTTCTTTGCAGTTTATTATCATGCAGAAACACAAATACATAGTGATCGATATACAGTATGTCATCAAGAAATGATAGACCCCAACCCCCCCCCCCCCCCCCCCCCCCCGACGAAATTCAAACAAAAGTGTTCACAGGAGACACATTTGAGAGTCCAGGTGGAGACAGGAATGAGTCTCGGCTGACCACATGTGATCAGATCACTGAAAATGCATCTTAATACCAGGTGGAAACAGTCCCTCTGTCTGTTACACCTCTATTGCATCTTTCTCTCATCTTTGAGTCCCACCAGCTCTCCATTTTCCCAAAAACTCCATCACAAGCCTTCCTTTCCGCTCTTGTGAATTTGCAGTGCCTGTCATGTAATTCTTGAATATTCTTGGACTTCACATCTCTGTACTGTGTCAGACCACATCAGCCACGGCCATGGTGCCTGTTCTGCCAGAAAAGGCGAATCGGTGAGAGATGCCACAAGGACACCGCGACTCAAAGCTGTTTATATTCACTTTAAGGGATTCACATCAAATAAATGCAATCAGAGCCCTTTCCCAAATAGTGTATCAGCATATTTTGAGGTGTAGATTACCAGGGAATAGATTAAGAGAGATCCATCATTGATCTGGAAATTTCTTCAAAATTACAGTCATCTCTTCTGACTGAACCAAGACTGCTGACCACTTTTGAAGGTAACTCTATTGGCCTCTTGTGTGCTGAGATTTGTTACCACAGTAACGCAAGAACACACTTTAGGATATTTAAGTGGACCACATGCTGGCAATAGTTGTGTCTCGTTTTGAAGGCTGGTGCAAGGTAGGACATGTAAGATTTGAATTAGCTTCATTTAAATGAGATGGTCTTCCTAAGACAAATGGAAACAGATCGCATCATGGTTGCTATGACAGCATGCACCGCTTTTAACCTGCACGGGTGCTCAGAGTGAGATGGGAATATCTTGGGTAAATTTTAGGAGAGTTACAATGATGTAGGGAGAAAAGAACATTGATTTTGCGGCTGTACTTTTAGATTGACTTTATAATACTTTATTTTACATCAAATCCTATTATAATTTTACATATTATTTAACTCCCATCTACTGAGGTTCTTCAACTTGGGTTTTTAACATTACTTGCATTTGAACATTATATTTTAAGTTAAATCAACGTCATTTTTTCAGAGGATGTATGTCCGTTTCCGTTGGTGAGTGCCAACGTAGGATACACGTTGCGTTTGAAGGCTGAATTTGGAGTGTCGTACTTTCTTTTCTGAAACGAGACAGCCTCTATGACGTTTGTGGTCAACAAAAGTGATCTCTGGAGTATGCAGCCTTCAAAATGAAACACAGCCAATGCCTTGCCCAAGCACTTGCATATGCGTATGCATAATTGTATAAAGTATGTTTCTGGGCTTAGAAGCCTGCTTTGAGACTGAAACTAACTATTGTATAATCTATATTCCACTTTTTTTGAAAGGGCAATTCCCCCCCTACAGGGAACTAAAAGTGTAGCTGAGAGCCAGCTAATGACTCAGATATATTTTATTTCTGCTAATGAGTATTATATTGATATTTGAATGTTGCTTTAGGCCACTCCACTCTATCTGAGGCTATCAGCATGCAAACTTTCAGTTTTTGTTGAAGGCATGCAAGTTAAAAAATAGCATCACTATTTCTATTGCTCATCCTTGGGGTTTGGGATTTGAACAAACTTTAAGTATTTAATGCTGGTGTGTAACTCATCCTGCTATGACAGTGATTTTAATGTGAGATTGGATGCATAAAATTCATATTCACAAAACACAAAAAGAGGAGCAGTGCCAATGCCTTTGGAGTTTTGCATATTAGAAAAAGAGATTGAGATACAGAGAAAGAAAATTGTGCATTTGCAAGTGAGAGAAAGCTTTGACGAATTATGGAAATATGAATGAAAAAAAATATATGTTTGTTTCCGACACCCAGGAAACCTGTAATTCACAACACTGCAATTACAATCATCTTTCTCACAGGAGGGTGGGGGGGGGGGGGGGTGGGGGTGGGGGGGGGGGGGGGTGCAGACTAATAAAATGTCTGTATTAAGGGATAAAAAGTTAATCCATAAATACTCTTTCAATTTGCCTGCAGATACAAACAGTGCATTCACACAATGGCTTTAATTAGACATCTTAATCAAAAACAACATCTTTATTTTCTCTTTGCAATCAAAGAAAACTATTCAAAGTTGTTCTAGCAAGAGGACAAATTGATTGAAAGTGTGTTGATTTTTACTACGTTTACCATGAACTTGTCGTTGTGCTTAGCAATGTAATCAAAATGATGTCTAAATGAAATTTCATTCCATTTTCACTTCCACATATACAGTTGAAGTCAGAAGGTTACTGTGGCAGGGCGGAGGGCGGAGCCGGGTCGTGATCCAACACACCCTGTCCCGTTTTAGGCTAATCAAGCCTCCGAGAGGGATAAAGGCCGACTGCAGAGGATGGTGCGGGAGAGAGAGATCATTTACGGACATGTCCGCTGCAAACGTTCCCAGTGTGAAAGCCTCCTTAGGCTAATATTCTCATGTTTGGGTGAACTATCCCTTTAAGGAAGTATTAGGGAAATGTTGCACCACAAAACTCATTACTCATGTTGTGTTGTGGCATTCAAGCAGCATATTGTTGATCACACATGACATTCACTGTGATAAATGGATGTTTGTTTGAGTTCCAGAGCATTTCATCGGGGTCCATTGCACTGCTTTTGTGAAATATGTCCATATCAACGGCTGATGGTTTAACAATACATGATTCACTTGTGAAAACAGTGCAAGCTGAGGCAGCTTCTAATGCTGAAACAGAATTTCATGTTGCCATGTCACCTTTCTCTCTCTCTAAAGTAGAATGTGTACACACCTTTACAAATTGACAGTTTTTGGCTGAAATTTGCTGGAACAATATCTGCCTGTTACTGACAAAAACTGCTGTTCTGCTGTCACTGGGGAGCTCATTGTTCAAGCACCTGCACAACCTGTCTGCTTTGCCAGAATAAAAGGTCAAATTCAGCTAATTCTAGAGTCAGACTAATTTGAGGGGTTTTTTTCTCATTAGACAGCGAGCGTTCTGCAGGCAAGTTGTTGTCAGAATAGTTTCCGCAGAGAGATTTCCTTTGGGACACATCGTGATTTTCTTTAACTGTAAGGATACTGAGGTGAACTTTATGAACACAGTTGAGTTGCTGAAGCTTTTTTGTCCCAGTTTACCAGCTAGACTATGGAAGTTTCCCATGCTGTTGCCTATTTAGCATGCAAATACTTTTTAACCAGTTTTTAGCCACTAGGATTTTTATGGAAACAATAACAACAACAACTGAATTTAAGAAATGTTGCACCGTTTTAGCAGATTTCCTAATGTACTGTACCTGGAATCCTTACAAAAAGTACTGTGGTGGTTCCATGGCAGCAATGATGATAATACCATGATTCTTTAAGATACATCATGGTACTGAATGTTTACCATGTTACAGAACCATCTTTGCATGTTAGTCTAAAGAACTTGGAATGATGTTAGCATAGTACGTTTTTGTGGTCAACATATTTGAAACGTATTGTAAATAAATAATGCTGTAAACAGTTCATCTAAGACATTTTCTAAATTGAAAATGTATTTTGTTTAAACCTTCACAGTTTATTAAATTTAGGGGCAATTCTAGTCTCTCTCTCTCTCTCTCTCTATCTATCTATCTATCTATCTATCTATTTATCTATATATATATATATATATATATATATATATACAAAAAAACAAAACAGAAATAGTCTAGAAACAGAATACTTGCTTACGTATATATATATATATATAATTAAAAGGTTTTCCAAATTATTTAAATGTATAATATATAAATATATACTTATATTTATAATATATTTATGTCAACTAGTACTCTATTTTATAGTTATATGTAGATATGTAATATATTTCTAAATATATTTATAGGTACGTAAGCAAGTATTCTGTTTCTAGACTATTTCTGTTTTGTTTTTTTGTAAATATACAATAAGGCCAAGAAAATATACCAATTGAAATATATATATATATATATATATATATATATATATATATATATATATATATATATATATAAAATGTTAAACAAACATATTTGTAAATATATGAATATAATAAAATAAATATATTTAGAAAATGCATATATACTGTATTTTGTAAGCTTGAATTCCATTATATATTTTTATAAAAATATAGTAATATGAGATTTAAATAAATATATATATTCAAATATATTTATGTAAGCTATATCTATATATATATATATATATATATATATATATATATATATATATATATATATATATATATTAGGGCTGTCAATAGATACAATTTTTAATCAAATTAATTACATGGTGTCCCGATTAATTAATCGCATTTAATCGCATATCAAATTTTTTGCTGAGAAAGCCCTCATATAACAATAATTCAATATATAATGCTGAAATTATTTTACATAGTTATCTTTAAATAAAAAAAAAAATAAAAATAAAAATAAATAACATGTAAAAAAAATTAATATATATATATATATATATATATATATATATATATATATATATATATATATTTTTTTTTTTTTTTTTCACTGTGTCAATTAAATATAGTTTAATACTCATTCTTTAAACACATCTTGAGATCCCTTAATTTGAATTTGCGCTCCATCAAGTGTTTTGAACGCAAGAACGTAATGCATGTTTGTGTTGTGCTGTCTGCTGAAGGGTTGTTTTCTTCACTGTATAAACTGTGTGTTGCTCATGCAGCTGAAATTTCACTTACTGCCCTCTGGAGTAAACAGGTGATACTACAAGCTTGCATTTCTCAGGAATCTTCCATATCAGCACGGGCATTGCGATCAATTGCGTAAATTGTTTTTACGCTTTATTTTTTATAAAACTCATCGCACTGAATTAACGTGTTAAATCGACAGCCCTAATATATATGTATATATATATATATATATATATATATATATATATACACATATCTGGCACAAACAATCATCCATGCAATTATCTATTCAGTCAATCATGTGTCAGCAATGCAGTGCATAAATTCATGCAGAATTTTCACATATAACAGTCTCTAGAATTTACTCCGAATGGTGCCAAAAACAAAAAAATCATCCAGTGAGAGGCAGATAACCGCTCTGTACAACTGTGTTGAGAAGAATATAATCTCAGAATGCTATTCTGAGATGCAGGATGGTGCTGTTTTGGCAGCAAGAGGGGGACCTACACAATATTAGGGAGGTGGTTTTAATGTTGTGACTGATCTGTGTATATATATATATATATATATTATCCAAAAAATCCCATTAACTTCTGTGTCAACGAGCGTTAATACACCGTGTTTAACACCATTGAATGAACAAATTTTGTTAGATATCCTGTTATGGCATGAACTGAATTAATCATAGATTTCTGTGCAGAGGAAATAAATCCATGTCAGTACATGTTAATATGTCATTTTAACACTACTCTGCAACTTCTTCAGTTCCCTTAAGGATACTAAACACTGTTTTTCAGCAAATTTCACTTTGTACCAGTTAAAGGATGGGGAGCTGTCAGTTTAGTTTGGGATGCGTATAAATGCTGTGATATTCCCATTTGGCCTCTATTAAATCTCACAATATGAGAGAATGGTATGATAAATGATTAGATTTGATTTAGCCGCAGTACATTCTGGCAGAAAGGCAAAATTAGATTTTTGCCACAAAACTGTTGTGCAGCCATTTCTATGCCTTTTAGCTAAGACTGTATTTCATAAAAACAATGATTTTGATGAGCATAATTGGAAATGGCTTGCTTGGCTGCATGAAGAACCAGCATTTGCATTCTGATATGCTTAATTCTTTTTCAAAGCATTTATCTGTTATTTATCTCATGACGTCCTTTGTCAAAAACAAGAACTTATTACAAGACAGTGTGCGGAACAGTGCGCTACCATACTACTCATACTCGATTACTTAGGCAACTGTATATATTTTACAAAATTGGAAATATATTTATAGTTATTTCTCCCAAACAGCTTCAATGTACAGTAGTTCGCTATTTTTAATTGGTAGCTTATAGGAAGTACTATTTTTAACAACTGAAGTTAAACTGTAGCCTGTCAAGCTACAAGCTACTCATAATTTAAAGTAGCTCTACCAACACTGAAACTGAAATACATTTACATAACCACTATTAAAATGAGTTCTACTTGTGATTTCCCTTGCAAACAAAGTCTACATTCATTACTCCCGTCCTCCATCGAGGACAAAGAAAGAGTCATATTCATTTATTTAATTCATTTTAATTTCTTTGTTGCAGAAAAGCATCCAAATGTCTTATTTTATCATGGCACTCAGATGTATCTTTTGGATTATTATCTCTCTTATGGTCTCTCTTATTACGATAATGCTAAGTGAGAGAGCACGTGCGATTAAACGAGTGACAGTTCATGTGAGGGGCTCGTACAAATGAAATCTTTCTGCAACAGAATTAAATGAATCAGCAAAGCAGGGCCCATCATCTCAGATGAAGCGTAGGAGGTATTTAACTGATACACAGCCATTTAATTCCACCCTTCACTTCCGATGTGACTGTAAAAACAATTTGTCTGCGCAGCAAAATCATGCACAGGCAAATTATTTGTGTGATCTGAATAATTACATTCTTGCAAGAGCTATGCAAAGAAAAGGAGATTCCTGAAAATATGTATTCTCTGGCAAGGAATTCTTTTTTTTTCCCTTTCTTTTTACATTTTTGCATACAGTATATTATATGATATATGAAAAATTATATATTATTCTATTCTGTTCTATTATATTACTGTATATTATACTATTAACTGTATATACAGTGACTAAACAAAGTATTTGTACACTTGAGATAGTTACAACATCAAACCAAGTGGCATTTATTTTAAAGAAATACAACACGAGCGTGCAAAACATTTAACAAAAAGAGGTTTGTTATGCTTGAACTTAAAAGTCAGTATTGGGTAAAAATGAATCCACTTCAAATTACTGATTAATTCTCCAAAATTGTAATCAGATTACTTATCGCTTCATCAGAAAAATCTGAAAAAGTTCTTTACCTTAATGTTTGTGTGTGTGTGTTCAAAATATGACAAAACGTTTCTTTCTGGTTGTCAAACATTCAAACCACACAAGGAACGATCCATACAATATGTTCTGATCCCAGAACAGCAGTCAATTACATTTATGCATTTGGCAGATGCTTTTATCCAAAGCGACTTACAGTGCACTTATTATAAGGACAATCCCCCTGGAGGAACCTGGAGTTAAGTGCCTTGCTCAAGGACACAATGGTGGTGGCTGTGGGGATTGAACCAGCAACCTTCTGATTAACAGTTAAGTGCTGTAGCCCACCACACCACCATCTCTGTAGTCTTTAAACCCTTCAGATCTGGGTCTGTTTACTTCCATTGTTAGTGTCTTACACTAACCCTAATTTTTTCTTGAGACGGGTAGAAAGCTATGGTAATCATCATCATTATGCCACAAATGCTGTTGATTTAATTTGTAATGAACATTCCTTTATGACACAAGTTGTATTGAGTTGTATTATACCTGTAATAAGTGCGCTACGAGTCACTTTGAAGAAAAGTGTCTGCTAAATGACTACTTTGCATTAGAACATTTGTACACTGTAGTATTCGTATTTGTACACAAATCTGCACAACTTTATTACTGCTAATACCACTAAGAAACTTAACAGCAAACCCTGCAGATTGAGAAGACGATGTTGGTATGACTGCGACTGTGCCACTCGTGTGTCTCTATAATGACACTTGTAATTAAAAGCGCATTAGTGTCCTCCTCTTAAAGATGCGTGCCAGTTAAACGACAGCTTGGCAATCCATTATTTACACACCATTGCACCCGTAACTCCAGCCTCACCGTCAGAAGAGGAACTGACAGAGGAACACAACACAAGGAAAGATCTCACCCCTGCAGAGGATGAGTGAAGAAGCAATCTTTTGCATTATAATATACAGAATGGGCTGACTGGATACCAGCCTTGTTTTATTAAATGTTTATATTACATATTAATACAACATTTTAGGAACAGTGCCTTGAATTTCCAACATTGTGAGCCGTCATTTAGCAGATGTTTTACAAGCATTTGAAACCAAAGTTAAATCTACACTTTTGGATTAGTTTTTTTTTAAGTCATTGTACTTATATTTGTGTATATATACTGTATATACTAATATATATATATATATATATATATATATATATATATATATATATATATATATATACACACACTCACACGGATCAGCCACAACATTAAAACCTCTCACAGGTGAAGTGAATGACATTTATTATCTTGATACAATGAGACCTGCCAAGGGGTGGGATATTTTAGGCAGCAAGAGAACAGTCAGTTCTTGAATTTCATGTGTTGGAAGCAGGAAAAATGGGCAAACGTAAGGATCTGAGTGACTATGACAAGGGCCAAATTGTGATGGCTAGATGACTGGGTCAGAGTGTCTCCAAAACGTGGGGTGTTCCTGGAATGCAGTGTTTTGTACCAACCAAAAGTGGTCCAAGGAAGGACAACCGGTGAACCGGCGACAGGGTAATGGGCGCCCTAGGCTTGATGTGCCAAAAGCACACACAATGTGCACGTGAGTGTCAGAACTGAACAATGGAGCTATGGAAGAAGGTGGCCTGGTCTGATAAATCACGTTTTCTTTTAGATCATGTGGATGGCCGGGCACATGTGCATCATTTACCTGGGGAAGAGATGGCAGCAGGATGCACTATGGGAAGAAGGCAGACTGGCGGAGGCAGTGTGATGCTCTGGGCAATGTTCTGCTGGGAAACCTTGGGTCCTGGCATTGATGTGGATGTTAATTTGACCTAACTAAAGATTGTTGCAGACCATGTTCACCCCTTCATGGCAATGGTATTACCTGATGGCAGTGGCCTCCCTCAGCAGGATAATGTGCCCTGCCACACTGCAAAAATTGTTCAGGAATGGTTTGAGGAACATGTCAAAGAGTTCAATGTGTTGACTTGGCAGCAAATTCCACAGATCTCAATCCGATTGCGCATCTATGGAATGTGCTGGACCAACAAGTCCAATCCATGGAGGCCCCACCTCGTAACTTTCAGGACTTAAAGGATCTGCTTCTAATGTCTTGGTGGCAAATACCACAGGGCACATTCAGAGGTCTTGTGGAGTCCATGCCTCGATAGATAGATAGATAGATAGATGTATTAATATACATATATATATAAACATCTAAAATCATAGATATACACTGGCAGCCAAAAGTTTGGAATAATGTACAGATTTTGCTCTTATGGAAAGAAATTGGTACTTTTATTCATCAAAGTAGCATTCAACTGATCACAATGTATAGTCAAGGACATTAATAACGTGAAAAATTACTATTACAATTTGAATTTATTTTTCTTAAACTACATCAAAGAGTTCTCATCAAAAAATCCTCCATGTGCAGCAATGACAGCTTTGCAGATCTTTGGCATTCTAGCTGTCAGTTTGTCCAAATACTCGGGTGGCATTTCACCCCACACTTCCTGTAGCACTTGCCATAGATGCGTCTTGTCGGGCACTTCTCACTCACCTTACAGTCTAGCTGATCCCACAAAAGATCAATGGGGTTAAGATCCATAACACTCTTTTCCAATTATCTGTTGTCCAATGTCTGTGTTTCTTTGCCCACTTTAACCTTTCCTTTTTGTTTTTCTGTTTCAAAAGTGTCTTTTTCTTTGCAATTCTTCCCATAAGTCCTGCACCCCTGAGTCTTCTCTTTACTGTTGCACATGAAACTGGTGTTTAGCAGGTAGAATTCAATGAAGCTGTCAGCGGAGGACATGTGAGGCGTCTATTTCTCAAACTAGACTCTGATGTACTTATCCTCTTGTTTAGTTGTACATCTGGTCTTCCACATCTCTTTATGTCCTTGTTAGAGCCAGTTGTCCTTTGTCTTTGAAGACTGTAGTGTACACCTTTATATGAAATCTTAGGTAAAAAAATCTTCTTTTTTTGGCAATTTTAAGCATTGTATAGCCTTCATTCCTCAAAACAATGATTGACTGATGAGTTTCTAGAGAAAGCTGTTTCTTTTTTGCCATTTTTGACCTAATATTGACCTTAAGACATGCCAGTTACATTTATTACAGCTTTAATTCCATTGGAGAAAACTGAGGTTACAAGTTTAGCTCAAGGAAACAAAGGTGATAATAAATAGTTTTTTGTGGGATTTGATCCCACAACCTTTCGGTTTGACAAATCACAGTTACTCAGATGGGTTTTTTAAGTATTTCGTTTATTTTTCTAAACAAAGAGAGCAACATACATACTTAGGATACAGTTAAAAATACAAATATCAACATATCAACTCCTGGATCAGAGGTAAAAGAGAAGTCTGTACACATGGACATGTTCTTTTGCTTATGCTTGCATGGAATGAACACTGCAAGGCAGAGTATGGTGTTGAATATGAACAAAGAATGGTCAACATATATGCAAAAAGTAGATTTGGTCACAGTGTGGTCAGTGGGATATCATACAAATAATAATTTTTAAAGGAAAGTTCAGAATTCAAAACAAGTTCAGCTTAAAGGGCAGCATCTGTGACATGTTTTCGATTATCACGGATCATTTGGATTCATCCCTCAATTTGTAAAAACTGTAAATGTGTTTATGGTAATGCACTTACAAGTGAAGTATATGGGGCAAGGCATTATACAGAGAATTATAAATTACATAGTTTTGAAAGTATAGCCCAAGACTTGAACCATGAATGTGATAGAATACATTTTTACTACTACTGCCTTTGTCTGTGGCAAGTTATATCCAATACTTTTAACACATGTCATGACCATGTCAAAGCTGTAAACTTTGTAGTTTGTGCACAATATGTGCAAAGATACCAGAAAGGTAGAAAACAACCTTTACAGCTCACATACACATTTTGTGCAGAAGAATTAATATAAGCATTTTAACAAGATTACAAGCTTTTCATTTTTGCTCACAGCATGCGGAGGCTCATGCTACTCTCTGCCTTCCACGCACAACTAAACACGCGCCCCACTGAGAGCGAAAACCACTAATCGCGACCACAAGGAGGTTACCACATGTGACTACGCTCCCTAGCAACCGGGCCAATTTGGTTGCTTAGGAGACCTGGCTGGAGTCACTCAGCACATCCTGGATTCGAACTCGATCAGCATTCGGTCAGCACTCGGTCAGCATCAATACTCGCTGAGCTACCTAGGCCCCCTACATTTTTGCTTTTTAATCCTCCGGTACACTTGCCTCATAGACTTCTATTGTAAGTGCATTGCTGTAAATGCAATTTCAATTTCTTTTTACGAACTGAGGGACTGGTCAAATCTGTTGTCTATGGTAATCGATAATTCATAGAGCTTAACTTGTATTGAATCTGGAACATTTGTTTAACTAGCTCTCAGGTATCTCTCCTAGCATTGTGATTCTCACACCTGCCTATTTGATTCTCTTTAAGGTTTTGTAAGTGTTACATGCATAACTTGCGTGAAGAGTGCAAATACAGGGATTATTCTGTTTTCTTTGCACTCATGCACACAGAGTGTGTCTGGTATTAAAGTATAAGGAGAAGCAGCTTTTCTTCAAACACTCACAAACACAGATTGTCAGTGCAGTTAACCTCAAAGCAACCTCAGCAACAAACTGTCTCCTGATGTTACTGTGCATATATATCAACACTATACAACATAGAATAGGTTTACTTGGCAGACTTAGAATGGGGTCTTGAAGTCTGAAACCACTAATGAAAATGCTTCCTTACTGAATACATACCATTTTTTAAATTAGATAAGTGGATTTTAATGAGTTTTTAGACATTTGCACAAATAGTTACAATTGCACAAAGAGATAACATGGTCATTACATTTGATTACTGACCTACCTGGTGCAAAATCTTCTTTTTTTGTTTAAAATGTTTCTATATCATGAGACTTATCTCTAGAATTAAACAGGAAAAATCCCAGATTTTTGATGTGGTCTTAGACTTTTGAACCCCACTGAAGGATGCGATTGGGTCCACTTTCAGCTTGCTTTAATGCAGTCATATTGAAACTAATAGAAAACCTTGAACACCTTCAACTAATAGAGGTAATTTGGAAAAGCATTGCATTATCCACATTTTCGTCGTTTCTGCATTGTTTTGCTGTAGAAACCGAAGGTCATTGTAAATTCTGAGAAATTCTCTTTGTATTAAGTAATATACAGGTTATGTTAAAAGCTCTTGAGAACTCCGGAGTACAATAAAGATCTTTTAATCTGAACAAATTGGAGATAAATGCTTTCAAATGAAGATTACTAAAGAGGTCTATAATACCTGGAGAAAGCAAAGCGTTAGCATTCACTTTCATCTCAATGACAGTTGCTAGGCTAACCAGCCAAACGTGGAAGTTACTGGTATGAAGACTTTCAATCATATTTTTCATGTCAAACGGCATTATTTAGCATCTGAGAAGATCATTTAGATCTTTTTATTATGCCTTTTGAGTTAAGTATTTCTGAAGAATCAATGAATTTCAATGGAAAGCTCTTCTGGTAATCTGAGCTCTGTGAATTATTCTCATTGTTCTTCAAAAGGATGGGACATGTTAGAAACTAAATTGCACAAGCCAACAGGCACAAACCCCCACAGTCTGACCAGTGACATTGATGGATTGTGCGTTTTTGGCAGATGCAATGCTCGCTAAAACAATCTGATTAGACTTTAAGGGTGGCCATTTCTCACTAAAGGACACAAGATTTGGATTTAACTAAATTTAAAAGTTTATTGAACAATTTTAAGTTTTCTATATATCATATCAGTAGAGATGCTGACTAAGGAATCAGTACAAATGAACTTGCACTGCCCTGCACTGTTTGTACTGCAGACAAGAATGACACCTCAAATCGCGTGGCATCTTGAGGAGAGATGTGCTATTACTTTTCTAAGCAATCAGACTTACGTTTGTTCATATGGTGGACGATAAAAGGGGTGGAGAAAAAAAGCCCATAGACTTGCATTGAAGGACGCACCCAAACCACATAAAAAGACTTGGGGGTGGACTCTTTTGATTTGGGACATTAAGCAGCAACATAGTAATGCCATGGCAACCACCCAGAACACCCTAGAAATGTTGCAAACATTTTTGCATGGTTGGTGTACCTCCAACTCAAATTGAGCTCTTTTTGACCATAAATGAATATTTAGGAATGAATCAAAACCATGTATTTTGCTTTGGCAGGTTTCATTGTAATTCTGCTTGTTGCTGGCTGAAGACACAGCTGCATATATGTTCACCAGTTATGATGAATGTAATTATAATGATTACACAACAATCAAGAGGTGCTTCTTGAACAGATGGTGGTGGGTGTATATTTCTACATAATCCTTTCCACAGCTTTCTGTTCCATTTCCACTCATTCATTCATCCATTCTCCCATTTTTAGCTACATTGATACATTGGTTTGACTTTTCATGCAAAAACACTGGCTTTTTTTCTGTTTAAAATGCATCAAAGAAAATACTGATGTGACATTTAAAAGGATTTTGAAAAAACTTGTTTTGCACTAGATGTAAAAAGTTTGGACACATGTGACTGAATTTGTTTCTTAAGACTCTAGTCTAAGGAACGGTTTTGCGATTTGGCATTATCATTTGGCAGGATGTAACATTTTTTTTATAGATAGTTGCTTCAATTATATTACTGCAGTTATCTCTTTATTTGGACGTGTTTATATTTATATTTTATAATCGAATTGCATTTCTGCATAAAACAATAGTTATTTATGTTTTATGCGTTTAGAAAAATTAACACGGTTATTCAACAGAGAGGCCAAGAAGAACTGACTTTAACTGTGATCCTGGCTTTAAAGGGAAATATTAAAAGACAAATTGTAGTGAGTTTGTAGGAGTTAAAATATATGAGTTCATAAATTAACATGAATTTAATGAGGAAACACATTTTTTTTTTTTTTTTACCATTTTGGTATTTTCCCCCATTCAGCAGAACACAAACAAAGACTTTTAAAAGAGTATTTCAGCTCTTTAGTTTCATACAATGCAAGTGAATGGTAACCAGACCCTCTGTAGCTCCAAAAATCACATAAATGAAACATAAAAGTAATCTCCAGTGGTTAAATCAATATTCAAGTCCTTTTTCCCCCCACTAAATCTCCATTTTCACTTTCACTTTTACATCTGAAAGTCACACGTGGTGCCTGTTTAGTTTCATTTTCACATCTGATAGTTAAAGTTAAAGTGAAGATTTAGTGTAAAAAAAAAGAATTAAATCGATTTAACGACTGGATTACTTTTATGCTCCCTTTATGTGGATTTTGGAGCTTTCAAATTTTGGCACCCATTAACTTGCATTGTGAGGACCTACAGAGCTGAGATATTCTTCTAAAAATCATAATTTGTGTTCCGCAGAAGAAAGAAAGTCATGCACATCTGGGATGCTAAGAGGGTGAGTACATCATGAGATCATTTTCATTTTTTGGTGAACTGTCCCTTTAAGTTCACAATTCCCATACTTCAGTTTGTCTTTTATTCATAGTTTTGGTGACTTTTCTAAAGTGGAAAAAATATCAATAAACAGAATGAGTCGGTGTGTCCAAAGTTTTGACTGGTAGTGAATGTCATGCCAAATTTGCAGCACAGTTTTATGATAGTAGAAAATGTCCATTTGAGGAAGGGTATCCAGCGCAAAACCTGTGCCAGGTCAAATATGCAGATCAGGGATGGTCCACTGTGGCGATACCTATTGGGAGCAGCCGAAAGAAGAAGAACATTTCCAGTTGATTTATGCATGTTTGCTTGAGCAATGACTAAATGTTGCATGTAAAAAAGGAATCCTGATGCAAGGGTTCCAAACAACATCAACGTATCTCATTGTTTTTAAAGTCTTGCAATCTGTCTCCTCCGCCATCCTCCACATCTTTGCATCATCACTTAGTGATAGCAGGTGCTTGTACAAAAACAGTCAACCCTGCAAACTTTTCTTCCCGAACAAAGAGAAACAACTCCAGGGGAAAAAATCCAGGGAAAGTGTTCAAATAAACAGAAAACAGAAAACAAACAGAAAAGCACATCCACAGAAACACATTATTCAGATCTCCAGTGGTTTGTCCGACATCAGTCAGGACAGAAATCAAATCACACGGGGAGGTTACAGTCTCAGCATTATTTTCCCCAGCCGTCAAAAATAACTTCTATTGTTATGCAGTCCTCCAGGAAACATCAATGTGGGTTGCGCTCAACTGAGCAATTACCGTCCACTGATCACGAGAGACATTTCCAATGCTTCAACATGAATAGTTATCACATCACTATGCAACACAAAAGAGATGAACAGGAGAGAATGGTGGGCGTAGATTGCATGGGGAGAGAAGGTAGTAGCTATCGTACAGTGACAATGGCAGCTTCGAGAAACGTTTCGCTGGTTCATTACTGATGGATTTGCCATTTATGTCTGGCAGCCCCGCTCAGCTCCCCATTGCAGGGGACGATCATTGTTTGTTGAAGTGACTGAATACCAATCCGGTTCAGTTCAAGGACAGGGTGTCATTGGCGTATCCGCATGCTCCACTTTTGAGAGTTAGAAATGAAGGGTTTCAGTCCGAGAGTGTTTGCGCCACCAACCTAATTCTGTCCTTTTGTGTTGGAAAATCCTCAGTGCTTAAACCAAAATCCGGGAAGGCCTTTATTTAAGCCGGTCCTCAGTGAATTGTAGGTATGTCTCCCAGCCAGGCCCCTGGTAGCGGTCGGGGGAATGTGAATGCATTCTGGAAAAACAGAGCAAGAACAAGTTCAGATGACAAATTGGCTTTGTAGTGAGCACTTCTTGAACACAATTGAAATGCGGCAAGCGTGTTATTGTTTACTCCCAGAGTGAAAACTGTCAAACAAATTAGCTTTCAAATGTGTTTAATTTAATAGCGTTCCTAAGACAATATTTCTTGTGTAAACAATCTTTCACTTTTAATCGAGCTAAGCGGTCTTTGACTCGCGTTGAGGAATCAATTAGCTGTCACAAATATATATTCAGTATCTCTTTTCCTGCAGCCAAGAACGTTTTATAAAGCATGTCTTTTTCCAATTAACTTCTAAATGGGATGTTCACACGAGGTGAGTGGTTGACTAAACATGCATGTTGAAGGTAACCCACGCTGTGAACAGCTTGTCACATTTTAAGTTGAAAAATATTAATTCAACTGTGGGGGAGATGAAATGAAAATGTTCCCTTCTGGTAAAAAACCCCTTGCACTCTCGTTTTACTCTAATGTTGCATTAATTTTGCGAAACCGCATGCATACAAATCAGAGGCGTCTACAGAGTTGGAGACCTGCGTCTGCTTCTCAGAAACACTGATATTGTTTGTCCCCAGTTAAAAATGTCCTTTTATCCTGCCAACAGCAATCTTTTGGGTAATTTTGTGCCAAACGGAGGAGTTTACATGCTATTTTTCATAGTGTTGTTTTAGTTGATTATGCAATATTCATTCTATTCCAGGAAGACACAAAAGCAGCAGTGGTCTAATCTCTAAATCGTAGGGCTCCTCTGAGAGTTGTAATTATCGACTTGTGAATAAATCAGCGTTTATGTCTTCAAAGTGGATGGATTGCTTTGAAACATCCAAGTTGGTCCTGAACTGAACATCAAAGCTGAAGGTATGATTTTGTGCTTAAAGGGATAGTTCACCCAAATTATTGTTTAGCATTATTTATTCAGCCTCATGTTGTTTTAAAACCAATATGACTTTTGAAACACAAAAATATTAGCCGCAGTCACCATTCACTTTCATTGTATGTAAAATGTGTGGTGAAATTGAATGTTGACTTAGGCTAGCATTCTGCATAACATCTCCTTTTGTGCTCTATGCAATAAAGTAAGTCATATAGGCTTGGAATAACATAAGAATATAATGAAAGCAATATTGGGTAAACAATTCCTTTTAAAGACTTGGAAAATCGCTTGTTTTGCTACCATAATGACAATAACTCAATACAACAAGAACAATTGAAACATTTGTGTGGGTCTTAAATGGATATACTGTATAAGCTTAAGCAAAATGCAGTATTTTATTTACTGTATTTATTTATTTTTTAATTTGGGAAAAATTGGGGAAAAATACCAAAATGGTCAAAAAAACAAAATGTTGCTTCTTAAAAGTTTAATTAAATGCATGTCTTTTTTTTAAATTAATATACACTCACCGACCACTTTATTTGGAACACTAGGTCCTAATAAAGTGCCCAACAAGGTCTTCCGCTGTTGTACATGATTTGCATCAAAGTTTGACATGTTGTGCATTCTGAGATGCTGTTGTGCTCACTACAATTGTACAGAATGGTTATCTGAGTTACTGTAGCATTTCTGTCAGCTCAAACCATTCCGGCCATTCTCTGTTGACAGCTCTCATCAACAAGGTGTTTCTGTCTCAGAACATTTTTTTTGGCACCATTCACAGTAAATTCTAGAGACTGTTGTGAGTAAAAATCCCAGGAGATCAGAGGCTTGGGTAGCTCAGCAAGTATTGACGCTGACTACCACCCCTGGAGTCGCGAGTTGGAATCCAGGGTGTGCTGAGTGACTCCAGCCAGGTCTTCTAAGCAACCATATTGTCCCGGTTGCTAGGGAGTGTACAGTCACATGCGGCAACCTCCTCGTGGTTGCGATAAGTGGTTCTCACTCTCAGTGGGGCATGTGGTCATTTGTGCGTGGATCGCAGAGAGCAGCGTGAGCCTCAGCATGTGGATGCTGGGAGGCTGGAATTCCCAGGAGATCAGCAGTTACAGAAATACTCAAACCAGCCCATCTGGCACCAACAATCATGCCACAGTCCAAATAACAGATCAATGTTTGATGTGAACATTAACTGAAGCTCCGTATCTGCATGGTTTATGCACTGCAGTGCTGCCACACGATTGGCTGATTAGATTATCACATGAATAGGTAAGTGCAGAGGTGTTCTCAATAAAGTGGCCGGAGAGTGTATAAATGGTACATTTTAACATTAATCTTTGATTGTTAATGTGTTGAAATATTTTAGTTTTTTTTACCCGATAAACCTATATGGTTCACAAAATGTTCCAAAATTTTAGGCGGACGAAGATGATGTAAAGAACTCAAGTGCCATTTATTTACATAAGTGATAACCAAAAATGTGAATCAAAAACATAAAAAACATAAACGACTTGACTACGTTACACCAAACAAAACAATGGCAAACATCAGGGCAACCAATCACAAGACTGAACTAATAATAAGACAATGAAACATGAACCAATGACATAACAGAAAGGATAACAATTTAACAAGACTCATGAACACAAACCAATGAGAACAAAACACATGGAACGAGAGGATGACATGAGGGAACAGATCACATGACATGGCAACACTGCTCAAATGCTTTCTGTTATCATTTGTAATGGTGATATATTGACAAAACATAAGTACTGTTACCATTTAGCACTTTAGATTTATATTAGATTTACATCTACGTATATCACCAACAAATCTTTATTTAAAAGAGACAAAAGATTCTTTCAGTTGTACATGATGAACCTAAACAGATTGCGTCTTTCAAAAAGATGAAAAGTGGCAAGTCATATATTTTGAACACTGCATAAGCACCACAATGCAATGTGTCACGACATGTGCTCTAACCGGTAAACCACGACTCCAGTTGTGATTTCTTTTGAATTTTCAACAATTTCCCTGATTGTTCTAAATCGCTTGAGGAGTACATCAAATAACCCCTAAACTGACGACTTCATTCACAGCCCTGGGATAAGCTTCACTAATGGCTTTTTAATTTGCACCTCATCAATCTAACAAAAGAGTTTTCTAGAAGGAGAATGGATAGTGTTCACCTTGTCATTTATTGGTTGTCCTCGGTGACTTTAAATGAGCTCTGCATTAGAGGTACTCATTTATGTACAGAATAATACTAATTATCATAATGCAAGATCTCTGTCAGTGTGTTCCGATGTCGTTCCAAACCTGTATAACCTTCATTCTTCCATGTTATATGAAGGGGAAATATTAGGCTAAATGGGTGAACTACCCCTTAAAGTTAGTAGCATTTTTACTTTGTTTCTTGTTATCCAGTTCGTTTAGTTAGTTGTACTCTTTTCTTTGGATTTTAAATGGTCCTCGGTATCCTAGCTGGCCTTTCAATGCATTAACAGTATGCCCCTAAAAACATGTCAGCAATCATGCATATTAACGTGCATGATGTGCATGTGTTTGTATGAAAACTTTGGCTTAGTTTATCAACCCTGATTTATTGTGGGTTGTAAGGAGAATGCATGCATGATTCAAGACAAACACTGCAACACATTAACGTTTGCACATCCACTATAAATGCTGATGGCCACTCCAACTCTCCGGCTATACGATGCAATTGTGAGTCATGGAGAGATGCAAATTAACAGATGGGTCACATAAATTCTTATGATAACAAATAAACATGTCAGCATCAACACGTTGCTAGATTTGAACACAAGTCAAGTCATTTTCTATTTGAATAGTGCTTTTTGCAATACACATTGTTTCAAAGCAACAACACATCTCATATACTGATGCAGAGGCCTGTAGACTGCTCTACACTGAGGTATATTTTATTGCAAAGAGGTTGTTCTTTCATAGCTCAAGAGATCTATTTTTTCTTTGTCTCATACATATAATGTATAATGACATATTTTAAGAGTATAGAGCTTAACAATTAATAAATAGCACAGCTTAGATGACTTGGTTTTATGAGAGTTTAATGACAAATTTTATATTAAAATCTCTGACTCTGGCAGAAATCCATCCATCCATCCATTCATCCATATTGTATAACCATAAATCAGTCCATCCAGGCAGCCATTCAGCCAGCCAGTATAACTATGCATCCATCCATCCATCCATCCATCCATCCATACTGTATAACCATAAATCCATCCATCCATCCATCCATCCATACCGTATAACCATAAATCCATCCATCCAGCCAGCCAGCCATTCAGCCAGCAAGTATAACTATGTATCCATCCATCCATCCATCCATCCATCCATCCAACCATACTGTATAACCATAAATCCATCCATTCAGCCAGCCAGTATAACTATGTATCCATCCATCCATCCATCCATCCAACCATACTGTATAACCATAAATCCATCCATTCAGCCAGCCAGTATAACTATGTATCCATCCATCCATCCATCCATCCATCCAGCCAGCCAGCCAGCCAGCCATTTAGCCAGCCAGTATAACTATGCATCCATCCATCCATCCATCCATCCTGTATAACCATAAATCCATCCCATCCATCCAGCCAGCCAGCCAGTATAACTATGAATCCATCCAGCCAGCCAGCCAGCCATCTTTTCAATGGAAAGGCAATAAATAGGAGAAAATTCAAGATGTGCAATCAGAGGACTCCAAAAACATAGTGTAGGAAGAAAAGTGCTTTTAAATCCGAGCCAAAGCTTACTGCATACACATGCGCTCACGTGAAAAATACACACCCACCCATCGTACTCTCTCATACTTCCATCAGGTAACATGGAAATTTAGAAAAACTGCAGTGTGAAAATGAGCATGTAGGTCATGAAACAATTTCCTCTTTTGATGGCTGCGACTGCAGAATGCAAATGCATTCCCTGAGGGGTCTGTGGAGTTTAGATCTTTATAATTGTCTACATTACTATTAGGAGAGCGACTGTAATAAGTCAAATGTTGATGGTTGTGGGGAAAAAACAGGCAGGCATCTGTAGGGAGTGATTTTAATAATATTAGAGGCGGTCTTTATCAGACTGCGTAGTTCACAAAAGGGGGACATTTCAATTAAAAGTTTAACTGCACTTTATGTGGTCCTTTTGTACGTTATGGCAAAGGTTAAAATGCCGAACAGAGCTTGTTAGCTTTGAATAATTGAATGAAATAAAATAACTTAAAATTGCAGTCACGTTGGTAACAACCGGCAGAGATTTATAATAAACTGTATTAGATGTATTTTCAGAGCACTTGGAATTGGAAGAAAATATTACTTTACCTGCTGATTGGAGTGTTTTTTTTATTTTTAATGTATTTGGTTTTGAATGTTTGAAGAGTCTGTATTTTGTGGGTCAGAAATGTGCACATGGTCTTCTAAGACTTCCAGGAGAGATCTAGATTCAAGGCATTATCAAAATGCTTTTACTATCCCTAAGGGGTCAGTAGAATTTCAATCTTAATAATGGTCTCTGTTACTAGCAGGAAAGTGTCTATAAAATTTCAAAAGTCGTTATCAAAAAGCTTTTTGTGAGCTTCTGTGAGCCTGTAAGTTAGGAGGTTAATTTACCAAATGACCAAAATGCAACATAAATAACGTCCATGTGACTTGTGAACTAAAGTCCAAGTTCTTTGAGTCCGTTCAATAGCTTTTGTGAGGAACAGACAGAAATTGTAATTGTTACCCAGATAAAAACATTTTGGGGTGTCAAAATGTCCCCAGAATTTTAATTTAAGAAAATAGAATATTCCTTTTTGGTTTGGGGAGCGTTCCCCTAAAGTTCTCCAAACCTCTATATTCAGGTTTCCTTTCTGCAACCCAGCTATATGTCATGTTGCTTCATTTAATTAATCATTAGAATAAACTAAACATCACTATCACACTTAATATGGAGGATTCAAATGACTATGTAAGATTAAATTCTTCCAAAATATTTGCTGGATCATGTATTGTTTAATTCTATCATTATACCACAATACAGAAAACTGAGCCAAAATGTTACGTTTTCTAAAACTGCATCGTAGCATGCACCAGAGATCAACATGTAAATATTAAAGTAAATTATTCCAAATAACTTCAACAATGACTTCAATAGAGTCTAGGGTTTTTAAAGTCAGAAATGTATTGGCATAACATCAAAAACCGAATAAACCTTTACTAAACTACCATTAGATTCATTTAATGTTATAAGATTCATGTTATATAGAAGCCATTATTTTGGTCACATACATACATTTTTGCATATATACAGTGAAATGTATTTGTTTTCACATATCAGAGTGCAGGGTCAGCCATGATACAAGCACCCCTGGAGCAGATATGGTCAATGGCCTTGCTCAAGGGCCCAACAGTGGCATCTTGGCAGTGCTGGGGCTTGAACCCCTGACCTTCTGCTCAGTAACCCAGATCCTCAACCGCTGAGCCACCACAGGGCAGAGGGCAGGACCGGGTCATGATTCTACACACCCGGCCCCTTATCAGGCTATTCAAGCCTCCGAGAGGGATAAAGGCCGACTGCGGACGGTGGTGAGACAGAGGGAGAGCGTTTACGGGCAGCTGTACATCCTATGTGTGTGTGTGTGTGTGTGTGTGTGTGTGTGTGTGTGTGTGTCTTTTGATTTAAGTTCTTAATTAAATATCATTTGTATTGTCAAGCTTCAATAAATAAGTTCTCGCCTCCTCCTTTCCATTGTTCCCTTTACACAGAGCTGTGGTGGTGAGCAACATTTTCAATGAATAACGACACAAGTTTCTGATTCTCACACAAAGCCATTGGCTTCAGAAGACTTGGAATATAGTGAATAAGTCGAATGAACTACTTTAAGGTACTTAAAGTAAAGTAAAGTGGTCGACAGTCCCTTCACCATTTACTATCAAATTGATTTACATGCACACCAATATCTGATACCTGCCAAAAATCTGTGTCTAAAAAAATAAATCAGACAATGCAATAAAATCTTGTTTACATGAGATGGAGTCATGTGGATTATTTTATGCTGCCTTTATATGCTTTTTTGTGCTTCAAAGTTCTGGCCACCATTCACTTCCATTAAATTGAATTAGAGAGCTGAAATATTCTTCTAAATATCTTAATCGGTGTTCTGCAGAAGAGAGAAATTCATACACATCTGGGATGGCATGAGGTGAGTAAATGATGAGAGAATTTTCATTTTTGGGTAAACAATCTCTTTAATGATAAAAACCTGCTAGCACATATTCGGTGCTCACATCTGAAGAATCGACAACTTGTGAGAAAAGTTTGATGGACTGCAAATACAAGAATTACCTTGCTGTTTAATTAGCCAGAGGGTCAAGGGATCAGGCAAATTCTACCTTTCCCTGATTAAGTCCAATCACAGTCTGATATAAATAGCCTTAACGTCTGGCAGCACAGTTTGTTTTTAATCTGCACCCTTAATCCAAGGTGGATTCTGCTCTATGCTTCCCTGCTCACTTTAATTTCCTCTCGCACTCCTTATAGAACCCTGGAACACACACGCAGAGAGTGAGAGAGAGAGAGAGAGTGCTAGGGCAGTAATGAAGCGATTGTGCCAATGGATTTCTCTAATAAGTAAAGTCTTCCTTCGACCCCCCGAGCTCAGCTGGCCTGCATCGCTCCTATCACACTGTGTGTGTGCAGCTCGATAGGGCATCTACTTTCAGCAGATAGGGCACTAAGTGTCCGTCTTTAACTGATGGATAAATCTGGAGTAGAAAAAACAGAAATGGTTGCAGCCACGCAGCATTATGTCAGCAAGACAAGAACAACAGTTGTTAAAAAAGGAAAATGGATTCAGTTTAATGTGTCTTAATTTGTATCTTTTAGCTTTGAGGTCATATGTATGCTAGTGGACTCCTAAAATTTGCCAATATTACAAACCTTTAGCAGAAACAACACACACACACACACACACACACAGACAGACACTCTCTTTACTGTTATTGTGATATCATTGATTTCAGATAAATCTGACCCCAAACGGCACGTAAAAAAACAAACAAACCGTGGTCATGTTAGTCAGACAGTCTGTTCCTTTCCAACTGGGTGTCTCTTGCCAGGAATATGCTGTAAATTATGACTTAACTTTACCAGACTGATTTATTGTGCAAAATAAATCAAATAAATAGGGTCACTTTTTTTCAGGTTGATGTTAAGGTTTTGAATAGGAAATCTGTAGATGCATTATATGAACAGATGTGGCTGCCAAACAGACTGTGAGACTCGTAATGGAGGAAGGAAGCATAACGTTGGATTATTTGTAATGTTTTATTCCTCTCACAAATATAATATGCAATATTCCAAGGTGATCTGAACTGCTCCTTAAGGATATGAAGACGCAGGGTTGAAATTTAAAAAATAGGAGTACGTTTCCTGTAAAACCATTCGAATATGAATCAGGATACTCGGAAATGAGATATTTTATCATACCGTTATGACTCCCCACAACCAGAGTACGATTTTTAAGGTAATTATTTTTTTTATCTGAAAATCGTACATTCTTGAATTTTATATCACTGATACAGAAACGTTTAATACAGACGTTTTATTCATATCGAATGCTCTATCTGAGTTAATTTCTGAATTTAAACAAATCCCTCTTCACTTTATAGAATTCAATTTTTCATGTAATGCAGATACATGGAACATTTATGTCTTTACTCCCATCTGTCAGTCTACAAAACTCCTGAAGCTCTGCCTTTGCCCTCAGAAAATGCCACAGGCTTGGAAAAATGTGCCAACTGCTGTCTAATAATACACATCCTTTTTATCTCATTCGTTAAGCCTGTTGTTTCTCGATTGCTAAGAAACATGACGCCAACATACTTGATTTGTTCCGGGGAAGAGCCGTGCATTATAAATCCGAGAAATTTAGAGCAATTAAAATCACGCCGATAGTACTACAGGATGTGATCTAAGTTGTAGGTTATTTATATATCATCTAAAGTCTTTGTTGTACTGCTTATATGTAAAACATGTGTTTAACTGTCAAGAAAATAATGTCACAATGCAAAAAATCGCAATGATCCTAAAATGTTCATTATGCAAAATCAAATTGATTTCTTTTTGGATTGAACACAAGATTTTTGGCATTGCGACATTTTTATGACAATTAAGAACATCTTAACCAACAATTCTTATTATCACAAGGGAAACAGTATTTATTTATTTTAAAGTTAAAATCGGAATATATATATATATATATATATATATATATATAAGGAAATACTTGCACCAAAGCATCTGGCACCAACAATAATCCATATCTAATTAGCCAATTGTGTGGCAGCAGTGAAGTGCATAAAATCATGCAGATATGGGTCAGGAGTTTAATTTAATGTTCACATCAACCATCAGAATGGGGAAAACGTGATGTCAGTGATTTGGACCGTGGCTTGATTGTTGGTGCCAGATGGGCAGGTTTGAGTATTTCTGTAACTGCTGATCTCCTGGGATTTTCACGTACAACCGTCTCTAGAATTTACTCCGAATGGTGCCAAAAACAAAAAAAACATCCAGTGAGCGGCAGTTATGTGGATGGAAATGTCTTGTTGATGACAGAGGTCAACAGAGAATGGACAGACTGGTTTGAAATAACAAAGTCTACAGTAACTCAGATAACCACTCTGTACAATTGTAGTGAGAAGAATATAATCTCAGAATTTTATATATATATATATATATATATATATATATATATATATATATATATATACACACACATGTAACAGGGTAAGGGATGGGCAAGGAGGAGGCGGGAACCGGTTGAACAGTCAACATAAAGTTTCATGTAAAACTCAACTTAAAACAACATAAAAAATAAAGACAACACACACAACACGGCCGCATGCGTCTCTCTCTCTCCCGAACTCCTGCCTCCGACTTGTCTTTATCCCCCTCCCGGCTGATTATCCAGATTCAGGGCTGGCTGTGTGCCCTCCTCCTCAGATTCAGGGCTGGCTGTGTGCCCTCCTCCTCGTCACAATACAAAAACAGTCTTCTCATCCTTTATGCGAAATAGAACTTCTTTTTTTCTTTCTTTTAATTTTATGTGAAATATGACTCACACATGTTCTTGACAGGCTTTGTGAGATTCACCAAGGAACCTCAGCAGCAAACCTTCACTCACCCACACATGTAATAAAATAAAAAAACATGATTTGTTCTAGAAGGAAATTTCGAGGTCCTGCTGTGTATATACCTTTAAATACAGTCCCTGAAATTGTGCCTGCTGTTTGCTATCAAGAGACCTGCCCTCAGTCTAAAAAATGAGCATGAAATTACAACTCAAATCAAATACTAGAGCATCCTTATCAGGTGCATACATCACTAAAAAAGTATCCACTTATAAACCTTCAGCAATGAGGGAAAAATGAACAATTTCATGCTGAGAAGAAGTATGAAGTTGAGGTGGAAGTGCCATTGACAGACTAGAAATACAGTCTTAAATATAGGGTCTTCAGAATATTGGAGAAGCTAATAAAAGTACAGAAATAACAGGTGTAATGCCACACTTTCCTTTGCAAATTACAAATTTTCCACCAGGTTATGTATCCGATATATATATATTGAAGTCTCTTAAAAACAAGACCTGTTTAAGACTGATAACACAGAGCGATAGGTACATACTTTTTTTTTTTTTTTTTTTTCTGTTTATTGATCCCTGAGCAGATATACTGTATACTTATAAGCATATGCCACTCTGTATTTTCCTATTAATCGGATATATGCAAGACTGTTGGGGGAAATGATTGACAGCTTTATGAAAGTATCATGCAAAGTAAAATGTCTCCACATGTCACACTTGTTAACAAACCAGTACCGTGACCTTCGTAACTATATGGTTACGGAAAAAGTTTTTCTTTTTTGCTTTTGCTTCAGTACCCAGATTTTACATTGGACGTCAAGTGGCGACCCAAAATAGGTCATTTTTTAAAAGTAAATAAACATTTAATTAAAATCAACCATTTAAAGGGGTAGTTCACTCCAAAATTTTACTTGTCATGTTTTTCTCGCCCCCATGTTTTTCCAAACCCTGTATGACTTCCTGTCATCATGGAACACAAAAGGAGATCTAATGGGGCTTTACAACGGCACGGTACAACTCGACTCGACTCTGCTCACTCTGTGGATAGTACATGGTACCTGGTACTTTTTTTAGTACCACCTTGGTCGCTTTCCAAGCGAGCCAAGCCGATACTAAATGTGATGTCAAAATCCTGCAGATCACTGACTGGTCAGAGAGAATCGTCACTACCAGCATCACTGGATTCTCGACATGGACCCGCTAGTTTTAAAGTTAGCTGCAGTGATAACAGTGTCATTTGTTCACGTGACTTTCAGATTATAAAAAGAAATGGCTGTGCGCAAAACCACGCCGTGGTCAATAAACGAGGTGCAGACGTTCCTCTCGTTAGCGACGAACGAAACGAAAACGTTTTTCAGGCTGTGTCTCAGTTGTTGGCCGCACAGCTGAGACATGGCTTCCACCGGACCTACCAACAGTGTAGTGAAAAGTAAAAAAAACTTCAAAGTGACTACAGAACCATCAAGGAGAAGTGGAAGTGGTTAGACCAAATGGCGCTATCTAGACTGGTGAGCAATTGGAGGGAGAGTGCCCTGGATTCAGCCACGGCTGGAGTCCATGATGGAGGATGGTATGTTACCTCTATACTCTGCTTGAAAGCTTCACTTTATTTAGTTGACCAGCTACTGGAAGCTTGCTTCTAAAACATCAAGGCCAATAGCTAACATCTAGCGGTCGTGTTATTGTCCATTGTTTTGTGTAGCATTTAAGCTTATGTCACGGCAGTAGAGGCGGCGCAAATATGACGATCAGCATATAATCCCACCCATGTTGTGGCGGATAAACAGCAGTGGAAAAGCAGAGTCGAGTCGAACTGTAACATGCAGTGGTGCCATAAGATAGAATGTTAAGATCAGTCACCTCAGTCACCATTTAATTTCATTGTATGGAAAAGGATGCTACGAAAGTGAATGGTGACTGAGACTTCTGCCTAACATCTCCTTTCGCCGCGATACGTGTACTGAACCGTGCAATGTCATTTTGCAAAAATGTACCCACGGTCATGAAATTTTCATGAGATTAGACTGTCCTTTTGGGTGGCTGTGTCTCAGGTGGTAGAGCGTGTTGGCGGTTCGATTCCTGGCCTATAACTGCACGGTTGTGAAGAATTTGATGGTTTGTTGACCGCATTACAGTTACATATAATTTGGCCACATTCTTTCTAAAGTGCATCACTTTTGAACTAGTAACGCCGAATTGGGCTGTTTCTAACCAGAACACATAATCTGAAAAAAAATGTTTTAAGGATAAAAGCCTGAAAAATGTCTTGAGGTAAACTAATGTACAGTAACCATGGAAAGTGACTCAGGACTGCTGAATTATTGAAAATAATTCCATCGTGGCAGCATTACCACCTCAGGTGTGCATTAATTCTCAATAATTCAACGGTCTGTCTTTAATGACTCCTTACATAAACTGCATAGGCTCGTCAGTAAGCAAAATGATAAACATGTCATAGGTTTAATAGGAAAATGAACCATTTTGGTTTCTAAATGTTTCGTTTTTAATGGTTTCATGCTCTCGGCTATCAGTGATTCACCATATGATCAAATTGTGGTCAGCACGATCCAAGTTTTTCCTCATTGCAAGTGATACCATACCATTCACTTCCATTCTGTGGTAAAAAGATGTAATGAAAGTGAATAGTGACCGAGGCTAACATTCTGCCTAACATCTCCTTTTCTATTCAAAAGAGAGTCATATGGGTTAGGAACAAGATGAAGCTGAGTAAGTTACACATTTTTCATTATTGGGTGTGGCATTTTTTTTTTAAAGTTCACTCATGAAGGTGCTTGGCCAAAAGCGTGTAAAAAGGGATACAATGAGAATGTAATAAATTGTGGACAACTGAGCCAGTGTGACCTACCATGCTTGTAGTATCTCTTGGGATGGGACAGAAAATCAAATTAGCTATAATTAAGGCGTGTACCTCTCCATCACAAATGTCAAGGATTATTTTGTTGGGTGTGTAGAAGCTTTTATGATGGAACTTTAATTTTTTTGCATAATCTAAAATTATGCAGAGAGAGACCACACTTGTTAAAGTCAATTTGCTACGAACAGAAGCATAAATAACTAAATAAAACTCCCACTCATTAAGTGTCAAAACTAAATAAATGTGATGACCCATTACAACACAGAGTGCTAAAGACGTGATCAAATGAATGCTGTAGCAGCCCAGAGCAGAGTTAAAGACAATGCATTAATCTAATGTGATGGAATACATGAATATGGACATTGATTTTCAACAGCTGGTACTTGTATAGGGCAAATAATGTAGGCATGCCATAATTTAAGTACATAATTACTTAACCCTTGTGCATCAATTTAAAAAAAAAACTGCCATGATGATATTATATATTAATATTATTTTCCACTTTCAATTAGTTATTTTTTCAGTCCTGATCATAACTACCAAATATGCATTTATTTTCAGGATTTTAACCCTTTAAATTCCAGTTTGTTTATATAATGCCACTTTTGTTTTTATGAAAGGAAAAAAAACACAAAATGAATTATTTTCCATATACTGAGTGCTAAGGGGAAAGTTTTGGGGGGATTATCACTGTCTGGGATATGTCAATGATTAGCAACAAAATAGATTTTGATGCATTATTGTTTTTTGTGCAGTGTCGGATAAAAAACAAACACTCAGTATCTTAGAGGACAAAAATGTCTGCGTCAAAAAACTCCCATAAAAATATTATATATTAATATTATTTTCCACTTTCACTGACTTGTTTTTAACCAACATTAGTCCTGATCATTACTACCAAATAGTCATTAATTTTCAGGATTTGAACCCTTTAAATGCCAGTTTGTTTACATAATGCCACTGTTGTTTTTTTTCACACACACGCATTTCTCAAACACTTTTAAAACACACTCTGACATCCATACCAGCATACCCACACAATTTTAGCTACATCAGTGCTCTATAATACAGCAAACAGAAAACAGGGAAAAAGCATGTATTTGCTCCACAGGCTAAACATGAGAAAAATGGCACCATCTGGTGGAAAATATTAATATTTTTAATTTTGAAGCCAGGGCTCCAGAATGAAAGCATAATATCATCAAATTCATGATTTTATGCTTTAAATGGCACTTGGATTAAATATTGCAGCTTTAATGGGTTTCAATGGGGACATTTTTGTCCTGAAGGTCCTGAGTGTAACTACTTTGTGTGCGCAGTGTATGATAGATGCATTATAGGAACTGAGGTTGAAATATCAAAATACACCCAAAAATACACACCTTTGGCAAAAATGTATGCCGCTGGCATTAACACAGCCATAATGATAGAAAAAACAAAAATGAAAAAGACAAAAATGTCCCGAAGGTCACACAAGGGTTAAGGCTGTCAGTTCCTTTACGTTCCATGATGAACATGTGGCTGATAATAATGGCGCACAGTAATACCATTGTGATTGTTTTGCTTTTATGTCACAAAGGATTTATTACTGTAAGGCAACTAAGGATGACATTACTTTGCTCTGAGTTAGGTTTTATACAGCAAGACCATGAGGTTAGAAATATAGAGCCAATTATAAAGCACTTAAAAGTGTTGTAGCATAGAACAAGCTGCTAGGATGGTCACTGGGTGAATGTATTTACAACTTATCCACATTAATGACCAGTCTGCAAGGTAACAAAACATACAAAGATTAAATTAGAATGTCAATTCATTGAACTTGTAGTGAATTCAATTTTATAAATATTTTTTGTGTTTGCTTTTTGTATAATATGGGACAATACAAAATAGAGACAGGGCAGATTCAAACCTGAGCCCATGAGCACATTTATGTACACTTACATATTGTGAGAACATGCACTACCCACTTTGCTACAGCTCTAATCCAATTTAAAGGAATCATTCTCCCAAAAATGAATGTCCTGTCATCATTTACTCATCCTCATGTCATTCCAACCCTCTTATGTATTTCTGTTGCACATAAAAGGGGACATTTTGTATAATCCAGTAACCATACAACCCCAATTCCAAATAAGTTGGGACAGTATGAAAAATGCTAATAAAAACAAAAAGGAAATTATTTGTAAATTATATTCACCCTTTGCTATATTGAAAATACTCCAACTAAACATTATATACAAGTTTTCCTTGTGAATTTAATCATTTTTTTAATGTACAGTAATTTCAAATCAGATGATTGCAACACACTCCAAAAAAGTTGAGACAGGGCAATTTAAGACTAATAACAATTTGACGAATTAAAATAACAAGGCGACGTGAAACAGGAGATATTTAACAGGTGAAGCATTGTGTCATAGTATATAGGGAGTGCTAAAAACAGCCTAGACCTTCAAGAGCAAGGATCATTCGAGGCTCAATTTTCCAACAGATTCTTCAGCAAATAATCCAGCACTTTGAGAACAATGTTCTCCAATGACAAATTGGAAGGATTTTTATTAGCATTTTTCATACTATCCCAACTTTTTCAGAATTGGGGTTGTATTTCAACTATGGCATTTGTAGTGAAACCATAACATTCACAATATTGACCATGGTTTTACTACAGTAACCATATTTGAACCATGATATTTGATGTAAAACCAGTGTAATAATAATATAGAAAAAACAATACTAAGGCAATAAATAATCATAAAACTATACTAACACCTTGGTTAATTTGTGGTGCAAATACCATGGTTTTTACCAAGGTTCCTATAAAAAAAACTTTACGAAAATTCATCATGGTTTTGCTAGAGTAAAACTGCAGTAGCCATGTTTTCTTTCTTCTTTTTATCTTTTGGAAAAACATGGTACTTGCACCACAAATAACCATGGTGTTGCTATAGTAAAACAGCTGAAACCATGTTTTTTTTTTAAAGTTTTTTTTAATTTTTTTTTTTTTACTTCTAACACCTAAAAAGTTAAAATTCCAATCAAAGGTGATCATCCTTATGCCCTATTCACTCCGAAGGGCAGAGCCCTTGAAGTTGGTACTCTGAAGGGAGCATGACATTACTCTATGATTGTACCCTTCACTAACAGACTTGTGGAAATGCCCTCTGTAAAAAGATTCATTTTCAAACTTTTGTTTGGAAAAATTAGTTTGTCCAGTGGTGTCCCCATCCCGCAGTGATCTTCAAGGGTGCAACTAGGCAGTTTGAAAATTGCCCATGGTTACTTGAGTAAAACCGTGGTTAGTTTTCGTAAGTCTTCTATATGGCTATTGCCAGGGATTCAATTTGGATTTCGGAGATGGGGGAACCCTAAAATCAATTGATGTAAAAAAAAAAAAAAAAAACTACAAAAAAAAAAAAAAAAGTTTTAATAAAATACACGGCTGTCTAAATATGGATTTCTTAATAGGTCTGTATGGTATGTAATTCACAGAAGATTTTTCTGTCAGATGAATCAATTTTACTGGGATTTATGTTATGGTTAGGCGATATATAGGTATACATGATAAACTGGTAGAAATTTGACTACATTCTGGATTATCATCTGTATTGCTGTTATGCAAAAACTGCCACCTCCTGCAATAAACGTGCAGGCTATGTGGTACACATTCTGTCGGAAAATTGGAGCAGAATGGCGGAGCGGCTTTATGTCAGACAGTGTTTTTCAGGTACTGACCATTTTTCAGAGGCCACCCAAGCTAAATTTTGGGCCGCCGAAGCAAATTCAATGACATTAATCTTGCGTTATGTATATGCTTCTCATCAGACACATGCGTCTGTGTTGCATGTGATATTTGTGTGTGCTATCTATGAAGTATGAAAGTGCGTGCGAGTCCATGTGAGCGCAGCGTAGTTCCAGCTGTACATCATCGCACCATTAGCTGGGTAATTCCCAGCCAATCACATGTAAGCCGTTGCTTTATAAGTCTGCTCACAATCTATCACATTGCTGTTTCAGTGTGCTAACACGGCAACCTCCACCACCCCACCACCACCAGTTGAGCCCCGTCCCGCACGGAGGTAGGCTCCTCGCCCCTGCCTCCTATCTCTGGCAGGATATGACGGTTCCGAGTACAACTCCCTCGGACCGCCAGACGGGGCTTACACCAAAGAGAGACATTACTTTTCTGTTTTATATTCATCAAATAAATGGCATCTTCAACCTCACTCTTGTGCGTGTCTTCCCGATAGAAAGCAGGCTTCTAAATTAGGCTCCACAGACACTTGTGCTACTTTTAGATTTTTTAAACTACACATCATCGCTCTCAATAAAATTCAGTTTGTATGATGTTAGATATTAGAAAACAAACCAGCTTTGCTTTCAGATATTCAAATATTGTCTACAGAGATGCTCAAACAATTAAGAGCCTAATGAAGTGTTTTAATAATAATAATAATAATAATAATAATAATAGTCAACAACATTAGACTGAAATGTGAAGTTTAGCATTGTCAATGTCTTGACTATGTTTGTCAAACTCCAAATTAAGAGGAAATTATATAAGAGGAAGTAGTTTTCATTTATAAAGTATTTAATTTGGTGACTGGATTTACAATATGGTTATTTAATGTATAAACCAATTTTTATAGATTTTTTGTGTTTTTATTTAACTCTATCATGATATACATCATTATTGTGATTTAAAATGAGTGATATTGTTATATAGATTTTGGTCATATCGCCCATCTCTAATTTATGTATGTCCTTAATAATTGTGAAACAATTACATATTTACATTTAATATTTGCTTATTATTATTTTTTGATTAAGAATAATATCAAATGTATTTTATTCATTTTATAAAAATTTGAGGACATCTGGAACAAGTTTACCTTGTTCCTACACTAGGCTGGGGGTCATCTTATAGCTAAACTTATATCTAATTATGTAACAATTTAAAAGTAAATGCAAATTGTTCTAAACAAGGGAATCAAACACTTTCTACACAACTACCTTTTTATCAGATGGTTATTCTGATAATATTATTTGTATTGAAATCATTTGCAATAAATTCTAAAGTTTAAAATTCTTCACTATGACGTGTAGCCTGTATTTGCTAGAGGAAAAGAAAACAAACAAAAAAACATATTACACACATAATAAAAATAAAATGGAGTACACACATAAATATACAAATAACAGTATGGTCTTTTGATTTATTTTGAGGTCACTTTGGATGCAAGTGATTCTGGATTCAAAACCCCTTTGTGAATACAGCTTTTTAATATCAAAAATCAACAAGTAGACTTGCTAATGAGAGATGGAATGTGCCAAATGGATGAAACAAAAACACAGCGGAGAATACAAGTAATGAAATCGATTGACTAACAAGCAATTTTTTTCTTTTTGTAATCAAAGGTGACGGAATGCTGTTACGGCCCAATTTAACCCCTGGCTATAGAACAAAATACATACTTTGTGGAGTACTTCAGTACTTGCATTTTTTTGTCCATATTAGTTTTGACAGATGTGGTTGTGATTTTTTTTTTCAAAATTCTCTTTATATTCCACAGAAGAACTATATGAGGGTGAATAAATCATGAAATGTATATCATTGTGTGCATTTCAAAGATGGTGATCAAAGGATCGATAGGGGAATAAGAAGGAAGATACAGTATGTAGTTGTACCGGCAGTCATGCTCTTAGAAAAGTTTACCTCTGACTCCCCGGTGCAGAGAATGCGTTTTGTTAGCGGTAGGTCATACCTCGCACTCTCTGGAGCCCGAGATGGTGCAGGTGCATGCCCCGTTAACCAAAGAGTCCATGGTCTCTGCATTGGCATGGTTGTAGCTCAGATAATACTCTTGAAGTTGGGAGTTGATGTTGTGCTCGGGCTCTTGAGTCTTTTTCCTGCATTTGCGTCGGATGGAGTGCTGTTGGAGTTGCCTCATGCTGTTGGGGTAGCGACGCCACGACACGTAAATCACCAACAGGATCAATGACACCGAGAGGAATAGTGCAACGCTGCCGGCGATGATCTTGTGGAAGGTCATGTGCTCGAACTCTGGTTCTGGAGTGAACGGTAAGCTGCTGGGTGTTGGAATGGGTGGGAGTAATTCTTTGTCGGACTGATCGATGAATAAAATCTTCGGGGTGAGTCTTTGCACTTGGGTGACTTGGGAAAGTTGTCTAATTGTGGTGGACGGGGTTGTTGTAGAGGTTGTTGTAGGTGGCATTGTCACATAGAGAGTTGTCATAGTGGTAGTCAAAAGAAAAGTTAGATCAGCGGTTGGTTCCATAGTGAATAGCTCCTCGCATACTGATTTGTTCTTGACAGTGTCCATGACTCTTTCTCCCTGAAGGGATTTAGGAGTGCTGCATATAATGCTGGCATCTCTTGTACCCCTGAAGTTTCTCAGCCAAGACACCAGAGGGCAGATACTTGAGCTGCAGTCCCATACATTTCCTGCCAGGTTGATTGTGCTAATGGAGATCCATGATGAAACCACTTCCTGGGACACATTGCTGATCTTGTTAGACTCTAAATTGAGAGTGTGCAAGTTGGGCAAGCACCTAAAAATGGCAGGATCTAAAACTTGAATCTCATTGCCTGATAGATCCAATTTCTGCAAGGTGTGCCAAGTCCAAGGTGATCCCTGGACAATTGAACGTATGCGATTCCATTGCAGATAAAGAGCCTGGAGATTTAAGAGGCGTGGAAAAAGGAAAAAGTTAATCCGGGAAAATTGATTGTGTTCAAGGTGCAATTCAGTCACCCTGAGCAGTCCCAGAAAGGTCGTACGAGTTATGGTCCGTAGACGATTGTAACCCAAATCTAGAAACTCAAGGCTCCTACATTCCATAAAGGTACGGACAGGAATGCTTTTGATATTGTTGGATCTGAGGTGAAGGTTCTGAAGCTTGCGAAGCCCATGAAAATACCCCGGCCTCAAGTCCTGCAACTGATTGTAGGACAGGTCGAGGTTTCGCAAGTTTGGAACAGTCTCAAAGGTGTTGTTTTGCAACTGCATGATCTTGTTAGAGCTCAAAATTAGTTCCTTTAGCCGACGAAGCCCCTGGAAGGCCAGACTTTCCACTACACTGATGGAATTGTGGTCCAAGTAGAGCCACACCAGCTGGTTGAGGTGAGCAAATTGATAGGGTAGCAACACCAGGAGGCTATTGTACCGCAGTGATAGACCCTGGCACCCCAGGGAGATGTTCTCTGGGACGTCTTGAAAGGCGCCAGACTCACAGTAAACAATCTTGCCCTCGCAGCGGCAACTCCCTGGGCACATCCGCTCCCCGTTGCTGAGCAGCAGGAGAACAGAAGCATGGAGAAGAAAACATGACAGGCGCCCTTCCCATAGTAAGGGCCCTGTGGAGAGAGACAGACAGAACACAGACAGACAACATTTCGGGTCAGTTCTAACATTCTCCCAAGAGAGCACAAGTTTGCAGGTGTGTGTGTGAGCATATCCATTTGCCACAGTGCAGCACTTCCACCTAGGGATGGTAATAGTAAGGAATTGTAACAACTGTGCTTCCAAATTTCCTTTTAGCGATTCTATTCCTCTAACTACTCAATTAATGATTATACTGGTACTTTTGAGAAAGAAATATTTGAAAATATGACATGCTTTTCTTTTTACGTTTAGTGCACTCAGCAGTCTGTTGCTAAATGATGAGAACATTTCAGATTTAAAGAGAACAGACAAAAAATTGGGCTCAGAGACCCAAGCATTAATATTTATAGAAGAAAATCTCTTCCTTGAAAGTGTTTTTATGAAGCCACTGGTTATAAAAAAATGATGGTTTATATCCATATTTAGTTTGGTGTGAATTTTGGGAAAATTGCAATGCTGGCCATTTAGGGTTGAAAAATGTCACCATTGTTTTCATAAACAGTAAGTGGAATTTCTGAATTTCCAACCCAATTTAAGAAGCAAAGGTATATGAAAAGTAATTAATAACAAGCAGTTAAGGGTAAATGCATGAACAGTTAAGAAATGTTATTATTTAAAACTAAGGAGGGGTATTGATATTGAAGATACTGTATATTTGCTGGTATAATCAAAATAATAAAATAAAAATTATAAAAATGATATATTCATGGTATACAGTATAACGTCCCTATGTAATAGTGTACAGTATATTCCATGAATATAAAACTATTTTTTTATGATGAAACAGCACAGAAAACAGTTAAAAATAATTTTGAATAGTTTATATTTGATTTAATGAATAGGCTCCATTAGGTGTATATAGAAACGTTAAAAAGTAAAAAAAAAAAAAAAAAAAAAGAGGAATTACAGGTTCGAAAATTGTTACATTTATTCCAATTGAAAAAAAAAAATCTTCATTTAATTGTGATATGAACAACGGGGCCTCAGTAGCAGTGCCGTAAAGTGTTCACTCGGTATTGGCTGTCGCTCAGTTGGTAGAGCGGGTTGGCCACTAATCGCAGGGTTGGTGGTTCGAATCCTGGCCCACATGACTCCACATGCCGAAGTGTCCTTGGGCAAGCATAAACTGAACCAGTTCTGCATTTCCAACTAACACCCTGCCACACCTTTTATCATAAGATAAATGATTCATGACAGAGATAGATTAGGAACATCCTGTAAAGTATGGCACATGGTTTTCAAGTAATCAAGACATAATGCATTAAATCTAAAAATGCACGGTGGTCCAACTAATTGAATACGACGCCTGGAGTGGAATTATCTATCATTCAGCCCAAGAGCTTTTAATGTACCCCAGTTTGAGGCCAAAACGAATGCGAGAGGAAAGGGAATGGAGTGTTTTATATGAATGGGAATCAATAATGAGCGTCACTTATCAGAGCAGAGCTAATCTACATATATCTAACATGTGCATATGCTTGGAACAGTTCGCCGCTACTTTTCCACCCCCAACTAGCAGACATTAAAAATAGCACACGTTCACATTCTACGTGGCTCAAGGCAGCAAAATACTAAAAGCAGCTTAGACTCTGCACTCAATTAAGTGTGAGGGAAGGCAACATTAGGGTCATTCGTCTCAAAATTTACTTGTATCATTAGCAAAGAACATGTGAAAAATATGTTTCCCGCTGGTGCTTTGCTGCTATAACAAGAAGAGATGTGCAACACCAATGGGGCATACCAACGTGCTACAAAGTCATACATTTTATATAATGGTGTCCTATTGGTACTGTAAATATGTTTCGTTTTGTGTCTAAAGGCCAGTCACCCATCTCCTGCTGACTAGTTATTGGAGCACAGATGGCATAGGAAGCACATTGCTGTCCTTAGCAGCAGACATCATTAGTGGCAAGGTCTTAATGGAAAAAGATCCGTAAGAATGCGGTAATTCTTTGGACGCAAGACGGCGCAACCTAGGAGGCATTTTGTTTTCCCTAGAGCTTATATTGCTGCCTCAGAAGACAACATTATGTAAGTAATTATATGAGCCATTAATACTGCATATTCTCTTAATTGGAGATAAAGCGAAAGTGATAATGAAAGTGGCGCTCCCGCTGGGAAATTGATAGGTTTGCTTCTAGGGCAGGATGTTGGCATCCTTTTTGACAATGAGTGCTATTTGTAGTTTTTCTTGTTAAATCACTGAGCCATATTACTGCCTCCCCATGGATTCTGGACTCTGTTTCCCAGCATGCACCACGGCATGAAAAAAATAATGCAATATGCCACCATAATCTTTTCTGATTTACTTCTTTCTGTATTATTTGCACTATTGTTGTCGTGTGTTGTTCTTTGTGCACCTTTTCCCTTTAGGCTGTGAATTTGAATGTAAACATTGTGTTTTGTATGTTCAATCTTAAAGGGATAGTTCATCCCCAAAATTTAAATTCTATTTATTTACTTTCTTCCATGGAACACAAAAGGAGATGTTAGGCTGAATGTTATGGACTGACAGCCTCAGTCACCATTCAATATAAAAAAAAGATGAAAAGTGAATGGTGACTGATGCAAACATTCTTCCTCACATCTCATTTTGCTCCATGGAATAAAGAAAGTTATACAGGTTTGGAACAATATGAGCATGAGTAAATTAAGAATTTTCATTTTTGGGCGAACTATCCCTTTAAACATTATTAAATGTCCCAAGATTTTGCTGTTTTTTTTCTATGGAGCACACTTTTTAAAACACTGCTTGCGGGAACTTCTCATTAATACAGTTTTAGTCTTATTAGTATTATTTAGAGAGCAAAACGCAAAAGTAGACCAAACTTCATCACTATTATGTGCACGAGTGGCACTGCACAACCCATTGAATAGCCAGTTTACTTGAACAACAGTTGTCTATTTGTGGAATGTTTATCAGCACTACACTTATCCAAAGAAGTGTTGGGGAAGTGACTTTGAAACTGTGGCTTCCCAAGCTACAAAATACTCTTATAAAATATAAATTGACGTAGTTAAACTACAGTCCAGCTACTCTTTTAAAACATAGTTACTGCTTTCACAAAAAGTAGCTAACTACATTGAAGCTATCTAAAGAGGAAACTATTTTTAGATAAATAACAATTGGATGATGATATTTAATTCTGTCATTTTGGACTAAATAATATCTCCTGATGCTCAATAATATCATCTAATAGTTTCATATTTAATTAGGGTGACATTCCCTTTCGAAAATTAACCATGGTTGTACAGTATCCATAGTTTAAACATGGTATTTCTTGTAAAACAATTCACTGTAGCGCCATATTTCATTTTTGATGGGAATGACAAGGCTGTGAGGGGAATACTTGCAGTCTTTTAATGGGTTGAACTGATGTTAAAAGGGTTTTAGATAGCTCCGCTTATTAAATATTAAAAAAAAAAAAAAACATCTTTCCAAGAATATTCAGTTGACAAAAAACCTCAGAAATCAGGATCTGTTGAAAATGACATGTGATTAGTGAGTTTAATTCAGCTTTATACAGCCATTTAAGAGACTGTAACAAGGTCTTATTATGCACCACGTGCCCCACTGAGAGCAAACCGCATTATAGCGACCACAGTTACCCAATGTGACCCTACCCTCCCTAGCAACCGGGCCAATTTGGTGGCTTAGGAGACCTGGCTGGAGTCACTCAGCACACCCTGGATTCGAACTTGTGACTCTAGGGGTGGTAGCCAACACCTTTACTCGCTGAACTACCCAGGCCCAAGTGTTTTCAACTTTTAATTGCTTTGCTAATTGTTGTGTTGTGCACCCCTGGGCCATCATATACATTCCGGTTTCATTCACAAATTCTGTATGTCTCAACAGTGAATAAGGTACACTTATAAGGTATATCTATAGTAACCACCGTGGTAACTACAATATCACTATAGTGAAACCAGCGCTGCATGAGAGAGAGACAGAGAGAGAGAGAGAGAGAGAGAGAGAGAAAGAGAGAGAACACAGATGAATGCATTTGATTCCTACCTCAGCTTCATTGTTGCATTCCAGTGTTCGAATCAAGTCTTATGGGTGGTCCCCACCATACTTTTTTTTTGGGGTGGTGTGGATGTTAGTCTCGCAATATACAATTTACACCAAATATATTTATTTGATTATAATATGCATAACTATATACCATTTATTAAAAACTGGCTTACATAAAAGAACAGGCAAATTTTCAGTCCAATGTTAAATAACAAAGAAAGATAAGCTACTATTCTTCTTTTAAATGGCTTACTCCAAGTAATACTGGATTTAGAGGGTGACAAAGCAGCAGACCCAAAAGGGCAACTATGGCAAATACACCAGGGAACTACATAAAGGCACTTAAAGAACCGTAAATGCATGGGACTTCAAAATACATTGAAAGGTCTCAAAAACAATCAGATGGCTTCCAGACTCACGGGACGGTATCACTGTCAAATTCAGCAGTGGCACAGGAATATACATTTGATAATGTCTCAGATAAAGGACCTGTTTATGGACCTTTTTTATTACTTAAATAGTAGCAAAAGGATGGCTAAATACTATCAGGCTGTTATGATACTATAGAGAGGAGATTAGGTATGAACCCAGGTGCTTTATTCAAAGAGTTCAGGACAACTGGGGAAACAGGATACAGTCTTTAGAATAGTTTAACATAGGCATGTCCACAGGAGATTCTCAAAAGTCAACTCAGGATTCATCCATAACAGTCGTCAAGGTAATTTCAGGAACCAGTGGGTGAAGACATAAACCAAAACTCATGACAGGTAAGAGTATTCATTAGCTAGTATCATCAACATCTCCTTGGATTAGAACAGATCTCAGGACAGATAAGCATCACTGGTAAGCATCAAATATATTCATAAGCAGGGATAACGAAAATCTCAAATGAGGAATGAAACTCAAACAGAAATGCATACTCAGGCTAGGTATAAACTCTCTTTGCCCACAACTGAAATGGAGAACTGAACATAACATGTTTTACAACATTCAAGGCCAGACTGATTATTACTGCAGTTTTTTTGAAAGCACACCAAACGCTCCACTAACGAGCATCCGGTGTGGCTCTTTAATGCTCTGGGAAGCGCGAACAGGCAAACAAGGTAGATGTGTAAGCCTAAATGTTTCCAATTTATGCAAGGAATACAAAAGCCCCGACATGGAGTGGATAGTAGAAAAAAAATAAAAAAATAAAAAAAATATATATATTTTTTTATATATATATATATAATATATATATTGCGAAAATTACCCCTCAAAAAACACAATAAGAAACTTTCTCTTCCCAACTGCGAGTGGAGGTTTATTATTCTCTTTTAATTTATTTTTAGCTAAAGTTAGCTTCATCGGAGTGGTGCCAAGCAAGCAGTTATGTCAACGTTGTCATGTGCTTAGCAGTCTTTAGATGTGGGGCGGGGCGTTTACATTTTAAAGAGACATGACAACTAGCCTATAAAAACTGAATAAGAACGATTGTAAATAATTAATTCACCTTATCCACAGCATGAATTTAGTCAGATTTGTCATTATTATTTTGACTCAAATATAAGTATCTTGGGGACTTATATAAGTACCCCCCCATCAATTCGAGCACTGCTGCACTCGCAATTCAATACGACAAATGTTGTTTTTGGCTTCCATTCCATAAGCTTGGAGAGATGATGAGGTTTTGGCATCCAAATGCAAAGGAATTAGACATCACAAGTAAACAACAATCTAAATAAATGTAATATTAATCTTTCTCGTATGAGTATTGGGCTGCTTTATGGATTTGGATAATTTTCTCTTGCTTGATATTAAGTTGGTACAACAGAAATACTTCATCTATAACATGCTGGAGGTGAATCTTACCTATCGATCCACAGGTCTGGCTGAAAAAAAAAAATCAATGTGGAAATTAAGCCTTTGAGAGTCATTAGCGGCTAAAGATTCACAGAGCTGATTCACTTACTGTTTTCCTTCACTTAACTGTTTAAAACCAAGAGTAGATAAGGCTGGTTTTTAAAAGCGTAGCCGTCTGATGTTTTCCTAATGGATGGAGTGTGTATTCGAAGGGGTGGGGCACACATCCAGAGTTTCCACATGCTAATCATTATTTGTATTTTAATTGAGGTGATCAAAAATTGAGACACAGGTCAAATTTCTAGCCAATCAGTTCGCAATACTTTAATGTTTTATGTTTAGAGCGTCTCGTTATCTCTTGTGTTCTTAGTTTCTTTGTGTATAGAAAAAATACCTTTAAACTATTGAAAATCTGGACTGTAGTTGGGGAAGACGGCATATTTGACGCAAATGAAAATGAGGCTTGAGGGGTAGATTTAGGGTCTGTTCAATAAATTGTATTGTGTAGTATCTAGGTGTTGATTGCAGTCTATGCGAATTTGGTTGACACAATTAGTTAAGACAGGAATTTTAAAGACATAAGGAAAATTCTGCTATTTTCTCACCCTCATGTCATTTGAAACCCACTTTATGTTTTTTTTTTTTTTTTTAAGGAGAATTATGAAGCAGCTATTTTCGATAAAACAATCCATAGAGCATATTGACCATGTCTGCCAAGCTTAAAAAAGGACAAAATCACAATTCAGAAAGCACCATAAAAGTCTGGCTATGTGCCTAAAAAAAGATTACATTTGGTGCCTATAGCACAGGTTTGACATCATGACGTTTCATCATGAGATGTTTTGTATTAATTACACCAGACCTACCATTTGTGTAGTCCATTCAACTTTTGTGGTCCATTTAAGAGCTTTGGAGAAGGGAAATATTATCATTGAATAGCTTTTATTTCAGTTTGTTCCTTACAAAATGCTACCATTTGGCTGCAAGTCATATGGACTATTTTAATTGGAAAACCATATGGCAGCATATGGGTTTGGAATGCCATAAATGTGAGTAAATAACAATTTCTATTTTTGTGTGGACTATTCCTTTATAGTGCAACCCATTAAATTAACAACACCCATCTCACTCTTTAAAAAAAATATAAAATGTGTTATTAATTATAAAATTAGTAATAGAGAACTCTGTTAATTTTTCATCCAATGTTTTTCCAGCTGAATATTTGAGAGGCCGAGTAAAACTAACTGACATTTTAGGAGAGTCACGTCCATGTTTCTGCAGTTCCAAAGGCCATTAACAGGGCTTTGGACATCAGGACAAAATGACAGCCTGAGAGAAAGAGAGCTGCCATCTCCCTTGGCAAAAAGACAAGTTGATATTTCAATCGAACACTGCAGTGTTACATTACCCCCGACTTGGAGCATAATACCCTGACTGGTCCCAGCAGGAGATGATTAAGGAACAAGATGAAATGCAGTAAGGGTGTGAAAAATAAATGACCAGATTAGCAAACCAAATAAAGCAAATGTGATGGACAAGCCACATTTGTCCAGTTCTTCAGGGACACAAGAGTAATTACATCTTTGATGCAAAAAGAGAGAGTCATCTTTTTATCAAAAGATCAAACCAACTATCAACATCAGCTAGAAAAGTACCAGATGGGAAAAGGAAAAGGTCAAGTGTTTTCCAACATGGTCAGCCTTTGTGTTTAAAGAGCGAAACACATTCTATGCAAGTACGTGAGCGCAGACACATCTTGCTACACAAGCTTGATTTTGTGTGTAATTGCATTGCAAATCATGTCCATAACTGAGCGCACAACACAAGTGCACTTTGCATTCTCAACATTGCCACAAGGGGCGCTATAGCGAACATTAAAGTGAACTGTCCGCTTTTACAGTGTTTTCTCTTTCAAGTCAACTACTGTCATGGTGGAGCAACAGTTTGAAGAGAATATTGCTGAGAAAGTAAGCTAAAGTCAATGTATTTTTAGCAATTTACCTGAATAATAAGACATCCAGTTAAATGGCACCGACTTTTGAAGGTAACTCTACCACCCCCTTGAGTACTGAGGTTTGTTACCACCACAGTAATGCAAGAACGCCTGTTTTGTATGTTCAACCATGCGTTGGCTGAGCGCTCGCATACGCATATTTGCATATAGTATGTTTCTGGCCTAAAGTTAGTAATTGTTTCATACTTAGTGGCGTAGATGCAGCATCACTCAAGCAAACGTTCCTGGTTACCCATGTCATCATAAAAATGTGGATCAATGAAAGAAAGTAAGTAATAATTAATATTAAATAAAGATTCATTTTGAGATTTACATATTTTTCTGTTTAAAAGTTTAGCCGTTCACTTGCACCTTTTAAACATGAAGGATGTTGGTCAATCAGATGTGCAAAGTAATGAATTACAACTACTCTTGTTACAGAACTTGAGTAAATATTTCTACTTTAAGTATAAATAAATAATTGTACTTTTACTTAAGTTGATTAAAAATGTATTATTCAACTTCGCTTCAGTTATTTTTCACCATAATTACAAAGCACAAAAAAAAAAACCATAATATTTCTGAATTTTTGGGAAGAAGAAAGTTAAAAGCGTTAAATCTGTTTATTAACTAAAACGCGCTGTGCGCTGTACTATGGAAGCCCGCAGGGCACAGCATCATGAGCACAGCAGCTTTCATAAACAGCCGCCGTTGTCATCTCTTCTCTAGCTTCTTCACGACTTTCTGTCACTATACAAGAACAGTAATACTGTGATTTTCTGCATATTTAATTTTATTCTGGAAAGGAGCCGTTCATTCAGGTACGAGGGAACCGTCTGAACACGTTTAACCATTGAATCAAACTTCATTTGTTTTTAAGGTAGGCAATGTTTTAACTATGTTAAACATTAACACAATGTTGTTTGACATATACAGTATATGGGGATATCTTGTTTACTTGCTACTATATGTCTTAAACAAACTTTTAAATACTTTAGAAAGATACAATGCCAATGTGTTGGATATTAACAGGGACTCTAGTTCCCATGTTTTATTAAAAAAATATCTGATATAGTTAAAATTACATAAATTTAAATCTTCTTTTGACTTTTTTCCCGCCTTCCGGTTTTTTTGCACCATTGTGTGCATAGACGGGCTCTCCGCTTCCATCAATCCGCATCAGTTCGGTATTTTACTCCTGCATTAAATCCCGTAACCGTTCACCCCTCTTGTTCTAAATAAACTGTCCTGTAACACTCTCACTCACGGTGATGTGCTGTACTTCCCTGCTCTGTGCTGCTGTTCATCTGTCTGAAAAGCCTCACACTCATTTCTCATATGAGAAATCACAAAACATCACGTAACCAAATGCTACAATTGACTTAATAATAATATCTCAATATGTTATATAACCATAATGTTAAATAAGACTTTATTATTAAAACTGTAATACCATAATACATATACAGAACAACCACTTTTAGTGTTTGAATCAATCATATCTCTCACTAAACACTGTGTGAAATGTTTATTTTTCCTTTATTATTCTGTTGGCATATGGTAGTTGATAACAGTTTGCTTAATAATCTAATTTCATATCTGGATAATTGCTGCAGTATCATAGAGGATACATTTCCTTCTCTATGATATTGCATTATATTAGTTACAGCATGTTAACTTAATAGCCAAAATACATCCATGAATGAGAATAAACCTGAAATAGGAATGTGTTTCAGTCACAATGCACATTATGTAGTTTAGGGATGACTTAGAGACATTTATAATGTTACAAATGGATATTTCTATTTAAATAAATGTTCAAGAATCCTCTTGCAGCAATGCAGGTCTTTGGCATTTAGAAGCTGCTAGTTTAGGACCTGTGAGGAGTCTGTTTCTCAAACTAGAGACTGTGATTTACTTGTCTTTTTATTGTGCATCTGGACCATCCACTTCCTTTTTCTATCCTGGTTAGAGATTATGTGTTCAAAACAGTAATGCATGGAATAGCCTTCATCTCTCTAAAGCAACAGACTTTAGGAGAAAGTAGAATTTCAGGAGAAATGTGTTTCTTTTTTTTCTATTTTTAAAACCAAAATTTGACTTGCAAGTGCACAGCAACTTGTAAGAACTCAATACCTCAGCAAATGGGGGAAAACCCACAGTATTTTGATTTTCGCATGGAAATCGTAAACCATTTTCAAGTGTTCTAATAATACCAACAATTTCTCGAGTACCAAATTAGCACTTAAGAATGCTTTTATAAAGAGTAGATGACACAGTAAATGTCTGCCATCACGGGCAAAGGAAAAATGTAATAATTATCACTTAAAACAATTATTTGAAATCATAATAATAATTTGCAATGAATGATTTGGCAGTATTTTTGATCAATTTATTGCATCCTTGGTGAAAGGAAGCATCAATTTCTTTCAAGAATAAAATTGTATTTGTGTTCTAAAAATGGAAGCGTATACAGAATACTATATATATATATATATATATATATATAATATAATTTTCATAAAGTAACTTATAACGTAATTACTTGTAGTTTTTTGGCAAACTACTTATTTACTCTTACTTGAATCATAATCTTCCTCAGTACGTCTATTTGTACTCAAGTGAATTATTTCTTCAATAGCAGTTCTTTTACTTTAGTAAAAACAAATCAGTACTCTTTCCACCCCGTGGTCGATGATAGGCATTTGTGGTTAATTAACTTCAATCTGAGCATCAGACTTGTGATGTCCAATTTCCCATTCCACAAAATGTGTTACCAGCCAAAAAAAACAAAAACAACCAGTTTCAGATACATCAAAATCTTCCTTTTTAAGCTGTCAATCCGTAGGGTAGAGGGTGTCCCCACTGGAGTATCCTTGCAAGGAGTTTTCTGCGCTTTGAAAGTCGTGAGAGTTTTAGAATTTAGGGCATGGATAATCTTACTTTGAGTCTGTTTTCGTCATTCCATCGCAAGAAAAACACAGATCTGATCGGAATAAAAGTCATGTAAAGAGCCGTAAGGCAGGGCAAACCAAACCTTGTCTAAGGAAAGGATGAAAACATTGTGGTTATGTTATATTAATTCATTCTGTCAGCTGAGAGACTGATATTAATAAGCATTCAACCCCATCTTTTCTCTGTACTGAGCTTGATGTCATGTAAATTACATGACGGTGGCAACATATTTGCAAAATGATGCAAATACGTGGCTCCTTACATGTATTGCGAGAATTCCGAGGTGAAATGCCCACTGGAGCCCATTTACTCCCAAACAGATGAGGTTTTTAAAGTTGTAAATGAACAAGACCAACCTCCCTACCCTAAACCTTTAACCTAAACCTAACTGATAGTGTTATAAAAAGCAAATGTGAGATAAAAATACTGAAAAATTTGCTGAAGGAATCCTGTCATTTTATGGTGCTCCTATGACAACTTTCGGCTCTTTTGTTGACTCGCGTGATCTTCGGGACTCGCATCCTGGTCATTTGCATTGCAAGTGCAAGTGCAATGCTCTGAGTTAAGATACTGCGCAATTTGATCGCACTTGAACAAGCCAGAAAATCCAGTTATGTAATGCAAATGTTAAAATGGAGAGCCTTACATTTCATACGCTAGTAAATGTGTTTAGTAAATAGCATTGTGTGAGGAACAGGGCGAAAACGAAGTGTTTATGAACTGATAATCTGCTGTTTTACTTGTGATTTGTGTGAAAGTGAATATAAGTCATTGTTGTTGTTGTAGTGCCTCTAGTGTTCATTTCACCAGGAAAGCCTGTGATATGCACAATGAGCCACGTAAAATCATTTAGCAAAAATGTAGATATACGTGATTCTACGAGACCAGGTTGAACAATGTCTGGTTAGCATTAACCAATAGCCTGTGTGGCCTTGGTGGCTTCAGCCGAATTAGAAGCCATTTCATTGGTGAAGAAAGTTATTGCATTTTCATGATAGATTATATGAAGACAAAATGTTTTTTTTCTCCTTAGAATAATGTTCACTGATGAATTGTGCACAATATGATCAGGAACGTGCATTAAAAAGGAAATGGGGTCAATTGTGACTTAATGTTGACTTTAAGTTTCTACCAAATGAATAGAATATCATGTGGCCAGTTCTGCAGTATGCACAGATAAAAAACAGTCGACTATATTAAAGTGAGTTTGTTGTGCATGACTAGAATTTCAGAATGCTCCTAATGCAGTTGGACTCGTGCCATATGTGCAGATACATTCTTTGCCTGGAGTCTTTAAGACAATGCATTTTGTTAATAATATTAAATTAAATTAATCTTGATAGAGCATGTAGTTATCAGCTGGTGTTTTCTCATGCATACATTATGTGTATGGTTAGATTAACATATCTTTGGTGTGAAAATGTATTATTGAACATGTCAACATACTTAATTTCACAGTTTTGCTATGGGATTCAGAACGGTTTCAGAGATGATCTTTAAAATGTTTGTTGAAGGATTTCTATTTTTATTGGCACAGCACCATCTTCTGTTCCAAGGGAATTCTCTGGTATTCAGATGTACAGTAGTTAAGAAGTACCTCACACGCACACTTTGCACCTCAGATTGATGGAAGGAGACCTGTCCATAGTTTAGCTCAAAGTGATCCGGACCATGGACAGAGGCCTGTCTCACCAAGCCGGTTTCAGAGGCTACTCAGGTAAGTTTAAGTTTAGTGTGAGCAAAACTAGTTTTTCAGTCTCAAGAAGGCTCAGTCTCATTTTTGACCAATGTTCATTGCCATGGGAACCTGTGCTACACACCTAACCTGCTCTGGGGAAGGTTTAATTCTGGGTAACATATCGCAAAGAGTTACTGGACCAATCAGCTGTGAGTAAAGTGATACCGGTTAAACGGTTTGGCTCTGTCTGATTTTGTCAACCTGAAACTTACACTGAAACTCAGAATTTTTAACTAGCTCTGTGAAAAAACTGTCATCATTCACCCACCCTCATCTTGTTCCAAATCTGTATGAATTTCTTTTCTCCAAGAAACAAAATATGATGTTAGGCAGAATGTTAGCCACCATCACCATTTACGTTCATAGCATCCCTCCCCTCCCATACAATGAAAGTGAATGGTGACTAATATTTCACCTAAAATCTCCCTTTGTGTTCCACAGAAGAAAGTCATACAGGTTTGGAACAACATGAGGGTGAGTAAATAATGACATCATTTATTTAATTTAGGTGAACAGTCCCTTTTGTACTAAATGAATGCATTCAGTTGACATCGCTCACTAAATCAGTCAAAATATATTGTGTAAAATCAATTTAGGAAAGCTAATCATGAGTCATCAGTACATTTAAGGACAAGTGCCACATTAGTCCAGGTGAGCTATACTGTCGGTCACAGATTGAGGACTGTAACTGCAAGATGGACTTCTATTCATATGGTAGAAGCATGAAAAATCTGCAGCGTCCACAGATAGAGGTGCTTGCTAATGCACGGCCTTAACTGATTTTAACATGGCCACTGACTCAAAGTATGATTGAGCTCTTTGTGGATTTTAATGGAAAGCATGAAGGGGAATTAGTATTATGAAGACCTCCGAGTCCTCAACAGTCGAAAAAGCAAAGACATGCTGATGAGCTCTGTCAAATTCCACTCAAATTCCAAGAGACCAATTACTACACTGTTAAAAGCCTCTCTGTGATATGAGTCAGACCTATCGAAATGCATTTCTATGCATTTAATGGGAAGGTAACAGTACATTAAAAGCATTTGTAAGTAAAGAAATTACATGTTTATCTTTTTTCCATTTATTAATGTGAAAACCACAAAAATGTAGCAAAAAAATAAAAAACAGCTGAAGAACACATAAACCTACTTCAAACAGAGACATGTATGAAGGAAGGTTTTTATGTTTATGATGTTACTAACATATATTCATATTTATAAATATAACTCTAAAGATCTCCTTTTGAAAAGCGCATTAGTTAAAATTCCTAATGCACTGATGCTTTACAGTTTGGCCTATACAATATGCAGTATATCACTATAAACTGCCATCTGAATAGATGAATGAATGCATGTAGTGATTAACGAGCAGGGATGTGGAATATAACATGACAGAAATTAGGTATTGAGAAAATTGATTTTTCAGCGAAATGCATGAAAAAACAAACGCATGCGTGCAAATTGCATATTCAATTAACGCCAAAACACATTACATAATTATTGGATTTGCAACAGACGATGCAAGTTCATTTATTTGCATGCGCCGTTTGGAAATGTAAAAGGCTGTTTGTCATGCATTACGCACCGTCATGCGAGAACATGTTCATTTAAACAAAACAAACAGAAAATGTTTCATTGCTTCATGTTCTTACCCATTGCACAGCTTCTGTTCCAGTTGAATATTTAGAAACCAATTCAGCTCGCGACTCCAGAAATTTCTCCTCTGCGCTTTTTTTTTGGAGATGTTGAGTGCAACTCAATTTAAAAGCGTTAGTTTAATGAGCGTTTGAGTTGCTTGAGTGTCAATTTTAAAACCATAACTACAAAAAAGCCGGAGTTGATATCTCAGGTGACCGACTCCCACAATTAATTCGCATTAAAAAACGGAGGCGATCACGTTAAGATGCGCGCGCGATCGGAAACGCGATTCTGAAAGGAGAGAAACATAAACATGAGAAGTTTTTTCAGACGCAGGTGATCCATACTGTAGATGAGGAAGGACACTAGATGCGGAGTGTGTAAGAATCCACGGAGTGCTCGCAGCATCAGCACCGGTGAGAGAGACGTGTTGCACGCGCCGGTTACAGTGTTGCGCTGCGAGCGATTGAGGAGCGTCGCGCGAACAGTCGGCCAGCAGCAATCATGCATCACTCGTTTGGGGGTGCTGTGCTGCTGTGGTTAGAGAGTGTTGATTCATGTACTATAGGCCTATACATCGTTCCCTTGAGTAAAACACATGTGCACAAAAAATAAATAAAATAAAAACAAAATAATCCAAAAAATTATTTAACGCAACTCGAGAACTGTACGTCACGTTAGCTGTAAATAGCGGCTTGAAGCTTCACTTCCCTGTTATCCCTCCCCCAATTTATCTTTCTACACTTTAATTAAGTGCAGAATATTAAACTACAGCACTTTGATGGTCTTTCCAACTTTATGCTTTAGTTATACAAAATATAAGCATCAACTTTATAAAAAGTCTTATAATTATGCATATGAAAGCACAGTACTTTTTTTTAGTTTTTAAGAAGACTTATAATTATGCATACTCTTGTGTAATCCAAATATCCTTGTGAAAGTAACATTTTTTATTTATTTATTTATTTTAAAAATTAATGAGGAACAACTTTAAACAACAAAGCACTTAAAAAATTATAAATCTTTAAACAACACAGTTTAATAAATTGCAAGGCAACTACATTTGCTTTTGCATTAATTGGAATATATATATATATATATATATATATATATATATATATATATATATATATATATATATATATATATATATATATATATATATATATATATATATATCAAATCAAAGTTAAGCAGAGAGATAGATAGGATCTCCTGGAATAAAATACAGGTACAGATACTCTAGAGGTACATGGAGCCTCTTTATTTATGTCATCAAATAAAAAAAATAAAAAAACACAATAACATATATTAGGTGGAAGTTGCATATAATTAGGAGTAAGGGTCAAAGGTAATCATCTGTGGTGGTTTGGATGTAACACTGTACATCACAGTGTTAAAAAAAGGCATTCAATATGATTCAATATGCCCCAACTTCCTTATTCAATAGCAATTACATCAACATACAGTAGAAAGACATTTTTTTTTGTTACACCAGTTATTTGGCCTTTTGGACAGCCTGATCACTTAATCACCGCCTGAAACAATGATCACTTTATCAAAGTTTAAAATATCAAAGTGTTGTAGGCAGGAATAAGGACACACTCATCATATAAATGAGCTTCCACTGTGATGTTTGAATGTTTTGATGATGCCTTCCACTTCTCCCAGTTTTGTCTGTATAGCAGGCAGAAGGACATACATCTTTCAAGCTTTGTATAAAAAGATAATATTCACCAGGGGAAATATAGGCTCTGGAATGTAGCCATCTGTATCAAATCTTTAGGCTTTTAAGATATCACTGAAACTGAGCCTACAGATTCAGGACCTACTGAGAGATATTTTACAGGTCCCTTTTTTCTCAGAGATTTGCAGTATACTTCCTACCCAGTCATCCTGGAGTTTAGTGATTTACTCAACGTCACTATGGCGATGAGAACCCAAAACTTTATAGTTACAAATGCTTCCAGGATTTGAACCCAGAAACTTTGGGCCAATAGCCCAATTTCTCAAAGAATATTTCACCCAAAAATGTAATTTCTGTCATCATTTAATCACCATGACTTTATTTCTTCCATAGAACACAAAAGGAGATGTTTAGCAGAATGTCCCAAGCGCTCTACTTCATACAATGGCAATGAGTGTGTTAACATGCATGTTCTTACATCGGTTATGCTCAATAAGCAGACAACGTGTATAAGGTCATGTAAATGCCTTAAACAGTTTTCCTTTATCGGTGTATATTCATAAATGGTTTAAGAATAAGTAATTCGACACAAGTAGATTTTTGCCCATAAACCCGATTTAACGTTGCACCTTTACCAGCACTTTTGCAGATTTATCCATTGTGCGCAAGTTTTGTGCACATTCCTGTTTGCATTCCTGTTTCCTCATGCAGAGAATAATCCAATGATTTGAAGTCTCATGTAAATGTGGCTTTCTTCCATTATCGTATTTTTTAATGAACTGATTGTAATAGTCATAAGCATATTGGTGTGCATGTAAACATGCTCAATGATTGCAGACCTATTTTGTCAAGCATCAAAAAAAAATAAAAAAAATAATAATATACAGTATATATATTACATTTAAGCATTTGGCAGATGCTTTTATCCAAAGTGACTTACAGTGCACTTATTACAGGGACTTAAGTGCCTTGCTCAAGGACACAATGGTGGTGGCTGTGGGGATCGAACCAGCAACCTTCTGATTACCAGTTATGTGCTTTAGCCCACTACGCCACCACCACTCCATATATAAGTATCATATAAGTACTTCATGCAACTCATATGCCATATTCAAAGTCTTCTAAGTCACACGATAGCTTTGTGAGCGGAACAGACAAAAATGTACATTATTCATTGAAATATTGCCTCTGCAATCATAGCGCTGAAATCTCTTTCACACATACATACTCAAATTTGTCATGACATGATGGATTACATTACATTATATTACATCATTATGTATGGTGCAATGTGTCTTCACTCCCCAAAATGTAATAATCGCAATGGTAAATGAGATTTGAGAGCTGCGGTGGAGGGGAATATTTTCAGCAAATGACTTGAATTTATGTTACTCACACAAAGCATTTCTATGGCTTGTAATACAGTGCAAAATGTACATATGGACTACTTTTATGGAACTTTCATGCTTTTATTTTTGTCATTTTTGATGACCCATTTTTGGGTCAAATATCCCTTTAGCCACTACTTTTGCATAATAAAAAACAATTTCTCAATGATTTCTTGAAGGGACACTAAATTGTGTTTTTTTTTTTTTATTTGTATTTTTTAGTTGCCCTGAAGACATTTATGAAGGAAAACAATATCCTTCAATGCGAAAGTGAAATAGTTTTTCAGTGATTTGTTGTGCCCTAAGGAATGTTTTGACTATTTAATGCTTCATTAAAATCACCCTTTGAATAAATTAAAGTTGTTGGCAGACAGTAGGCGATGCTCTTGTGATCTTTAATTAAAGTCAGATGTAATTATGTTGTAATACTCTCATCAACAGCCAAAATCAGCTGCTGTGGTTGACTCGCCAGTTAATCATAGATAAGCAGCTCTATTGGTTTGGACCGGAATCAGCTTCAGATCCTGAGCTATATGTTTTAAACTGACTTTTAAAGGTCATATTATTATAATTTATGTGATCATATTCTATCATGTCTTTGTCCTGGCTTAACAAGTATGTTGTGAACTTAATCTAGAACATTCTGTTCCAATGGTCAATGCTGTTCCAAACCTATATGACTTTATTTCCTCTGTTGGAACACAAAAGGTGAATTTTTGAAGAATATCTTCTTGACAGTGTTTCACAGAATGAAAGGAAATGGGGACTGAGGCTGTCAAGCTCAATTTTCTTTTAATAAATAGCACCTTAAAAGTATCGTAAAAGGAGTCCATACGACTTGTGCATTATATATCTCTGTTTTCTGAAAGAATACGATAGCTTTGCTGGAGAAACAGAACAACATTTAAGTTGTTATTCATTAAAAATGACATCCGCCTTAGCTCTCCTTGGCATGCTAGAAGCGATGTATGATTCATGAACAAATCATTCCTTTGTATTTTTGAAAATACTTTATATTGCCATTCTTTTTCATATCATGAAAGTGAATGGGGACTGAGGTTGTTCAAAAGAGCTCTAGAGCTGAGTGCTCTTAGGTTCAGCCAGCGAGTCGAGAAAAATAATGAGATGAAGCATTTGTCCATACCAGGATCCATCTTCTCTTTAATGTTGCTTTGGGTTCTGTTTATTAATATCTGATCATTAGTGTTTTATTTTATCTGGGGTCATTTATTCATTGTCTTTGTCCCAGACTTTGATGCATATGTTGAAAACACAGATGTACAATGTCTTTTATTCTCAAAGAACAACATATAATACATGAACTGCATTAAATCTATTAAGCTCATCATTTTACCATCTGCTGCTCATCTGGGATACACAGGGGTTGAAATAGTACTGAAATATAATACTCAAGTATAAGTACTGTTTCTTCTTAAAAATTTAGTTTGAGTAGAGTAAAAGTACCTGTTCTAAAAACTAGTCAAGTAAGAGTAAAAGAGTAGCTCATTTAAAAGTACTCATGAGTAGTGAGTATTGAGTACTGAGTTGTGAATGCTATGCCCCTTTATAATAAAAACTTGATGTTGTAATTTAAAAATGTAGCACACATACTGTAAATTACATTCCCTTTCATGGCTTCATGGTCAATCAAATAGCATGCAGTGACAGATGTCAGGAAATAAAAAAAATAATCTTTTATATTTTATCTAGAACAATCAACCAGTAGTGCTCTTGCTATCGCGATCGATGTAATGAACACCCCTGTTTTAGATGTAGATCATAGACTAAGTGTAGAAAATTGCTCAAATGTTTATCATCGATATCGAGGACATCTCTCTTTTTTTCAGATAAAAATCAAGATTATTTTTATCGCCATATTGATAACATTGCATAATCTCTCACATCAAACCCAATAATATCAGTGATAGATAATTAAATGACAGACTATGTTATAAACACAGAATCTAGTAAGCAGAAATATAAAATTTACCTCGATATGTTTCTTCAAATTAGAGGAAGGATTAATGCTGATATCTGGCTTGAGCTAGTTAAACTCACATGACACGATCAAGCAATTGGCCTTTTTCACTGTGAAAAGCCCTTTCAGGTGCAGCCGTGATGTTCAGGTTTGGAACTATGCTTGGGCATCCATAACAGATGGTGCCATATTTGCAGCTGCCAGATGGGAGTCACAAAACTCTCCCTAGCCAATCACGTTGATAGATAAAAATAAAATCAGGCCATGGAAGTATTGAACACAGACGGTAGGAAAATAGCGAAGTAAAAGTACAGTTACAGCACTTAAAATGTACTCAAGTAAAAGTGTAACATTTTTAAACTACTTAAAAAAGTACAATAATTGGGGAAAAGTAGCTAATTACAGTAACGTGAGTATTTGTGATCAGTTACTTTACACCACTGGGGATACAGTATCATTGCAGATCTATACTCAAAATGCAATTTTAGAAATGTTCTAACAAATTAGAACACTATCTCAGACTAAGAGGTTTTATGAAGCTCTTTTTAAGAAAATGTCTTAACTCTATTTTTTGCATATCCAGATGAGTTTTTGATAGTCTGGACAGCAAAACACCACATGAAATCAGATTTTTCTAAATCTGATTCAAACCACATCGGGAGCTGGTTTCAAATGCGATTGTAATCAGATATTTTAGGTGCGTCTCAGTCTGCACGCTCTGGCTGCTCAAATCGGATTTCAAATGCTCTTTAGCGTCACTCTTAACGCAACACACAACAATGACGGCTATGTCTCATTTCGAAGGCTGCATGCTACTGTAGGTAGGATACGTCCTTTGAAGGCTGTAATATACTGAGCGTCCTCTAAACAAGTCTCGTTTAAATGAGATTGCCTTCATAGGACAAACGGAAACGGAATGTAACATGGTTGCTATGACAGCACGCCACTCGAACAAGCGCGAGCGCTTTGAGTGAGAAGGGAACAAATTCCCTTTGGAAAGGGAGAGTTATAATGATGTAGAGAGAAAAGAAAATAGATTTTTTTCAGGTGTACTTTTAGTCTATAATACTTTATTTTAATTATGTATTACTATAATTATACATATTATATACTCTGCATCCGTTTACTGAGGTACATAAACTTGAGAAAGGTCACATTCCATGAGTCCTACTTGCATTTCTGAAACAAGACAGCCTTGATGGTTTATGCGGCCGACAAATGCGACCTCCGGAGGACGCATCCTTTCAAACGAGACACAGCTGACATCGAAAATCGGTGACTGCAGCACGGAACATCACAATATTTACCAGTCTCCTCCTTCGCTGAGTTTTTTTGTGCGACGGAGGAGTTCTGCACCGCCACTGGACAGAGTGCTTATTTGGAGAGCGAGATGATGCACCTCCATTTTTCCCACATCTGTTTTGAAAGCATCGTCACATGGGTACGCCTACGTTGTTACCAAAGCAACCCATGCAGATAGATTGGTTATGCCTGAACGTGAAAATCTGATTTGATAACTTGCAATTATTAGTGTGGACAGTCTGCCTGAAAAAAATCTGATTTGCCAGCAGTCTGAACACATCCTAATATACAGTACACAATTTGCATATATCTATATAATGTGCAGTGGCTCCATAAAGTATCTGAATGCTTATGCCACACTTGTATGAATGTCATTGACTTGACTTGACATGTATGAATGTCATTGCATTATACAGTATAGCAAAATATCAAAGCAAGTGGCATTTATTTTGAAGAAAGATGGCACATACATATTTCCTTAGCATTTCATTTCACAAAGAAGTTTGTTAGGTTTCAAATGATAAAACAGTGGATATATTGTCTAATATTGAGATCATATATTGTGAGACTTTCTTGGATAGATACAATATTACTGTAGGGTGCTTTGGGTGGTTAACAAAGCATTGCTGTTGCAAATATGTTCTGGGAGGTTGCTAGGGCTTTACTAGGGTCTCTTTCATTGTAAATCTACAGGATTTCTGTGCCCATTTATCATCCATCATGTGAAAGGCCAGTCGCTTGGTAGAAGTAATAGCACACCTTTCCTCAACTAGCCGCACGATTTGAGGTATCATTCATGTCCAGTGTTACATGCTGAAGATTAATTCTTAAAAGATTTTGTTGAATTTGATGCACTTTATTTGTCATTTAGAGGGCACCAAACAGCTTAGAGATTATATGAGCAACGTTTTAATATTAATTTATTCTTTTAATAGAAATAAAAATAGTTTTAGTCTTCACCTCAAATGCATTGAAGTTTTTGTGACTTGATGTAAACGGACATTGAATTCACTCAAAAACAACTATGCCTCACAGAATTAAATGTCTTGGTACTGATTCCCCAAAGAATATCTTTTTAAATGTTATTGTGAGTGAAAAACAGCACTATTACATGTTCTGTGTGTATCTTTATAAACTCCTATCTTTATTGTTATTTATTTGTTTTGGAGGGAAAAGATACATTTAACAAGCACATTGTGTAATATATACATACATACATACATATATATATATATATATATATATATATATATATATATATATATATATATATATATATATATATATATATATATATATATATATATATATATATATGTATGTATGTATATATTACACAATGTGCTACACAATATATATATCTATATATCTATATATATATATCTATATATATCTATATATATATATATATATATATATATATATATATATATATATATATATATATATATATATATATATATATATATATACACAATTAATAAATTAAATTAACTTAATTAATAAAAAATTACATACATTTAGTTTATTCATTTAATAAAATGTATTATATTTATGTAATAAAATATATTATTTGTATTAATGCATTTTTATTGAATTGATCATGAGCCTCATTCATTTTATTCATTTGTTTTATTTATTAATTTAATATAATATATAAAGGCGTAAATTTTAAAAATAGGCTTAATTTTTTTGTATTATCATTTTTGCAACCCACAGACATTGCAATGATTTCTTATTTGAGTACATTTTGTTTAGAATAAGTGTATATTTAATTTCAGCCATTAATTTTCCATCATTAAATTTGTCCATTTTATCAGCCATTGGGCACCCTGCACTCTATCTTCACTCAAACCCATTTTGATTGATCATCATCATCCATTTCTTCTCAGCCAAGTTTTTTAAAGAACTCAGATGCGCAGAAAAAATTAAATTCCAGCAGATATTTAACACCTAAGCTAGTTTTCATGCCGTTCTTCATCTTTATAGCCATTTTTTTGCTTTAAGACAAGACTGACAAGAGTTCTGCAGCTAATAAAATAAGTTATATTGTAATCTGAAATTTTCCACTCTGAAATCTTTGCAGAAGTCAATCCATAACTCTGATCCCTGTGGATTTAAAAACATTGTACAGGAACTGCTTCAGAATAGCACTGTAAAATACAAGACCAAACTACAAACTCCCTGCCTAGGCATGTGCACGACTTTCTGCTTTGACCTTTTGATAATTACTTAAATGAGTTGTGTGCAGTTTAACTGCTGAAAAAAGTGTTCACTTGCATAATTATGGCTGTCAATCAGTGCATTATTTATCAGCGATTTATTGCTGTAAGACTTTTCTCGACAGTGACTGACATTGCTACTTTATTTTAAAAGCATTTAATTTGATTCTATGTGGACTTTATCCAGATGGCATTTATTGTTTTTTAACACAACAATAAACCTCTTAAACATTGTTCAATGTTTCTATACAGTAACATGAATTAATGATCTTTAGCTTCTTAAAACACTGGGCAACATCTTCAGGGGTGGAATGAGGTATCCCTCAGAGAAAAACATGACATTTATACATACTTTATTCTGCTTTATCAAGCGTCTTCATGTTATACTCTAAGGTTTTGTTGTGTGGGTGTGTTTGTGTGTGTGTGTGTGTGTGTATATATAGCAGGGTGTAGATGTGTATTGACCTTTAAACGTCAACAACAATATAGTAAACTCCACATCTGCTCTATACAGTGTATTACTGAGGCTGACAGAATGCATAACATTTAAAATGTATGACTTTATGCAACAGAAAGGGGAGACCGGAAGTGTAACTGGGGGATTGTAAGACAGTTAATTTTTTCAGTTACTGATAAACTTAGATTGGTGACACTTTCTCTGCCTGAGAAAAAGCAGTATGGTTTGTTCACGCTGAGGAAAATTGTCAAAAACTACTGATTTTGAGGTATTAAATAGATTTTGGAAGTGTAGTATTTTCAAGTTTTATGCTTTCGAAATTATATGTATATGTATTTTATCTTTAGATTGCTGGTTAGAAGTTAATATAAGTGGCAGATGCTGGGTATTGTATTCAGATTTTGTTATGGCTATGGGAATTGTAACAATTGTTGCCTTAAGCCTTATTTTTTAAAAGTATCTGTTGATGTTATCCATTCTGTTGGATCTGACTCTCTGCGATTCTATGGGTCATCTCTCGGCATGCTTTCCGGTCTTGGACTTTCCCTTTTATCTGTTCTACACCTAGGACGGTGTCCGTTTTGATGGTGTCGAGCCAGCGTGTTCTTTGCTGACATCGTCTTCTTGTTCCACTGACCATTCCAAGCATCATTGCTTTCTCCAATGTAACTGATTGCATAATGTGGCCAAAATAAGTGAGCCGGAGTCTTGTGATCTTTCCCTCAAGCAGCAATTCTGGCTTGCTGCGCTCCAGAACCTCTTTGTTGGTGACCTTGCTGTCCATGGAATCTGTAATAGTCTTCTCCAGCACCATAGCTCAAAAGCATTAATCCTCCTTTGGTCAGCTTTCTTAGGGTCCAGCTCTCACACCCATACATTGATATGGGGAACACAATAGCATGGAACAGTTTGCATTTGGTTGTGAGGATGCATGCTCCGCAATTCGTTGCTTGATTTCAGGGCCACGATCTCCAGTTCAGTCAATCATGGATCCCAGGAAGCAGAAATCCTTGACGCATTCGATCTCTTCACTACTGATGATTATTTTGATTGCTCCATTTCCAGCTTTTGTCATGATCTTTGTCTTTTTGATGTTGAGGTGGAGGCCCATCTTTTTGCTTTTGTTTTTGATTCTTAGTATGAGATGTTTCAGACATCTTCCGTTTCTGCCAGTAATATTGTATCATCGGCATAGCGGAGATTGTTGATATTTCTGCCGTCAACCTTCATACGGATTTCCAATTCATCCAGATCTAATTTCCTCATGATAATTTATGTGTAAAGATCAAAAAGAAAAGGGCACAGAATACATCCTTGTTGCACGCCTTTCCCAATCTTGAACCACTTACTGTCTCCTTGTTGTGTTCGGACAGTTGCTTCTTGGTCTGTATAAAGTGATCTTATCAGCTGGCTCAAGTGTGCTGGCACTCCAAGTTCTTGCAGGTCCTTCCATAGCTTATCGTATTCGATGCAGTCGAATGCCTTGCTGTAGTCGATAAAGCACATGTAGATATTCGTGACATTTCTCCATAATCCACCGCAGATTTGCGATATGGTCATGGGTACCATGACCTCGCTGGAATGCAACTTGCAAGTCAGGTATTTCTGCTTTAATGATTGGACGCAGACGCTGCTGTATGATCTTCAGAAGGAATTTGCTCACATGAGGAATCAGGGCTATTGTATGGTAGTTGCAACAGTCCCTTGCATCGCCTTTTATAGGCTGTGGGGTGAATACTGATCTCTTCCAATCTTTTGTCCAGCTACTGGTTTCCCATATCTTCTGGAAGATCGCTGTGATAGCCGCTGGTGGAACAGGCCTCAGCATTTCTGCCAGGATGCAATCAATACCAGATGCCTTGTTGTTTGGTAACTGCTTCAGCGCCCATACAACTTCCTCATCCTGGATGGCTGGTTCCAACTCTACTGGTTCATTGAGGGGTGGCTTAGGGTCACTGGAGCTTGTATACAGCTCTTCCATATATTCTCGCCATCTTGCTGCCCTTTGAAACTTTGCGTTTTAGCCTCCTAGCCTCATCTTGGTCCCCGGCAGTTTGGCTGCTTTTCTTTGAGTGGCAATTTTGATGGTTTCTACCGACAGCCACTTTCTCCTTTTCTCTCGTTTCTTGTATGATATGTGTTCCTGCACTGTTTCGATAATCGTGGCTTGGATTTTCTGACACAATTTGTCCGGCTGTTTGTCTGCAGTGCCAAACAGTTTGAATTTGTTCTTAACTTCGACTGGCTATGATACAGGAACCTTGGAGACATCAAATTGCTTTGGTGGAGCATTCTTTTTGATGTTGCAGAAGTTCACCTTGTTGGTGGCTACAAGCAGCTCGTGGTCAGAACCGCAGTTAGCACAATGGAATGTTTTTATGGCGAGGACTGAACTTTAACAGCATTGACTGCAAAGGGTGTAGTCGATCTGATTGCGATGCTGTCCACTATGGGCTGTCCAGGTATACAGACGGCATTTAGTTTGCATGAACCATTAACCAATCATGACAGAATTGGACCAAACGATCACCAGCGTTGTTCCTTTTACCCAGTCCAAACCGGCCAACGATGTTCACCTCTTCCTTACTGCTGTTCTTCACGATGAAGTCGCTAATGGTGGTGTAGCTCTCGACTGCACGGGTGATGTTCTTGTGTGCTATGAAGGCCACTTCGTTACTTCTAAGTTCTTGATGACCAGAATAATACACTGAAAAGTCATCTGATTGGAAGTGGCCGTTGTCTTTCCAGTTTAATTCACTGATTCCAAGCAAATCTATTTGAGTCTGGTCATTTCCCACTTGACGATGCACTTGTGCATTTTCGTGCAGCGCAGATACTTTCTTTCATTGCATGCAGCATCAGCAGCTGGGCTTCCCAAAGGATTTCCCCCATTTGCTTCATAAATTCCCGGATTACACGCAAGGGATCCTTGCTCTATCTAGTATCTTGTATCTAGTATGATCTAAATTATGCTGATTCATATGTTTAAGTAGGAAGGATTGAATTCATTTCTAAAATTATAGGGTCCCACTATTTATTCCTGAAAGCTAAAAGAATTAGTTGCATATTAAGGTGAAATCTATTCAGTAACATTAGTATTAAAGCAAGTACATTATTACTTTGATGTGTGTTCTTACGGTATGTGAGATACAGTGGGAGCGCATGTAATATTCTGACTTCATATATTAAATTCAATATTTATATTAAGTCTCAGTATTATTCTTCATATAATTATGGTACTGCACTGCATTTCCTTAATCAGTTTTTATTTTGTATTCCAATGAAAATATACACATATTTGAAACAAGAATTGAGTAGCAGAATTTGAGTCTTGTTTTCATGGAAATCTAAAAAGATAAAAAAAAAAGAAAAGAAAAAAGAAATATAGATATTAAAAGAGGTTTATGCTTGAGAAAAAAACAAAATGTGCAGATTGGGTGATACAAATGACTGAACACCTAGGAGAAAAGGGAGTGAATTTATTTTCTAAAATAGTTTTGCGTTCTCTCGCAATATGTTTTAAGTTTCTCATAATACAGTACCTATATCCATCCTTGTATGAACATTTATTTACCACAGTAACTATAGCTGATCCATGTTATTTATATTAGTATAGTAGCATGGTAGCCACAAAATTTACCATGTTGGTCCTTTGAATTAATGTTGATGGATGTTAGATATTTTTACTGGAAAGGTAGGCAAAAATACTAAGTAACCAATGGCATGAGTTTAGTGAAGGACCATCTGTTTATCCAACCAATGACAGATCGGGGCAGTGTTTTCACACCTGCTTTAAAACAATATATTTTTTTAAATTCAGTATTTCTCTTTTCACCTTTGTACTAATGTTCATACTAAATGTCTTTTACTGCATATACCATGAGTTTATTTGAATTTCACTCACTATTGGCACCAACACTATTCAGCTAAGCCATACAATGACCCACTGGGAGCACAATGAAGGCACACATCATTCAAGACGGCGAATACAAACGTAGAACCGGAGAATGAAACCATTGCAATGCTCCAAAACTCCCCTCCTTTAAATGCTGGTAGAGGAATGAGCTCTCTCTGGGTCCAGTTAATCAGCTCTATAAGGTCTCGTCTGAATGTAATTAAGAAATGGTTCAGAAGGCAGGCAGGTGGCTGCTGAGAAGAGGGTGAGATGAGAAAGCTTTTAGTTCCTGGCAGGCATAAGGCCAGAGAGAACACAACCTCAGGGAAGATTCTGTTGGATCGATTAAAGGGATCATGTGACACTTGTGAGCGTTTAGTGGATTTTTCCTCCCATACATTATTGTCACCTTGTTTTAAAGGATAGTTCACCCAAAAAGGACAATTCTTCATGTGCTTACCCTCATATTGTTCCAAACCCGTACAACTTTGTTCTGTAGAGCACAAAAGAAAATGTTATGCAGCCTTAATCCCCATTCACTTTTACTGTATCATGCAGGTTGGGTTCATCTGGAGCGTCATCAAGACAAATGGGAATGCTAACAGATGATTCTCTTTGAGTTTAAACATTAGTATTGTGTTGTTTGAAAATGAATATGAACTTGTTTTCTTTGCATTATTCGAGGTCTGAAAACACTGCTTCCCCATCTGTCGCTCACTTCGACGTTTTGTCGAAGAAGCAACACTAGGGGTCTCTCTTGAGCGCCTTTTGAATCTCTGATCTATGAGAAAAGGCAAGTGAGAAATTTGCAGACCGAATTTGCAAGGTCCTCCCCTTCGGCATGTCCCTGTCCCCTCGCGTCTTTACGAAGGTCACAGAGGCAACCCTTGGCCCGCTTCGGGAAACCGGCATCCGCATACTCAACTACCTCGGTGACTGGCTCATCCTGGCCCACGCCTGAGAGTTACTATGTGCCCACAGGGACCAGGTGCTCAGGCACCTCAGCCGTTTAGGGCTTCAGGTCAACTGGGAAAAGAGCAAGCTCGCCCCAGTTCAGAGCATCTCTTTTCTCAGCATGGAGTTAGACTCAGTCTCAATGTCAGCGCGCCTCACCAACGATCACGTGCAGTCAGTGCTGAAATGCCTCACCGCCTTCAGGCCGGGCACAACGGTCCCTTTAAAACTTTTCCAGAGGCTCCTGGGGCATATGGCATCCTCCGCGGCGGTTGCGCCGCTGGGGTTGATGCATATGAGACTGCTTCAGCACTGGCTCCAGACTTGAGTCCCGAGACGAGCATGGCGCTGCGGCACACACCGTGTGATCATCACCCCCGCCTGCCGCCAAACGTTCAAACCCTGGACAGACCTCTGTCTTTTGCGGACAGGAGTCCCTTTGCAGCAGGTGTCCCGATGCATCCTGGTCACTACCGACGCCTCCAAATTGGGTTGGGGCACTGTGTGCAACAGGTACGAATTTCCTCCAGTGAGTCTTCTTGCACAGGTTCTGTGCAAGGTCAGGTAGGACGAGGAACAAGTCACTCTAGTGGCCCCCTATTGGCCCACTCGGACTTTGTTCTCGGATCTTGTACTCCTCACGACAGTCCCTCTCTGGGGAATTCCCCTGAGGAAGGACCTTCTTTCTCAGGGACGATCCCCTCCTGGGATCTCTCAGTGTTCCTCTCGGGCCTTCAGAGACCCCTCTTCGAGCCGCTAGAATCAGTTGGACTCAGGGCCCTTTCCCTGAAGACGGCCCTCCTGTTCGCGCTCACCTCCATCAAGAGGGTCGGGGACCTGCAAGTGTTCTCTGTCAGCGACACTTGCCTGGAGTTTGGTCCGGCAGACACTCATGTGATCCTAAGACCGCGGCAGGGCTACGTGCCCAAGGTTCCTACCACCCCCTTCAGAGACCAGGTAGTGAACCTGCAAGCAATGCCCCGGAAGGAGGCAGGCCCAGCCCCTTCGTTGCTGTGTCCGGTACGTGCTTTGCGTATCTACTTGGACCGCATGCAGAGCTTTAGACATTCTGAGCAGCGCTTTATCTGCTTTGACAGACAGCGGAAAGGGAACGCTTTCCCACTGGGTGGTGGACGCCATTACATTGGCCTATCACACCCAGGCCGTGCCCCCCCCCCCCCCCCCCCCCCTTGCAGGTCCGAGCACACTCAACAAGAAGTGTTGCATCATGGGCACTGGCCAGGGGCACCTTCCTGGCAGACATATGTAGAGAAGCGGGTTGGGCAACACCCAATACCTTTGCGAGACATTGCGAGTCCCGTGTTTTCTCAGGTCCGAGCCGGTAGAACTCGGTAACATGCTGACAAACTTACCAGGTGGATCGCTTGAACCTAGTGCCCTTTCCCTCGGCTGAAGTAAAATCGTACGCTTTTACCCCAGGAGATCCCACTAACTCGGCGTCCTGTATGACTCCTCCCTAGCCCTCTGGGTCTGCGAATTCAGCGGAGGAATTTGCGACCAAATCCAATGTGGGTACTCAATCTACCCTGTAAAAAAGAATGGATAACTGTTATGATAGCTTAATGGTGCTTTTGTGGTGCATTTTATAGTTTGCTTATTTTTGTTGTTGTTGTTTTTTAACCAAAGCATATTCTGAAAACTAATTATATGTACCACGGTAAACAAAATAAAAAATGTATATGATGAAGTAATGATTAAACGATTGCTTTATGTTTATTCATTATAAGATTTCAATGTTTAGTGTTGGCTAAAGTGATATAATCAATTAGATTTAAGTATTAGATGCTGTCTCTATATGTCAATATTGTACGTTTAGGTGTCTATGTCAATCGTAAGCGGAACTTGTAGAGTGAGAGCAACAAGGCACGGTATGCAAAATTAATTTTATGTTAGGCTTACTGTGAAAAAGCAATGTGCAGAATTAACGGCCCATTTCGAGCACTGGGTCTTTGAGAAGCAAGACAAATGTGGGTTGCACTTTATTTACAGTCATGTATTTTCAGTATGTTTACAGTGTATTTACCCAAGAAAGTACTGAGTAATGTTAGGTTACTACATGTACTTAATATGGGTTAAGGTTAGGGTAGGCGTTAGGTTTAGGTTTAGTGCCTAGAATTTTCTGTAGTATTTGTAATTATACAGTACATACAACATTACAGTATTTGAACATTACTCTAAAATAAAATGCTACCCAAATGTGAGACGCCTTGTTCCACATTTACAGATCATGAATCCCTTAAAACATGCATCTAATCAATATTCCCTTACATTGCATTGAATAGGGAAAACTGGTTAGCACATTATGAGATGTAATTTATCAGTCAGGCAGCTCTCTGACTGGGTAATGGCCCAAGCAATTCCAAAACGAGTGCGCTTTTGCCCCAAAATGTACAAAAGCCTTTGTTTTAGAGGTCATGGTTAACACAACTTCAATCAACCTCTATTGAATTCAAGTTGAATGTACTGCAATTTTATGTTATTTGGAATCACAAGGCTTGATGAATGTGTGCTAAGTTTTGCATCATTTTGTGGATTCATTCAGTCCACATAAAATTAGAAAGCTTTTCTGCCAATTTTCTTGATGTTTCCATAGTATTTTCTCACAGTGAGTTCGGAAACAGTAGGTTGACTTTTCATGAGCTAAACTCGGCCTGTGCTCACTGAAACTCAAAGCACTGCCACCAGTGGCTGAAGTGGGAAGTGTTTATGAAGGTAAGGGCATGTGTGAGCTCCAATGTGTTGGTTTTAGCTGGAAAGGATGTAATACAGTGAAGAGGAATGCATATTTGATTAACTTGACCCCCAAACCCAGCCCCCATCCATAGATGTTAGTCACGTTTGTCACTTTTTATGCAGATGCCATACTTCCTGGTTTCAATGCAGAGCTAGAACCTGGGTGTCCCACGCTGCTGATGTAATGTGCTTCAGATCACACCACAGGAGAAGGTAAACATTTGAACCAATGCAAAAATGTCTAATGGGAGCTGACACTTATCAGTAACATGGAATAATGGGACCGATGTCAGGGCACTGGAACTTTCGGAAGTAACAGGCCGACATCTAGTGTGATCATGTTGGTTTTAGAATAATATTCGGGTCATTATGATGATATGGCAATGTTAGATATGGAACTGATGTAGAATCAATGCATGCAAATATAGTTACAGTGGGGTTCAAAAGTCTTCAGTCAACTTGTGAAAATGCATTTATTTAGCATTTGTCTAATTTACTACAGTGTTTAAGATTTTGTATTTATTTTATGTGTTTTAGATTTTAGATTAATATTTTATCACCATGAGTAAATTTAATTGAAAAGTTATAATTAATCTCTTTGTATTCATGGATGTGAATACAAACTTAAGATACAAATTTCAAGAATGCCACTTTTATCACCAAAGTGGCATTCAACTGATCACAAAGTATCACAAAGAAATAGCTTTCTCTACAAACTCATCAGTCAATCATTGTTTTTTTGGAATGAAGGCTATACAATGCTTGAAGATTTCATATAAATGTGTACACTACAGTCTTCAAAGACAAAGGAAAACTGGCTCTAACAAGGACAGAAGAGATGTGGAAGACAAGATGTGCAACTAAACAAGAGGATAAGTACATCAGAGTCTCTAGTTTGATTAATAGACACCTCACATGTCCTCCGCTGACAGCTTCATTGAATTCTACATGCTAAACACCAGTTTCATGTACAACAGTAAAGTGAAGACTCAGGGGTGCAGCTTTATGGGAAGAATTGCAAAGAAAAAGCCACTTTTGTGTTTTTGATGAGAACTCTTTGAAGTAGTTTAAGAAGTTCTGAATATTTTTTTCAAATTGTAATAGTAATTATTCATGTTATTAATATCCTGACACATTGTGATCTGTTGAATGCCACTTTGGTGGATAAAAGAGCCAATTACTTTCCATAAGAGCAAAATCTGTAAATTATTCCAAAACATTAGCCGCCAGTGTATGTGTGTGTGTATATATATATATATATATATATATATATATATATACACACACACACACACACACATACATACATACATACATACATACACATGAAAGTCGCAGTAAAACTGAATTGGGAAGTTTTCTGTACTTCTGTAAATATACATTTTACTGTTTTAACCAAAACCAGACATTCAGTATTAAACTATAAGATTTTAACCCTAATATATGAAAACAATTCTATTATTATATATATTATATATTAAATATTATTTAAAATATGAATGTTATATTATTATTATTATTTATTATTTAGGATACATAAAGGCACAGGAGTCAACCAATTTATTCCAAAAATGTTCCAATTAGCATCATTTCCACCACATATTTCTATTAAACACTATTCATTTCAGTTGATCTGAAATATTTTGTATTCATTTTTTCATAACTTTTATTTTGTTTCACTTTTTAAAAAAATCCTTAAAATTGTGTGCATTTCCTGATTTAAATGGAAAAATATCCCAGATTTTCAAAGTGGTCTCAGACTTTTCAACCCCACTGTTTATAAATGACTATTGTCTTTCTGTTGAATAAACTGAAAATCTGAGCTATGGAAATGAGAAGAAAACACTATAATTCTCACTTTAGACAGCACTTCAAGCTGTAACCCAAAGGAAAGACATATTGCTTCGCTTATTGTGACACCTTAAACATATTGTGCTGTCAAAGAAAATACATTATTTTCTGCGATTCTCTCGAAAGTCATCTCAAAGAGGAAGATGTACAAACCATTCACCCACAGGAATGTAATATTGATTTATGGATGCTTTTGCATATCTCAGGAGACTTAAATGAGTTCTCATGTATTGTTCCATTTAGTTATAAAATTTGTCTCAGATGTTTCTCCTAAAATTCATTAGGAGACTTAAGAATGGATACAAATGAGATAATTGTTCAGCTTAGAGTAAGACAACCAAAGCTATAATATTTATGTGATTAGCATACTGTAACTATGATTTGGTTTTGGAAGAATTTGATGAGAAATGTTTGTTCATATTGAGATATTTTGATTGGAGACTTCACCTTGGCATATCTAAGCACAGTTTGAGACATTGTTGAGATTTTTGCAGTTCTGTTTAGTGCTGCAATTGGTGCATAAATTACACACTTCAGCAAAATAAATCTTACAGAAAAACACATGAAGCAGCAGTGAATACTTCTCTTGAGGGTGGCTTAGTTGGGACTGTTTCACTGTAGAACTGGAGTCTCATTTTAATCTCATTTTAAGTGAGAAAACCATTTTAATAATTTCCATTCAGGTTGTCTGTTTGTAGTTACAACAGATAATACAAATAAATATCACACTTAAAGTTTGTGGTGAGGGATTTAACTGTCGTGCAAAATATTAGGAACTCATCTAAAAAATAAATATAAAAACTGCAACTGAGTTACGCTTGTGACCGCCAGCGGTGTGACAGTGTGTTTTCCCCCTCATCTTTTTCTCTTAATCTCTAATGCAATCTCAGTTTGACCTTGAAGTGCTCCTGATTCAAATGCTGCACGAAGATTTCTGTCAGTGTCTTACACCTCACAGTACTGACTCACCAGCAAGTCCACATCTCTCTCTGTATGCTGATGTAATTGCAATATTAATTGAAGACATTCTGAGAATGTTCCAGATTTAATTAAGTGCTTTAAGTGATTTAGATGACCACTCTCCTGTGGTAACAGATGGTGAGAGAGTTTTAAAGAGTGAGAGAATAAGGTTATGTTAGTTCAAGCCTCTGATGTTTACAAATATGGATGTACTTAATGGAATATTCCGGGTTCAATGCAAGTTGTGCTCAATCGACAGCATTTGTGGCATATTATTGATTGCCACATAGATTAATTTTGACTTGCCCCTTTTTTCTTTTAAAAAATGCAAAAATCTGGGTTTCAGTGAGGCACTTAGAATGGATGTGTGGGGGCCATTTTTTTAAACATGTAAAAACACATTTATTTTTCAAAGATTACACTTTTGGTGTTTCCAGTCAAAAAAGCCAGGCCTATAAAAATTGCTGTACACACACACACACACACACACACACACACACACACACACACACACACACACACGTGCACACACACAAACACACACATGCTCACTTACATGCACAAACTCTTTTGAGTATTACATGCTTTCTTTTTTCACAGAGATTGAAAACTCCCCTTGGGGCAGACGGGCTGGCACACAGCTGGCCCACGGGGCTGTGCAAGTACGCATTTCCCCCAGTGAGCCTTCTTGCACAGGTGCTGTGCAAGGTCAGGGAGGACGAGGAACAAGTCACTCTGGTGGCCCCTATTGCCCCTCTCAGACTTGGTTCTCGGACCTAGCACCTAGCACCTAGCGCCTTTTCCCTCCGCTGAGGTAATACCGTTCGCTCTTATCCCAGGAGATCCCACTAACAGCTCCCTGGATGACTCCTCCCCATTCAGCGGAGGAATTCGCCGACCAAAACCAATGCGGGTACTCAATCTACCCTGTACTGGAATAGGTGCTCCACAGGACAAGCTCCTACGTGGACTTATCCCCCTGTGAGAGATATTCAAGGACATGTATACAAACATCTAGGTTACGGATGTAACCTCCATTCCCCGATGGAGGGAATGAGACGTTGTGTCCTCCCGGTCACATCGCTGAACCGAGCCACTGTTGCTGGACCTCATTGTCAGCTCCTCAGAAAAATCCTGAATGTAACAGATGCATTTCCCTCCCTTTATACCCATGTGTCCGGGGGAAGAACATGCAAATTCTGTCTGCCAATTTCTCATTGGCCTTTTCTCATAGATCAGAGATGCAAAAGGCTCTCAAGAAAGACCCCTAGTGTCGCTTCTTCGACACAACGTTTCGTTCCCTCCATCGGGGAATAGAGGTTACATCCGTAACCTAGACGTTTGTATACATGTCCTTGAATATCTCTCCTTTGATGTGACAAGAACAGAGCTTCAAATCATCCTTTTGAACAAAAGACTGCAAACAGTTCAACAGTATTCGACTAATCACTGTCAAACTGTAATTTCAGAACAGAAAAACAGCATTGTAGCAGCACTTGGTGTACTACAAATGAGATGAACCATTGTTCTGTATTTCAAGTTGTTCACTTTATGAATACAAAATCAAAAACATCAATGATAGGACATTCTGTTCATCTACAGAAACAAACAAGCAATGATACATGTGGTGTTGCCTTCATCTATACAATCCTAAAGGACTCGTCATTGATTAAGTGAGCTGTCAAACACTCACTTGACAATATCAGCGTTATCTTTTAAAAAGGGTTAAGCACTTTCTTACAGCAATGAGTTGCAACACAATACAAGGGGATTTGTTTGAAATACTAGTTAAAGAATTCCTGTGAACGCTTTTACGAACCCGTGGTTTTTTAAAGCAAAGGCACAACCCTCATGGGCAGCCTTCTGTAGCAAACACCACTTTGTTCTGATGAAATGGTTTGTCATTTGCAACCTGACCAATATTAAGTTGTCTGTCTATAAAGATACTTAATTTCTTACCTGGTCTCATAGAACCATGTTACTATACCTACATTTTCTTCCAAAATAGTTTTTACATGACTTGTTTGAGGGCGGCTGTGGCTCAGGTGGTAGAGCGGGTCGGCCGCTAATCGCAAGGTTGGCAATTGGATTCCCGGCCCACACGACTTCACATGCCGAAGTCTCCCTGGGCAAGACACTGAACCCCAAGTTGCTCTCAATGGCAGGCTAGCGCCTTACATGGCAGCTCTGCTGCCATTGGTGTATGAGTGTGAGTGTGAATGTGTGTGTGAATAGGAGAATGGGACACAGTGTAAAGCGCTTTGGTAACCTCTAAGGTTAAAAAAGGCGCTATATAAGTGCAGACCATTTACCATTTGTTTGTGTCATGGCAGTTTCCTGGTAAAATGAACACTAGAGCCGTTACGACAACATTGACTTTTATTCTCTTTCACACAAATCATGAGTAAAACGAAAATAACATATCAGTTCATAAACACTTATGTTTCACACTTTTCCTCACACAATGCTATCGTATGATAGCTCAAAATTATGCCGCTCCACTCCTCACTCCGCTCCGCTCACATACTCTGCTCTTGAGGCCAGGGGAGAGAGGTTTACACACTGCACAGCTACCTACCAGCTGGCTACCATTACATGTGCAAAGCTTGGTTCTTTTTACAGTTTGGTTTTATTTGCTGCTTTTCTTCTAAATTCTGCCACCCACACGCACATACCAAACGGCACACAGCATTCACTCTTGCCTGCAACAATGCTCAGTCTCTAAAATCTCATCTGAAAGCAAATAATGGCTCAAGAAGGTTTCAGTTGGAGGTTTGGTAATTGTACTCTGAGAAATCAAACCCATCATGCTTTTATGTACTTTTTTCCCAGTATAGATGTTGATCTGGCAGAGTTTTGTGCATGGGTGTAAAGAAGAGTTCTTTACTCTGTTGTCTGTCCTGTTCTATAAGAGATGAGTAAAGTGGTTCTCTGTGTATATGATGAAAACGTATGTAATAGCACATTGTCACGTACTTCAGCCTGTCAGACACATATTGGCTATATGTGCTGCCTTTGTCACACTGCTAAATATGAAAGACAGCAAACTGGACCTTGGAATTACCCCACACATTAATTGTTGTGCAGTCTACAAACCTACAGTGGTTATGTCAACCTGGGTGAAATATAATAAAGCATGTTTGTTGTTATTTTCATGTTGTGCCTAAGAAAGCAGCAACAACAGAAATATGACAAAAGTACGGAGCCCACTGGAATTCAAGGATAGTATAGTTTTGCCTTTTCTCGCAAAAGTTTTCGTTCCCTTGAAATAAGTTTTGATTACCCTAGCAATTCATTTGGGTTTCCTCACAATTAATTAACCATGATTTTTTTAAACTATGATTTTGTAGAAACCTTTTTATTTGATTGTTTATTTATTTAATTTGTATTTAAACTATTATTATTATTTTTGGTTTTATTATAGTAATATTAAAGTAACCATGACTGATGTAACCACGTTTTTTTTCTTCTTTTTTTGCAATGTTAATATTGTAGTAACAATTTTTATTTTTACTATTGGATTCAATCAACCATGGTTTTACCACAGTAGTACTGCAATACATATAGTATTCATGGTTTTACTATAGTAATATTGCAGACACAAGACTGTAGTTGTAACCATGGTTAATCTAGTGGTTGCCATGGTTTTACTACAAATACAATGGTTAAACTATGGTTACTGTTGTAAAAATAAAAGGTGATTGGCATAAGGGTTAACTATGGTTTTATTACAGTAATCATATTTGAACTATAGTACTTGAAGTAAAACCATAGTAACTTCATAATTTAAATGTCAGGTAATTAAAAGGCTTGCAGTTTAAGTTGTGCAGTTATATTTTAACAGAGTTTACTTTGGTATATTTTTAAAGTAAAACAATAGTAGGCCTAACCTCAAAATGTATTTGTATAACCATAGTTTTGGTTTACCTGAATTATTATTAAGGTTTGAATAACTATGGTTACTGTAGTAAAACCATGATAAGTTTTGTGGTTGTGGTTATTCTACAGATATCATAGTTGAACTACATGTATGGTTACTAACACTATAGTAAAACCAATGGTAAATGCTGTGGTTCTCGCATGTACATGTACTGTGTCTGAGGCTAAAATTAAATATCCTGAAAGTCAACATCAAATCAAAAATGACTTTGAAGTTTACTTTGAATCATGGTCTTATTTTGTATAATTTATCAGCACATATTATTCCAATTACCAATCATTTTTGAACATCCCCTTCGGTGTTTTTCATCACCCGTCGGGCCTGCATGCTTTTTTATCATTCCCTTTTGGGACTCCTCTAACCTGGGCCCTATAGGGTGGCTGCCCACCCTGCCCTCCCTGTCATTCTTTTGCCAAATAATATGTAAAATGTATAGAATTAAATTTATGTGTTGTCACGTGTGGGTACATTGCTATTTTACAATAGCTTTTGAACATGGCTCAACTCGTCCATCCATCAGATTTCAGAGTCTGTTTTATAATACAGCAATACGATAAAATACACCAATAGCCATGTTTACTCATTAATAATCAGAATAATTTTTCCGTCAAGTGTTATAGTTCATTATCCTAACTGTAGGCTATTTATATTTGCCAAGCAACGTAGCAACTTGACACATTAATTCAGAATGTGCAGTCACGTGTGCATTTATTATCTATTTTATGTCTGAACTATCCATTATTTTGTTATTTCATAACAGTCATTTTTATCCTTATTATGAAAATCCAAAAGATAGTCTAATAGCAGGATTGGTTTTACGAGATCCAGCATTTGAAGTGTTTTACGTCCTCTCTGTCTTGTTGCTAAAGTTTGAAATGCTGTGCATGATGTCAAATAGAGTTACTGTTATGAAAATGCTGGTCTTTTGGACTCAAAACATAGAACTGTCCCAGAGCAACTAACTAACCATATGAAAGGTCATGCAATGAATTAATGATAAAGCTGAGCTGAGAGTGAACAGGGACTTGGTATACGGTCTTACCAAAGAGAAAATAAAAAAACACTACTTGAACTCTTAAGGTGATAAAAGCAGAGGCGTTTTGGCTATTTGCACACAAATTTTGAGCTCCAAAAATGATCTTAATTCCAGTTAAGTTTTTATTTTGAGTCTCAATAGGAGTCGTGCCCTGTGGCATCACATAAGCCTTTTATGGGTGGAAACACATTGCCAGAAATGCCCCATCATGTCAGAATCGAGGAGATTCTTGAAGTATTAAAATATTATCTTTTAAAGGGGTCATATCATTTTTAGTGTTAAATAATTAATTTTTTCCTTTGTGTTCAACTTATAATGCTAGTAAGGGTATTTTGCATCATAAACTGACCCTTTTAATGCTGCATGCCTATTTTGTATTTAATATACAGTTATGTGCAGCAGGATTTTGAGCCAATGAGTGTAGAGTACAGTACGGCACTTACAATGGAAGTGAATGAGGCCGATATGCGTGTTAACATGATTTTAGGCTATTGAAATAGTTTACTTGCATTTTCTTTGTAAATTTCTATTCAGTTTTACAAGCTTTGTTTCCATGACGATATAATGCATTAAACATTGTACTCCAAGTAAACTTTACAGCTCTAATAATGCAAACGTTTTGACAGAATAATTAATGTACGTGCTTTTATAAAAAAAAAATTTAAAGAAAAGGGATGATTTGTTTTTTCAAAATTATTTTTTGACATTTTTTTTCCTTATTCTATATGCTGTCAATTGAGCTTAACTTGTACTGAACCCGGAATTTACTTTAAATAACTTCTGACTGTTACAGTACATTACATCCAGCTTGTGATGTTTCTGGTCTCTGGACTAGTTCATATAATATTTAGTTTCTAACTACGTGTATACGCAGTTTTAGCAACAATTACATTACAATAATATTTATGTAATAAGTATATACAGTAATGTGTTTATACCATGTGATTTCCACTGAAAATAAAGTATGATACAGGTTATTCAACCATTTAACTGTTGCTGTAGTCTACTCAAGCTCACAGCTGATTGGTCGGGTTCTCCTGCATGTGATTTTGAATATTCACTTTGATACTTACAGCCAAATACCATTGTCCCGATCCATGTCAACAGTCACATCGGCTGTAGAAATGGTGCACGATTACATTTTTACTCCACTGAGAGTTAGGTTTAGGTTTGGGTTTTGGGTTAGGGCAAATGGTTTATAAAATATGCATTCCCGTTCCCATATTTACATCTAAGAATACAACTTGCATTTGGCACCACTCTGTGGACGTTTCATCCAGAAACTGGAGCCCATACGTGCTCATCCGTTCCAGAACACTTCCAACTTCAGCCACTGGGGGCAGTGTTATGAATTTCAGTAAGCAAAGTCCGATTAGAGCTGAAGAACTTTCAACCTACTGTCATTGAACAGTCCAAGCCAGGGGCGTCAAACGTGCGGGCGCGGGATGATTTTAGAAAAAAAAAAAAAAACTTAAAGACATTCACGTTGATTTAGTCTATTACATCGGTATAATGATAATTTTTTTAGCTACAGCAGGGCAGATAAACATTTTCATTTGCAGTGTTGCATGGATGTTATATCTTGCATCATTTGTTCATTTAGTGCTCGCCGTTTCACGCCTGTCAGCGAATGTCCCGCATGTCTTCACAACAGTCCAATAACGACCCATCCCGCTGTGGAGTTTGTGCGCTGTGGACGCTCGCCCGGACCTGATGAGTGGAGTGAGGGATAAAGGCGACCGGTGGTTTGACGTCGGTCTGAGTGGGTGGAGGTGTGATTGAGGACCTCGCGACAGTACATCAGAGAACCAGTGAGTGAGTTTCTTTTTCTCTCTCTCCTCTCTCCTCTCTCTCTCTCTCCTCTCTCCTCTCTCTCCTCTCTCCTCTCTCTCTCTCTCTCTCTCTCTCTCTCTCTCTCTCTCTCGCTGTCCCTCCGTGTTGGCCTTTGCCCTCACCTGTTTATTTGTTGTTGTTGTTTTTCCTCTCCTGTATCCTCCCAGGTCAAAGAAGGCAGGATGACCCGGAGGGGTGGGGGATGACAAATCTTTAACTCTATGAACTCAATGAAACACAACAGCTGAATTTTTGTCTGATTCACTTACTAAACCATCCTAAAGTCTTTGCTCATGACTATATATATATAAAAAAATACACGGTATATTCTGTATATACTGTATATTATATGCATGTATTAACAGTTCGGCCGTCATACAGTGACTCTTAGTTCAATCCAGCCCTCGACCCAAAATGAGTTTGACACCCCTTATTTAAGCAAATTAGAACTTGAGTGTAGGAGACAAACTGGGTTAAACTGTCTTTGCGTACACAGATCGTGTTTGTGTATGTGTGTATCTGACTAGAATCCAGGCTGTATCGGATCTTTTCAGAGCTCTGCATGCTGATGTAATGAATAGCTGCATTTGTTTGCCAATGTGAACAAGCTCAGTGTTTCTCCTCATACCAAAGTCTCTCAAAGGGGTTGTGTGGGGGCATTTTTACATTCAGTGGACAACTGTGAAATCCATTACACCAGCAACAGACTGATTTTTTTTATCCAATCAGATAAACACAAATGTTTGTCTGAAGCAAAGGAAGTAGACACGCTGCATTGGTTAGATTTATTCGGTTACAGTATCTTTTATTTTTTTAAGTGTACAAAGTCAGTTTATTATTAAAAGGCTTTTATTGTAATTGAGATGGAAAAGATGTTAAATGTTTATTTTTACTGCTAAATAATATCTTTGATTATCTAACTTTTACATTGTCTAGCGAAAATGTGAGTGGTTATTGCATGTGTAGACCTCCTTGCCAAAATGCTAGGGAGTTGTAGGTGGTTGCCATGGTGATGCTGTGTGTCTGCTAATCATCACTCACATTTTTTTTTGAATACTTAAAAATCTATAAGGGTTATTAAAATGATTATTTGTCATATCTGAACTGTTTGCTACTATATATCTAGGGTTTGTGTTGTTAACTTTTCTGGAAAAACCTGCTTTCATGATTTAGAACTCATAAGTTTGCCTCTTGGCATCTCATTTTTCATGTCAAGAGTTCATCATAGCTTGAATAATTTTCTGATTATGGAAGTTGAGCTTGACCATGAGTCTTTCCCTTTGGCAAAAATCATGTCCGGCTTCCTGCCTTTGGTAATTCCATTTACATGAGGTTTCCCCCCTCCAGGTAAAATCTATAAGTCTGTGTAAGGAATGGCTTTTGAGTTTGGGCATCCCCATATTTGGAGAAATAAAAACCAACAGCACTGCTAATAGGGCTGGGCAAAAATAAAGTTTTTCAGAATAAATCATTCAAATGATTCCAGTGTTCATAAAAATCCCAAGATCAATTATTTTATTTATTTTTATTTTTTAAAGTTGACTTCAGTTTTGGTTTTGTTGACTGTTAAATCTGTATATAAATAGCAATTGTGAAGACAACTTATTTTATTTCATCTGCTAACAATGTTATAGAAATAATTCGGTACGTGCCTCTGTTTTAGTGTCACAGTTCGGTTATGGTTTCTGTACAGCAGCGAAAACAAACAATCTTTCTTTAAATAATTTATTTTGAAAACACAGTGGCTGATGGGTAACAATTCGTATTGTGAAAGCTAATTTATACATGACTGCACTGTGCATATTTCATTAACGAAATTACAATATAAAACAGAAAATCTTATATGCACATTGTACAAAAACATAATGATAAAAGTAATGTGCATTGTGGAGGCTACAGAAAGGCTGTTCCATATCGCTTCTAAGCGAGTTCAGCGGGAGATGTGGATATGAACAGTGTGCAAAAGCGAAAGTTAAAGCCACCGGGGCAGTACGCACTTTGATGAAAGAACTGTCCGCATAAACTTCACATGCATTTATCTGATCCGCAGTTATTAGTGTACCGTATGGCGCTCTGTTTTGTTAAGATTTAGATTTGTGTGGCCCTGTATGTGTCGTGGATACATGTACTGTTGCAGCGCTAGTATAAAGTATATACACTCACCGACCACTTTACAAGGTACACCTGTTCATTATCTAATCAGCCAGTTGTGTGGTTGCAGTGCATAAAATCATGCAGATATGGGTCAGGAGCTTCAGTTAATGTTCACATCAACCATCAGAATGGGGAAAAAAAATTTGATCTCAGTTATTTAGACCATGGAATGATTGTTGTGCCAGATGGGCTGGTTTGAGTATTTCTGTAACTGCTGATCTCCTGGGATTTTCACACACAACAGTCTCTAGAGTTTGCTTAGAATGGTGCCAAAACCAAAAAAACATCCTGTGAGCGGCAGTTCTGCAGACGGAAACTCCTTGTTAAAAGGACTGGACTGGGAAGAGAAATCGGCCTGGGATTTTACATAGCAACTGGCCCAGAAGATGGGTTTGCGGTCCTTTTCCGCATAACGCGGCACCGTTTTGTGGTCCGTTATGCATAACGCAGTGGCTCATTTTAGCTTATCGCATCGCATTCGGCCCTCCAAGATGGCCAGTCCGCCCCTGGTCAGCCCCAAAGTGTGTCGGCCCACCGGGAAAATTCCCGGTATGCCAGATTACCAATCCAGCCCTGCTTGTTGATGAGAGAGGTCAACGGAGAATGGCCTGACTGGTTCGAGCTGATTGGCTACAACAGCAGAAGACCAGGTCAGGTTCCACTTCTGTCAGCCAAGAATAGAAAGGTGAGGCTGCTGTGGGCACAGGCTCATAAATAACTGGACAGTAAAAGACTGGAAAAAACATAGCCTGATAAATCTTGATTTCTGCTGAGGTACACAGATGGTAGGCCCATATGGCACAGATTCACAACATAACTTTAAACATTAATTAACAAAAAAATCCATAAACATTTTGCAAGATTGAATGTGTTTGTTTTTTTTACCTAAGAACTTTCATTTGCACCTGCTTGGGGTCTTTATCCAATGTTTCTTTCACAAGAAATATTCAACAAAGTATCAATAAAAATGTGCAATGTACAGCTGTGTGATTTAAAGTAAAATTCCCAAATTAAATATGAATCTGTTTCTCACCCACACCTATCATATCACTTCAGGAGACATGTAATAAATCACTGGAGACATATGGATTACTTTCAAGCTGCCTTTATGTCCTTTATGGACATTCAAAGTTCTGATCACCATTCACTTGCATTGTGAGGACCTACAGAGCTGAGATATTCTTCTAAAATTTTTGTTTGTGTTCTGCAGAAGAAAAAAGTCATACACATCTTGGATGGCATGAGAGTGAGTAAATGATGACAGAATGACATTTTTTTTTGGATGAACTATCACTTAAATTGTGTTTAAGATCATTCATTGGCATAACATTGATTACAAAAAACATTTTGACTTATCCCTACTTTTCTTTCTTTCTTTCTTTTGTTCTATCTTTCTTTCTTAAAGCAAATATCACTTACAATGGAAGTGAATGGGGCTAGTCCAGAAACGGTAAAATACTCAATAGTATATCCACAAGACAGTACAAAATATGCGTGATTTTAGTGTGGCAAAATCGCTTACTAACCATTCTGTGAAAAAGTTATTTCCAGTAATGCAACTTTCTTACCATGCCAACTTAACACTGTAAACCCTAAAACGACAGTAAAAATGACGATTTTAAACAAATTTACAGCTCAAGTAATACATGTTTTAACTGAACTAATTAATGTAAGTGCTTTTATAAACTTGCAAGCTTCACATTTCTGCCTTTAAACCCTCCAGAAATGGGCTCCATTTACTTCTATTGTAAGTGCCTTACAGACGAGCATGTCCTTGTTGCATGTGAACTGGTTCTGGGTTGTATGTTAATGGTTTTCAAAGATGAGGGCATGTCACGCACACCTGTCACACCTGTCCATGTTGGCATCTGCCTAATTTGGCTTCCAAAATTTGCGGCAAAGTACCATAGAGTTTAATTGGATGCACATCCTTTGAAGACAACAACAACAAACATGGGAAGTGTTTTCTCCCCACTTTTCAAAGTTATCCATACAACATCACATGATTCGATGGCTAGTTGCATTTTATCATCTGCGTTCACAATTGATTCTTTCTGTCTGACATCTGATACCTTATCAGAACAGACTTACAAAACATTTCTAATTGGGACGATTATTGCATAAAGACCAATCTCGTACAGCACATTTCCATTAACTGTTAACTCAGAAACTTGATAGACAATTATGTAGCACAAACAGAACTGCCAGTCTTAATTTTTCTTCTGGGCGGAATTTGGAATTGTTGGAATCATGTGTTTGTAAATAATAAAGAGACATGATCCTTTTTGACAAATTGCACTGTTGCAATGCATTGCCAAACATGATTTATCGTCCTATTACGAAACTCAGCCTGCGTTAAACAACTTTAGGGGCACAGACATGGAACGCTCAAGGAGTAGGAAAATGTTACTTGTTGAGCTTGTTCATAAGATTAGAATAGAATGAATAATGTATTTCAGTGGCATATTGGAAAAGAAATACATGAAGCTCGGATCTCTGACCAACAGGAATTCAAGGCCAACCATGCACCTTTTATCCACAAAATCACTGCACTTAATGTTATTCAAACAAGATGCATATTGCATGCTTTTTAATACTAAAAGGTACAACTCAATATGAGAAGTATAATCACGACTGCACTGGGCATTTAATGCAAAGCCTAATTTTCAAGGTATATTGCAGTTTTCTTTTTTCATATTGATATCTATTAACAGCATTTGTGGCCCCTGTTGTTCCCAAAAACAACCATTTAGCATTTTTCTTCAGTGTATATAAATGAATGGTACACGTTTGCTTAAAATAAACATATAATGAACGCTAAGGCAAGTGGCAAGCACCGCAGTTAAATATTTAAAATATACAGCTATCACACTATTTTGAAAGCACAACCAGAATGAGAATGTGCAACAGGAAATCATGTCACATTATAGGGCTTATGTTTTTAATAAATATAAAATAATTGTTTTAATTGAATATTTATTCAATTAAAAATGTTAAACTATGCTACAGTGCTAGCCTATGCAATTTCCCCCAACTGGATCTCAAAATCCCATGACTGTGGTGACATTATTGCTAAATTTTATTACTTAGTTTATTACATAATAAATGTATCACAACAGCTCCGAGGTGAAATGTCCACTGGGTGGTGCTAAAACTAAAACATTCTCCCAAACAGATGCAAGGTTTTAAGATTAATGCTCTGTTGAGTTTAAATCAACAAAACCGTCCTTCCTACTCTAGCCTAGGGGTGGCTGTGACTCAGGTGGTAGAGCGGGTCGACTGCCAATCGCAGGATTGGCGATTCGATTCCCGGCCCACACGACTCCACATGCCGAAGCATCCTTGGGCAAGACACTGAACCCCATGCTCCCAAAAAGTGTTTATGAACCAATAATCAGCCGTTTTACTTGACTTGCGTCATAGTTGTTAAACGTCATTGTTGATGTAGCAACTAGTGTTCATCTCATTTTCAATAGTTTTGAAAAATGTAGGTATAGTTACATGTTTCTATTAGACCAGGTTGTCTTTCCATGCAACATTGTAAACCATGTAACTTTGAAGTGTGTTTGTAAAGGACTTTTTTTGAATGAATAAATGATAAGAACTGAAACATCAAAGAATGGCCTCTTGTCTCAATAAGAACAATACAAACTCGGCCGCATGGTTTGCAGTATTGTGGGATAGACGAGTAGCTTTGGATTGTATACAATCCAAAGCTACTCGTCTATCCCACAACAAAAGGCCATTCTTTGATGTTTCAGTCAACGGTTTTATTCTTATTCATAAATTACAAGTCAGAGCTCACAAAACCTGAACTTTGGTATGCAGCCAAACGTTTTTGCATTTGCCAGCATTTCTATTCTCCTGCATTCAAATGCAATGGATATGGTGCGTTCCATTCACTGTACCTATATATAGCTCAAATAAAATGTTTTATATTTTTTGGACAGGTACTCTGGCCTGCTGGCCTGGCTTCGATAATAAGTGTAATTTCTTTATGAGTCATATTTGTTGGAAATGTTCATCGACAGCATGCTACACATGCAGTAGGTTTAAAAATAACCCAAATAGTCCTTTAGGACTGCAGCTATGGACCTCAATGATACATATCTTATTGTTTCTTTAAATGAGGAACTCTGATAGGTGTATTGTCCCCAAGAGAGGGCATTTCCAAGTATACTGAAACAGCATTGGCTATAAAGCTGAGAGCATCCTTGAGGCACTTTACAAGGCTTTACGGCACATATCACAGAGGACACATATATATACGCAATGTACTGATTAAAAAAAGGTTTTGACTTTTTGAGAGGTCATCAAATTTTAGTTTAGTATCCAGTATGTCACAACCTGTTATAGCACCATAATACAGTCTTTCATAACTGGTGGTCTCTGCAAACAATTCATAACAATAACAATTCAACTTCCATAAGCTTGTACCTTAAAGGAATATTCTGGGTTCAAAACATTTGTAGCATAATGTTGATTACCACAAAAAATTATTTCTACTCGCCCCCCATTTATTAAAAAAAAAAGCAAGTGGTAAAGCTCAGCGGTAAAGACGCTATCACCCCTGGAGTTCGCTATTTTGTCGAATCCCAGGGTGTGCTGAGTGACTCCAGCCAGGTCTCCTAAGCAACCAAATTGGCCCGGTTGCTAGGGAGGGTAAAGTCACATGGGGTAACCTCCTCGTGGTCACTATAATGTGGTTCTTTCTCAGTGGGGCATGAGGAGTTGAGCATGGATGCTGCGATGGATGGCGTGAAGCCTCCACACACGCTATGTCTCCGTGGCAACGCTGTCAACAAGCCACATGATCAGATGCGTGGGATTACGGTCTCAGACGCGGAGGCAGCTGGGATTCGTCCTCCGCCACCCGGATTGAGGCGAATCACTACGCATCCATGAGGACTTTAAAGCATATTTGGTAATTGGACATTCCAATTTGGAGAATTTTTTTTAATTTTTTTTTAGAAAATATAGATGAGTCTATATCTGAATACAGATGAGAGCTAAAAGGAGCATCAAGAGGCTGTCACACAACAGTTTGCTCTCCATTTACTCCCATTCAAGCGAATACAAACTTTGGAGAACGTAAATGCTTGCGAAGAATCATCTACGCTGCCAGTAGGTGCCAATAAATTAGCATCTTGTACAGTATATGATGTGGTCACAACAAAAAACTATTCCCTCAATTCACTTCCATTCATTTGACCATGGGGGAAATTTGCCGTTCTGCTGCGCACAAAAGTTTGTTGAGCTTTGACCTGCGAATCCGGTCAACCTCTTGGAACCTCTTGGCTCAGTTTACATATTTCAAAGCTACGTGTTTTTTAACCTAAAGCCTTCGCGCGTGATGTCATATCCTTGGCAGTTGCGAAGTCTGAAATAATTTAGCATACTCAAAGCCTAGTGTAACGAGGCCTTCATACTACTATAATATTCCGTTTATTTTACTGATATTAGTGGTGTTTACCAAGACAATCTTTTCTGCTCCTTTTCTTTCTAGGTAGTAAATATTTCAAACAGTATTTTTCTGTAATTTTCCTGCTTTAAGATGTCCTTGTATTATATAAGCCGGTGACCATGCAGCATATTCTGAATGCCTCTGACATGCTTGTAAGAATGCTATCTGTCAGTTTTCATTCCTAGCAACTCAAAAACAGGTGTGCAGTGTGCAATTATATAACTGCAATCAGTTTTACCCTTTTCCTTTAATTTTTAATCTAGGCTTGTAAGAGGCAGGTTTTTTTCTTCTTCTTTTTCTAAAACAATCCAGGCAAGGATTAACTTTTGTGTGAGTGAACTCTGCAGTCAACATCAATTCCCCTCTCATGGTGTTTTAAAAGTAAACAGCATTGACAGTATCGACTTTGTGCATTGATTGTTTTCCTCTGTTGTACTGTATATTAATTCCTCATCATCCATTGGCTGTCTATAGCACGTTAGAAAATGGCAAAAATAGGGTACAAACTAGAGCCTGAAACAACAGTTGTTTCTTTATATTAGCGCCATGCATGGCATCTCTGCCGCCATTGGTGTATGAGTGTGTGTGAATGGGTGAATGAGTCACAGTGTAAAGCGCTTTGGTAACCTCTAAGGTTAAAAAAAGCACTATATAAGTGCAGACCATTTACCATTGGTATTAGTAGGGTAATTTGTAATCAGTACCAGATTACATTTCAGAAATAATCTACCCAACACTTATATGCAGTTGCAAATTATAGGGCTATAGTTTGGGATGGATTTCATAGTTGTAGTTTAGCTAATCTTATATTTTCCATAAAATAGACTTATTATTAGCTAGTTACATTTTATCATCCCATTCAGAATTCTGATACATGGCCATATACTGTACACAAAACACATATATGAAATGCAGTATATTTTAATATTTGGTTTTCACTGATTTAATACATATACATCATATACATATGCATACAGTATACACATATACAGTATGTAAATATCTGTTTTGTCAATTAGCTTCATTCAACATGTTGCAGATTTGGCCAAGGGGATGAAAACTTATGGACTCAACGGGATGTTCATTTATGGCCATATTTTAGATTTCTGTGTGAGAGATATATATTCGTTTTCATCACAATAAAAACATGAGATTTATGCCTTGAATTCTTTTATAAAGCAGGAACACAAAATTGTCCTCTATTTGTGGAAAGTGCAAAATGGCCATCAAATGCAGTGGGGAAGGTAGGTGAACTCTTGCAATCATCGCTGGGATAAATGCCACCAGCTGACACTTGTGAAATATGGGTGTCATTACGAGTGCATGGTCAAACGTGATTGGGCAGTGAATGTTTACTGCCACCCAAAATGAGAGATGGTGACCTTCTTACCCTATTATCTCTGGCTGCTCACAGATAGCTTTGTAGAACATGGAGTCTCTTATGAGAATCGCCACGCAACAGGCCAAGCTTGAGGGAGAACCATCATTCTTGTGGATGGTTGTCACTTTGTTTTGGGGGACAGATTGGGGCAGGGGGCACAGATTTTGTGACATCATGAAGTGGAAGCTCATGAATATTAATTAGGCTATTCACAAATAATTTCACTATACTGTATATCACTATTTCAACAGATTAGGGTTAGTTTACATCTTACAGCGTCATTAGGTGACAACAAATGAGCATAATGGAGCAGTCACAATACACTTTGCACCCCATTCACTTTCATTCAAACTCATCTGAACGTGGGAGAAACTTAGCATTTTGCTGCGCAGAAAAGTTTAAGCATGAGTCACTCTGCCTGTACATGCCAACCTGGCCTCACCCACTGCCGTGTGCTGAGCTGTCTCCATTGGCACTGCATCTGCCCCATGTGTCTTGGTGAACGCAGCCAGTCAGGCATGTGGAATAATGAACAACAAGCCTTTCACTGTTTCGGGACCTTAATTTAGCATTAGTAAAACGGCTTGCTCATGGTTGCAGTTATCTCACCAGCTCAGACGTGATGACTCAAGCAGTTGCCGATGTTACACAAATAATTTACATGATTTTAATGTAATGATGGAACCTAAAAACTCAGTATTAAAGGAATGTTCTGGGTTCAATACAAGTTAAGCTTAATTGACAGCATTTGTGGCATGACGCTGGAGTGGTGGCGGCGTAGTGGGCTAAAGCACTGAACTAGTAAGCAGAAGGTCACTGGTTCGATCCCCACAGCCACCACCATTGTGTCCTTGAGCAAGGCACTTAACTCCAGGTTGCTCCGGTGGGAATTGTCCCTGTAATAAGTGCACTGTAAGTCACTTTGGATAAAAGGGTCTGCCAAATGCATAATTGTAAATGTAATGCTGATTACCACAATAATCGATTTCATCTCTTTCCTTTGAAAAAAGCAAAAGTCTGGGTTACAGTGAGACACTTACAATGGAAGTGAAATTGGCCAATTTTTGGAGGGTTTAAAAGGCAGAAATGTGAAGCTTATAATTTTCTAAAAGCACACATTTGATTCTTATTTTAAAACCCATGTATTATTTGAGCTGTGAAGTTTCAATTGTCATTTTTACAGTCGTTTGAGGGTTTGTTGATATTACATCATTATGGCATCAACGTTGTAATATCATTTAACACAGAAAAGTTTAGTAAGTGATTTTATCATATTGAAATCACATGTACACACATATGGTTTATGTCTTGTGGCTAAACTTTTAAAATGTAAAAAATATTGAGTATTTTAACGTTTAAAGATTGGCCACATGCACTTCCATTGTTAGTGCCTCATTGTTACATTGATTTTTGCTTTTTTTAAAAGAAGAGAAGGGACGAGTCAAACTAATTTTTGTGGTCAACAATATTATGCCTTAAATGCTGCCGACTGAGCTTAACTTGTACTGAACCTGGAACATTACTTTAATAACAAGTTGCCACAGTGCAGCTGATTTTCTTGCGTCAGTCTCCTGTGTGGCAAAAGTGTCTTTGTAGAAGATATATTTAGATGTTGTGAAGAGGTGTTGAATATTGCCAAACTGACTGCAGAGGTTCTTGCACTGTAAAAGGAAAAAGTATATGTCCATTTCAATGAGTGGAGACTCAGATAAATATTATATTTCTTCTAAATTTGAACAAAATTAAAAAGAGAACTATATTTAACTTTTTTAGAAACAAAAAAAAAATAAAGGGATACGTACCTGTGCAAAACGCTGTCATGATGTGTGGGCGGGATTAAGGATTAAGACTTGCAAAGGCCCTGGGGCCAATTATCTCCAAGGGCCCCCCCCGCCACCCAAAAGTTGTTTTGGGGGGGGGGGGGGGGGGGGGGGGGGTCATTGTTCAGGCCCAAAAGGGTTTTCAAGCATGGGGGATCACCAAACTAGATCATGCAGCCTTAAACCCAGGGCACCCCTGGTAGTCAAGGGCCCCTGGGCACTGGCCCCATTGGCCCAGTCGGTAATCCATCCCTGGCCAGGGCATTGCTAAACAGTTTTTTTTGGTTGTTTGGCGATGCTGTTGCTACGCTCTCAGTACCATAGCAACCACCCAGTACACCCTAGTACACCCAAAGCAACACCCTCGCATCAGCTGTGAATTTTACATAGGCAATCATCACTCACATTGTCTTCAGAAAATTAAAACAATTTAAATAGTCTGATAATCACATTGACCAATATTTTTAACTGATATTTATTGGAGTTTTACTGTTTAAGTGTATAAAGGCTTTGTATATTGCAACTAAAACTAGTTAAATTAATTATTTGTAGAGTAGACTGATCGCAACATTAGTTTTGTAAAGCAGTTCACCTTCAGATGTTTGTGATAAATGATTCATTTGTTACTGTGCCAAAAAGCAGAAATAAAGCAAGAATATAAAATCGTTAATGCATATAGCTCTTCAGACACTTAAACACAAAATTGACCAGTAATGTATTGGTCATTAAAAGCCAATATCAGTCAACCTAGCAAAAATGTAGTTGTAATAGTTTATGTGCACTCAAAGCTCAGAAATATTCTCACAGCTTAATTTCACATCCTGAGATAGCGCCTTTGTATAATCACATTTGTTTTCTTAATACCACACATGTTTAACTCATGCACCTACGAGGAATTTTACAACCATCTGCCACAAACTGTGAAAATAGGTTCTCTGAAATGTTTTATAATTAGAAATCAGGATGTCTCCAAAATATGTTTTCAAACCATTTCACTACTAAATTTGACCCAGCCATCTGTGCGGATCATGTAGATTTGTCAACACTGTTGTAGGGCAAAATACTAACTCTGGCTCTGCTGTATGAAATATATGACCTAGAAATGATAAATACAGGGTGACAGCCAGCTAAGAACATATATTTTAATAATAAAAATTTGATTTTTTAAAGTCACATAATTTGCTTGCTGGTTCTTTGTTTTGTTTATAATATACAGTACAGTTGGGTTTAAAGATATTACAATGTGGAAATTAGTATTATTACTTACAACACAGATGTTATGCAATCTGACTGAAATTAAGAGGAAATAGTGCACCCTTTACGAAAGTGATTATTTTGAATAACCATTGAAAAAGCATATTGCAGTCTCAAAAGTATTTGTATAAGTTGACAGATTTTACCCTATAATTGTTGCCTACACTATATTACTATAACACCCCTGGGCGCCAGGTGTTGGGTAAAAGGCCCCCTCGCCACCTTTTTGTTAAATATTTATTTTAATCTGTATAACCGTTTGTTATTATTTATTTCATACCACAGAAATAACGTTGTGCCAGGTTCACTAACTGGTAGGGCGCTTTACACTGCATTAGCACAGATAGGCAGCATATGGAGTCTCTATGATAACATATGAAACCAATCATACCTTGCTAAAGCTAAACTTCAGTTTGGGTCCTCTTGTCAGAATGATTTATTTGGCAATAATCTTTATTCTACACAACTTCTACAGACAGTTCTTCTTTAACACTGATCAAGTTGAATCTGAGGAGTTCTGAGACTCTTATTGGAGAAAACGTTTGGGCATAATAAAAAAAAAAATGAGAGAGAAACACGTTCTTTGTTTTCCAAGCATGAGACACTGATCTGTTATGCATTAAAGCAAAGATGGTTTTAATTGCCTTTTGCATCTAATATGTTGATGTCTATCAGTGTTGGGAGTAGTTAACTAAAAGTAGTGATGCTAACTTAACTACATTTTTCAGTAACATGAAAGTAACTAGCTATTTTCACAACAGTGTAGCTTTTCAAGAAATGAGTCAAATTTTCCAATGAGTTTCGCTGTAACGTCACAAAACGCTACAACACAGAAATGGAGCTGAAGGAATAAAACAAACATGCTCATGAGACTCTGCAGAACAAAAATAGGCATTTTCAAACCGGGATTTGCCTACTACATTGAAATGTCCTACTTTCATTGGATAGTTCAGAAATGCCCATCCTGGTTTGAAAACTTCTACAGATTGAGAAACACCCATTATTGTTCCTGAGAGACCTATTGGCCCTTTCCCACCTACAGTCCCGGTACTTTTCCCTTAGTAATTTTCTAGATGAGACATCTTAAGAGGAACAGCACACCTGAGGAGACTTTTTCCCTCTTGCATTCGCACTCACAAACCCACGTAGTGATGTCATGTAGTATCGACCGTTTTTCTTGTGACGAGCATTCAATAGCAACAACAGCAACAACAAAATCAACTCTGACAGAGGACGCCAGGATCAGAGCTACACTTTTGTTAAGGATGTCTTATATGAACTTTGGCTGCACAGTACAGATGTGTTAAACTCAAATCTTCACACATTCACGCATATGTAAAATGGGTGATTCTCTTTGGATACTTTGTTGGTTTTATTTTATTTCAGTTAAGATAATTGTAAAATTAGTGCAATCCTCTGAGTAGCAGGCTAGCAGATTTAGAGCTTTATATATGTTAACTAATGGTGGCTGTGGAGCTCCTCTCCTATCTCAATGCTTTGTGTGTCATGGGTTTTTGACCAATCACAGTCTACAGCACCTCCCACAGTCCCTATAAGCCTCAAAAGTACCTACTTTTCCCTGAAACTGCTTCGAGCCATTGCTTTATAAGTCTGCTCATAATCTATCACATTGCTGTTTCAGTGTGCTAACACGGCAACCTCCACCACCCCACCACCACAGGTTGAATCCCATCCTGCACGGGGGTAGGTTCTTCGACCCTGGCTCTTATCTCTGGCAGGATATGAGTACAACATCTTCGGACTGCAAGATGGGGCCTGCGCCAAAGAGAGACATTACTTTTCGGTTTAAATCTCACTCAAGTCAGCGAGTTTTCCTGATAGAACTATAATTCATCAGGTGCAAAAGCAAAGAAAAGTACTAGTCCCGGGTAAAAGTACCTAAAACGGACTTTAATACCACCAGTTGCAAAGGGCCTTACTTCAACTCTAATGTAATGCTGGGAAAACCAAATCCTTAGTTAAAATAAATGATTCCCTTATATTTAGCGTCGAAAACTCCAATTCATTTTAGAGAGTTTGTTCTTTCGATTGATGATTCACTGATTCACTTAAATCCAGTACAGGCAAGGGCCTTCTTTTTTAAGCAAAATATTTAATGTATTGCTGCAGTTTAATGCTATATTTCGATTCAGTTTTCTAAAAATGTACCACTCATTTTTGATGACTGCAAAAGATTGCCAAAAGTTTGCAGCTCTTCACCGGGTAGTAGTGAACCTGCAGCAAACCTTTGGCAACAATGGGCAATTTGCAGACACTGACAAACACTCCTGTGGCTACACTAAAGAATTTGCCATAAAAGCTCATTTGCATGTGAACATACTGAGCGGCAAACTTACAACAGAGGTTTGCCAGACCTCTCAGTTTTATCAAGGTAAATTCCCACACCTGCACCAGCCCCTCGTCAAGGATCATCTCGCTAACTTAAACTCTCTCAAACATTCCTTTGGAAAATGGGCAGCTGTCAGCTTCTTCAGAGAGCAGGTCAACAGACTTGAAGTGAGTGGACAAGACAGCTGTGTTCTTAGCTGTTCTCTCAATTCTCTCTGAGTAACAGACCTCCAACCAAAGCCCTGCATTATGAACGAGGTTCAAAATCTGTGTGCCGAGATGTGATTAATTTGGACAAATACAGCTCTTCCCCATGTCTGCGTAGAGCAAACAAGAAGTAGCTGTTGTCTTTGTAGCAACTATATATTAAAGGGGAGCAGAGATAACTGTAAAACATTTTGGTTTTTGTTAATTTATTCAAATGTTTCGTTTTTGAAATTCTGATTCAAACATATTAACTGTCATTACACGTGTCAAATAAATGTATAACATAACTGGATCTAATACAATTCAACTAGAAGTACACAAACGGAGATGTTGCATTCATAAAACCCATCTTGTAACAGGGGTAGGGTTGTGTATATATATATATATACATACCGAAACTGTATGATATTTAATGACATACGGTTCCGTTAATGGTTCCCGAACGATTCCGGATAGTTCGATTCCCAAACAAATGACTCCAATGAGCCAGTTCTTTTTAGTGAATCAAAACATACAGCTCTACCAGCATAGTGAATCACGAATGAATGAATCTAATAAGTCAGTTCCTTTAAATCTACAGTGTGAATCACATAGCGTGCACATCGTAGTCCAATTCTCTATCTAATGCCTGTAATGAGACAGTTTTTTTAAGTGAAGTGAATGACAAGTGTACTCCAATTCTAGAATGAATCTACCACACAGAGCATACAGCGCTACCAGTGCAGTCTGATACCAAAACAAATAACTCTCATGAGCCAGTTATTTTTAGTGTATCAAATCACTTAGGTTGCGGCTGTTTCTGCAGCTGATTTCATATTGCATTTTATTTCTTATTTCCAAATATTTGTTTCTCAAAAGTACTAAAATAATTGTTAATAGAACCATTATCGAACCAGAAGACAAGAGGAATCGGTGAAAGAACTGTGCATTCAGTTATTACTATAACAGACTAACACAGTAAATGGTGATATAAACACATTTGGATAACTAAACAGCTACAATAATGACTTTGCTATAAAGTTTTTCTGTCCTACTTGACAATGAAATTTATGTTTAGAGAACGTGGAATTTATTAGGTTCAAATGTTACTCTATTTATCGAAGCGTGAAAATGATTTTGCAGTTGAAGAGTCTGTTTTACGATGCCAAGGCCTTTTATATACAGTATAAAGGCCAAATGAAGGTTAAACTGCATGAGGTTTAACTCCTAAGAACAGTCTATTAAATTCTCAATAGAATTATACTCAAGCCCACTTGTGCTTTACATTAAAAACTAGATTCTGACATTTGGAGGAAAAAGCCTCAAGGTAAAAGGAACTTTTGATTTTATTTTCTCCCAAAACACTAAAACTACCATTATAAATGTATTTTATTTTCATAAGTTGACAAATTTTGTCCAATAATTATTACCCTTATATCCACAATATATCACTATAACCTCCCAGGGATCATAGTGTTGGGTAAAAGGCCCCATTCCCACCATATATATATATATATATATTAATTGGAATGATCTTCTGTTATTATTTATTTTCACACAAATTAAGTACCTTATATATTGAAAGGCTGAACTCTCAACCATGCAAGAGACATAACGCCCTGTGGAAAATACCATAGCCTGAAGGCCATATCCATGCTAATATGTTGTCGGTTGTAAACCTTTTCCGTTTCCTAAAGTCTAGACTAGAGAGCGTTTTCGAAAGTGTGGATGAGAGACATAAACAAATTAAACAAAAATGTATTAGTGTGGATGTGGTCATAGTCTATGATATTCAGGTCCTTAGATATGGGTTGGGTTCAATGCAAGTCTATTTGACTTTTTCTTTCTTTTTATTGTCTGCTAGGCAATAACAAAAGCTTAGAAAAGTAAAGCACATCCCACCCCTGCAAGCTGCACGAATTGACACATTGTTTATGTCACTAGCACACAAGTGTGGAGTTATGTGCAAAATGTTTAACACTTCAGGTCCCTCCCTAAGAATGAGCAATGGTAACAGTGGTACTTGCCTTAGCAAACAGCAGTAATAAGCTCCGTTTACAAAAAAATCAGTTCTTGAAATGCTGTCATACACGTCCTGAACAATGTGTAGAGGGAAATTGCTCCATTCGCCACATAAAAAGATTGCAGTCCTTAGTGAGAAGGAGGTGAAAATCTACTTTGCACAGAGTTAACAGTTGGCAACTGTCAACATTCGGGGATGAAGGCACTTTGTTGCTTCCTCTGAAACCTAAACTCTTACTTTTTCAAACGGTATACATGTAGGAAATATTATAAAGGAAGACTCAAATGCATTTATCCCTTCGCCCAAGGCTCCAGGTTCTATGCAGCTTTCAGGTTAGATATCTTGTTGTTCTTTGGTACTAGAAACAAGCAGTTCCCAATCGTCTTTCTTTAGCTTGCGGTTTAGGCAGGTTCACAGAAGTTTTATTTCTAAATTTCTCTTGTAATTTATATAGGAATAGTTCACCCACACATAAAAGTTATGTCTACATTTAATTATTTAACCAGTATGATTGAATTACTATTGTGAACACAACAAGTACATTTTTGAACAATAATCTGGCCTGAATATACTGGGGCTCCCAAGCTCCAAAATGAGAAGAAATAACCATAAATGTATTGTATAAGTAGTCGAAAGGACTTGTCTATTCCTATATTCCAAGCCTTCTGAAGCCAAACAATAACTTTGTTGCCATTGATCTAAATTATGTTTGGTTATGAGAAATGTGAAAACCACTGGCATCATTGGTTTGGCATCAATGGCAATAAATGGCATCATGGCAGCCTTTTTGTAGACCATACGAATTAAGTCAATTTCAGAGCTTCGGCAGAGGGGAGTGAAGACTTTCAATGAATAACAACCTGGGTTACTCATTCAAGGGTATCATAAGTCTTCTATATTCTTCTATCAAACTTTTGTGTTGTTTTTTTGTTGTCATTTTAGACCTTGACAGATCAAGTCCCTATTCACATTCATCATATGGAAAGAGTGGTAAGGATTATCTGTAAAAATTCACCTTTTGCGTTCCACGAAAAAGAGAAAGTCATACTGGTTTGAAACAACAAGTCAAGCCATTTTAATTTGTATAGCGCTTTTCATAACAAACATTGTTTCAAAGCAGCTGTACAGAAAATTATGCAGTAACAGAATGATGCTGTGATGTCTAAAGTCTTAATTGTGCCATTTAAATGAATCACAGGATTGCAAATTATGCCTTAAAAATTATTGTCTTTAGGCCCCCAGTGGCGACTGTGGCAAGGAACACAAAACTCCATTAGACGTTAGTTGAGGGTAAATAAATGGCAGAATAAATTTTGGGCGATCTACTCCATTAAGGCATCACTTTTTGGCCATTCAATAACTACCCTAAGTCCGGTAACAGCTATTTGTGAGCTTCGACTTTTTCTACTTTTCTGGATGCAGCTTGTTCATGTTTGGAAATTGCTTTCATTATTTTTAAGTTTCCCTTGAGCAATAAAAGAATCCTCTGTGTTTGGGATCAATGCACCTGCTATTAAACCACATTCAGCCTCTTTGGAAACCTTTGCCTCATGTTGACTGATGATTATCAGAACTCTTTTATTTCTGACAGATTCTAATTCTAATTGCTAATTGGCAATCACATCTAATCTGACTCACTTTTGCAAATGCATTCATAATTATGAAGTTAAACTACTTTAGCACATGTTGTTCCTTTAGTTTGTTACATAGACCTACATATAGCTATATATTGTAGCACTTCCAAGACAATTTCTACATGAGGATTGATCCTTGCCATCTCACTAGTCATCACCAGTGTAATTATTATCAAAACACAGCATATCAGATGGTACAGCGAGATGCATCTGATGACTAGTATATTGTATATTGTACATAGATCTAGATCAGACCCTCTGTAATATATATAGCCCAGTATATTTATTTCAACTGATTTTACCTCAGGACAGATTTTACATTGAGATTGACCCTGGGGTATTGAACTATTCATTTTCCTTTAAGCTGGTTGTGGCATGGGGTGGGTCATGCGTCTGTCAGTGGGAGAGGGAAAGCATTAAGGCCCGTCACCTGGGCTGTAATTACCCTAACACCTGTCTTGCATTATAGTGATGGCGGAGGGAGACCTAAAAAGGCACACCAGAGTGTCGGAGTGGGGGAGAGATTGGCAAGAGAGCTGGTGACCAAAAGACCAGCAGCAAAGAACTGCTTAAAAATATAATTAAAAGACTGTTAAAATAAGCCCAACAATATACACAATTATTAACATGAAATAGTAGGATTGGGTAAAAATATAATTGTATCTTTATTTGAATTATCCCTCTATCGAGTCTCAAAATTCCAAGATTGATCAGTTTTATTGAAAGTTGTGTTGATTAATATATCTGGTAAAAAGATTCTAATTGAACTGCATAGTTTGGGCCCTGTTCATTTTTAAAACATATATTTTCATAATGTACCAAGTTAGAAGGTTCCCCGTATAAGAGAGAGAGAATGTCCTTAACTATGCAAAATTGACATTATAAGTAAATATATAAAAATGAATCATAATCTAATCAAATCTTAATTGGAATCGAATAAGAATCTAATCAAATATGGAAATCTGTACCGATGCCCAGTTCTAAGTAATCTGAATAGGAAATGTAACTATATTGTTTTCTAAATGTCTCTTGAATTCCGATAGTTTTGTGCACTCTGCACCACACAAAACATATTGTGGTTTATCCGTAATGCAGGTGAAAGTAGAAGACTATTATAGTCTGGATTTTATTGCATAGTTTTTACCCTTTATAGTTTTGTTCATGGTTTTTCAAGGATGAGTGCATGCCATGCAGCCTGCCCATGTTGGCACCTGTTTAATTCATCACCAAGTGATGAATTTGTGGCAAAATACTATAGAGTTTTGTTGGAAGCTAAGCCTTTGACATGAAAACAAACAAAAAAACAAAACAATGGAAGATTTTCCCTCTCTTCCCTTAAGGACCTTAAATGATTTCCTATTTATTTTGCTATTCTTCCTACTATATGTTACATGGCAAGTTGTATTTTATTGCTTGAATTTAGCTTTGTTTTTTCCCTTCCCTGCTGTCCATGGTCCAATCAGAACAAACCTTCTAGCCACCAGTTGAGAACAACCAGCATTATAGCCTCCCACAGCAATAGATTCATATGATCAGCTAACGATCATAGCTCTGAAGATGGCATGGATATGCTACCATACTTCCGAGTAGCTCTGGTGTGCGTCCAGCTCATGCAGTTCAGCTGGTCTCATCCATCAGTTGGTCTGTATCTGAAAAACTGCACCTGTTGTCATGGCACCATCATTTTTTTTGCTAGCAGAAAATCCTGTACAGTGCTACTGCCCACAATCTTCAGTGTTCAGCAGAGATACAGTATGCAGTGTACATAGCATGTTACATATTATGAATGCATCTGATTCCCTGGTGACTTAAGACTTACTCCAATATTTGCATTAGTCATACATAGTAATGTATTTCAGGACCTTAGAAGCTAACCTTTTATAAAAATGAGAAGATTTTGGGAGGCAGCAAGATACAGGGCACATACGAGTATAATTCAGTAAATTACCATATAAACATTCATCTTGTGTACATTAAAGAATTGTGATAGTAATGAAAGTTTCAACAAAACCAACATAGTCTCATGACTACCCTTTCCTAAAGATGGCACCGTGGATGGCTACCTCAGTGTGGAGCTCTCCAATTCTTTTGTTGTTTTTGTTTGTTTGTACTGTTTAAATTTGTTTTTCCAATCAGTTTCACCAGGGACAAACTGCTGAACATTTGGCAGCAACCAGACAATCTTTTCCTGGTTTATGATTATAAATATATGACATTTTAGTTGAAGGCGCTGCTGAGTATTCATCCAGTGAACCTCTGCTCTCTTCCTAACAAAATGGGCAAACTACATCTCCTCAACCATACAAACAAGGTTTTTTCAAACTCTGCTGCCTTGTGCGTCACAGAAACCTGGCTGAGTGAAGCCATTCTGTACAGCGTATTACAGCTGTTCATCTTCTTACAACCTACAGGCAGAAATTAAAGCAGGTAAAGCTGTAGTAAATACTATAAAAATATAGACCAATGAAGATCTGGGACTACAAGCCTGCTTTGACTGCACTGATAGGAGTGTTTTTAAAGCTGCTGACACCAATCTGGATGAGCTTATAGATACCGTAACATCATATATCAGTTTCTGTGAGGATATGTGCATTCCTTCTAGGACTTATTTAACGTTCAACAATGTTAATCCATGTGTGACGTGGAGGAGGGCGTGGCCGTACCATGAGGGTGCATAGCTGTCACTGAATCACATGATCAGTGGAGAGTGAGATAAAGGGGGGCCGGAGGCACCAGTTAGAGCGATAGAGATGCACGTGGCCATGCAGGATGCGTGTGTGATTGTTTATGCTGGTTTTATGTTGAGTTTTACCATTAAACTTTACGTTGACAGGTCAGCTGGTTTCCTCCTCCTCCTTGCCCATCCTTTAACTGTTACACCATGGTTTACAGCAAAACTCAGGCAGATTTGTCAGACCAAAGAGGATGCTTACAGAAGTGGGGATAAAATCTTGTATTATCAGGCCAAAAACACATTGACAAAGGAGATTAGAGGTGCTAAAAGAAGCTACTCTGAGAAGTTGAAAACTAGTTTTCAGCTAATGTCCCTGCATCAGTGTGGAGAGGATTGAAAGGCATTACTAACTACAAGACACCATCCCCAGCACTGCAGGGAATCGACAACTGGCTGATGACCAAAATGTGTTTTACTGTAGATTTGAAAAGCACAGTCTCACACCCCACAACCACTCTGACATCACTTCACACAGATACCAAAGCCTCTTGCATTCACTCTCCTCCCCATTTCTGCTACTCGACCTATACTTAAGATATGTGAAGAGGATATGTGCAGGGTATTCCAGAAACAAAAGACAAGGAACGTGCAGGGCCTAGACAGTGCTTCACCCACTTGTCTAAAAACCTGTGCCAAACAGCTGACCCCCATCTTCACACAGATATTCAACACATCAATGGAGCACTGTGAAGTTCCCAGCTTCTTCAAACACTCTACCATCATCCCTGTCCCAAAGAAACCCAAGATCGCAGGACTTAATAACTTAAAGACACCTCACTCTGACATCTGTTGTCATGAAGCCATTTGAGAGACTGGTGTTGGCCCACCTGAAGGACATCACTGGACCCTTTCTGGATGCCCTACAATTTGCTTATCGATCAAATAGGTCTGTGGATGATGCAGTCAACATGGGATTGCATGATATCCTGCAACACCTGGACAGACCAGGGACATATGCAAGGATCCTTTTTGTAGACTTAATTTCAGTTTTCAACACCATCATCACTCTATGGACTAAATTAACCCAACTCTCTGTTCCCACCTCTATCTGTCAGTGGATCACCAGCTTTCTGACAGACAGGCAGCAGCTTGTGAGAATGGGGAAATTCACTTCCAGCACCTGTATGATTAGCATTTGTGCCCCCCAGGGATTTGTGCTCTCCCCACTACTCTTCTCCCAATACACAAATTACTGCACCGCCAAGGACACCTCTGTCAAGATCCTGAAGATTGCAGATGACACTACTGTCATCGGACTCATCCAAGATGATGACTAGTCTGCATACAGAAGAGAGGTTAAACAGCTGGCTGTCTGGTGCAGCCAAAACAACCTGGAGTTGAACATACTCAAAACAGTGAAGTTGATTGTAGACTTCAGGAGGAACACCACAACACTGACCTTGCACACCATTCTGAACAGCACTGTGGCAGCAATTCAGTCATTCAGGTACCTGGGCACTACCATCTCACAGGACCTGAAGTGGGACATCCACACTGACTCACTGTGAAAAAGGCCCAGCATAGGTTGTACTTTCTTCATCAGCTGAGTTAGTTGAACTCACCACAGGCACTGCTAATCCAGTTCTACTCAGCAGCCATTGAGCCTGTCCTCTGCACATCAGTATCTGTCTGTTTGGTTCAGTTAGAAATCAGATATGAGAAGACTACAAAGGACAGTTCAGACTGCTGAGTGGATTATTGGTTACCTCTTGCCCTCCTTTCAAGAACTGTACACTTTCAGATTGAGGAAAAGGGCTGGAAAAATCCCTTCAGAGCACTGAGCACCAGAACCGTCAGGCACAATAATCTGTCTATTGTGTATTTCTATATATACTTGTATTTTCTATTGGCTTTTTACTTTCATTCTATTTTTTATTATCTCTGTCTTGTTGTTTTATTGTTTGTGCACTGGAAGCTTCTGTCACCGAGACAAATTCCTTGAATGTGTAAGCATATGTGACAAGGTCTCTTGCTTAATCTTGAAGGAGGAAGCGGGGGCCAGATAAATGCTCCATGTAAATCTTTATTTTACACACTTTTGCTTTCTAACACTCAAAGGATTGCTTTTCAGCACACCATTGAACACGCACACTCTGGAGTGCTGCGTGCATCTCTGTCTCCCCTTCGGCAGTTCGGACTGCCTTTTTATCCCTCCCATCTCTCACTGCAAACACAAACAGCTGTAATAGATCATTTCCCACAGGTGTCAATCCTTATCGTTCTTCCTCTCTTGCTCTCCACAGACATCGCTCGGCCACACCCACATCACCACAGCATACTTTCCAATAAAGCTCATTCTGATTCTGATTCTTACTTGTTAAAATTATGATGAAATCATAAGATATCATATGACTTGGCTTGAATGAAAAAGTTTGACTTTTATTCTCATAGAGACCAACTATTCAACTAACTGATGTTAGTTATTAAAAACTTTAAAACTTTATTTTCAGAAAAGAAATGTCTGTGAATAAAATTGGTGACTAATTCCATATTTATGTATACAATACAAATGACTGATGTGTGCCAATAGACTGTGATACAGTTCCCTCATCTCGGTCCAATCCCTGATATTTCCTTTCTTCCGTGCAACACAAAAGTTTTGTTTAGGGGTAAAACTTAAACATTGTTCGTTGGTTCGTAAATTTTTCACTATTCGAGTAAAACTTGTACATTTTTGTATGAGCCAACTTGTACTGTATGATTTTGCCATATCGGGCTATTGCAATGAGTTGTCATGAGACAGAGTCGTCAAAACTGTGCTGATTAGTTAATTTTTTCATAAATCAAACACACCACTCACAATTTCATATTACTTTGCATACAGAACTTTCCTAACAGAATAGAGTTTGTGTCTTGCAATCAAAAATTTTACTGCTCAGATGTTATAGCCCTAATGAAAATCTGATAATATCTGCTGTTTGATGTTATATTAGTGGATTGCATTACTGCCATAAGAGAAAATACCTTCTGGAAGGGAATGGCAAACGGAGGTTGAGAGGCCTAGAATGATCACAGCCGGCTGCTGATTCAAGCCCAGTGATGTGAATTAATGCGATCCATGCGCTGAAACATCATTAAAATTCCGGAACTCTCTGTATTACAATCAGAGGTGCAGTGTTTAGAGTGCACTCCATTCTTTTGACAGGATGGTGTTGTATATCAATGAGGTACACATCTGAAATTATATTACATTTAAAGAAAATGTTTACCGCAACAATGCAAAGTCTGCCATTATTTACTCTCCCACGTCTTTTCAAACCCGCATGATTTTTATACTTCTTTGGAACACAAATTAAGATATTTTGCAGAATTGTCACACCTCTCTTTTCCATACAAGGAAAGCAAATGTACCATAAACGTACTCCATTTGAGACGTGTGCTATATTCCAAGTCTTCTGAAGCCATATTTTAGCTTTGTCCTACTGGCTTCAATTAGGATGGGGACGGGGTTAAGGCATCTGCTGCCTGCCAGGAACAAACCCAGGCACTTTGTACAGTGGGTGAAACTTCAAAGATTTCCCCCACTTTCTGTGGATAACATTGACATATATACATTTTCAGGGGGTACTTGCTTGACTCAGCTGCACATCCTAACACAGATTCTGATTGTGTGGAGCAGTACACGCTTATTCCTTGCGCACAACACATTTCCTGGGCATAATTAACATGGGAGCACATTTACTGTACAGAGAATTTAGACTGCACCAGCAAGCAGGCAAGGGATACAGGCCAGCTGCTGTATCTCTTCGCATCATGTGAAAACGCTCACTGACTTTCATCTGAGCCCGTTTCAAAAGTCAAACCGCACAAGTGAGACCAAGCGTGTGCGGGATAGAGACTGAGAAGGACCTGGCTATTCAGTAAGCTGCAGACAGGAATATATGTAGAGACAGAACGACAGCCATAGAAAATAGTTTTGAGATTTATAACTTCAGCAAATGGAACTTCAGCATTCAATGTGTTTTATATCTTTATTTACAGTGCCTAATAATGCATTGACAATGTACGTATGTTTCTCTTGCCAATAAAGTTTGATATGAATTAAATCTGCCCATTTGATCCTATTATTAAAAAGTCCACTGTAAAACAGCAGAAGACTGTTTTGGACTGTTGGTATTCTCTTCATCTTGAATTTCAAATGAGATTTTGGTTTACCTTTGTGAGAATGAAATTTACACACCTCTGTTCCCTACTCCAGCTCCTACACTAGTTGTTTGCTTTAATATTTCTCTGAATAGTAGAGATATTGCTTTCTTTTCTAAATCACACATAATACTTCATTTATTTGCCGATAAGTTTTTATTTTGCTCAAGCTTCTTCTATGATGTACTTCCCTCACTTTCTCTAAAACCATTGAGATGGAACAATGGAATTCTTTCTCAAGCATCTCTAGAAATACTTTTTTTATGTTGAAACATTATGTTCTGTTTGGCAGACAATGACATGTATAAATGATTAGGTACTTGGTGATTATATCAGCGCCCACGTGATTCTATGAGACAAAGGCAGGAAATTAATTCAAACTTTATACAGAGGTTGGCACACTAACCTGAACTTCATTATAATCATATATACTGTACACATAAATATATATACACCACATTTACGCAAACACAGAGAATATTTATAGTCTTAGCCTCAGATGGCATGCTTATGGTTTGCCCAAAGCATTAGCATCTCTACACACATTTTCCATGAAGACCTTCTCTGTTTTTGCCAGTTACACACAGGCAAATGCAATTATTTGAATGAACCTACACTGAAAAAAAAAATGACCAGGAAGATGCACTTACTTTTAATTTCTACTAACTTATTCAATTTAAAAAGTCATCTTTTCTGCTATTTTTACTTCACCAATTTATTTTTCTTCAGTGATGCAAATATTTTTCTTTTGTGGGATCAACTATTTTAGACAAAACTGCCCCAAAACGGTGTGCAAAAACAAAGTGAACTGAACTTCTAATTTGAAGTTTCTACGAAGACACCAGTTTAACACCCAGTGGCTGAAGTTTATTCTAAAGTATGTACATGTGAGCTTTGTTATTACTGTACCTAATGAATGTCCTTTAAAAAAGTATGTGGGTTATAGCTCAGTTCATGCTGTATTTATTTGTGTACATATTTCAGTGACGTGCACAGAACGGGGCCTTTCATTCACAAATGTAAAGGTGCCCTTTTAAGCGGAGGTGCCTTTAAGAGAGTGGATGTGTCTTTAATTTGCTCAACAACTATTGATGACAGATTTATCTTCACACTCTGCAGCACATACATTATCTATAGAGTTAAGGTGTTTCATTTAGGTACTTCAGTGCAATTAAACAACTTTTCGTTGTCTTATTTTCTTCAGCAGAGGTTTGGAGTCTGCCTATGTTAATAGACTCATGACATTTACTAAATACCACAAAAGTATTGTGAAAGCTTAAGTGTCTGCTTCATTATTGCCTTGCTAGATTTGTGTATTCAAGACAATGGGGTAAACAACAATGGACTGGTTTCATAAATGCTTGAGAAACTTGAAATGTTTTAGTGAAGGTCAATTCACTTATGGGCAAAAAGCCTTTTAAAGGAATGTTGTGGGTTCACGTCAAGCTCTATGGACAGCATCTGTGACTCATCGATCAGTGTGTAAAAACAAACAAATCTGTGTCTAAATTAACTCATTTACAATGGACGTCAATGGGGAACGGCATTCTTGAGAGTTCTAAAGCTTAAATTAGCCGTGTGCGGTTCTATTTGATTTTTTACAGTTGTTTGAGTTGTAAAATTTTTAGCTAAATCCTCCTTTTAAGTCTAAATCTTTCTGTTAGCAGTGCGACTACTTTTCTAAAAATTGAAATTATTTTGTTGATATTTAAAAAATTAGTAGGCTACTATTTTTTTATTTATAACTACAATTTACTTCTACTACTATACTGCTACTACAATTTTGATACAATGTAATGTTCTTAAAGAAATATTCTGGGTTCAATAGAAGTTAAAGAATTAGTTCACCCAAAAATTAAAATGATCTCATTATTTACTCACCCTCAAGCCATCCTCTGTGTATATGACTTTCTTCTTTCAGCCAAACACAATCAGAGTTATATTTAAAATATCCTGGCTCTTCCAAGCTTTATAATGGGAGTGAATGGTACCTTACATTTTGAAGCCCCAAAAAAGTGCATCCATCCATCAAAAAAGTAATCCATACGGCTCCAGAGAGTTAATAAAGGCCTTCTGAGGTGAATCAATGTGTTTTTTTTAAGAAAAAATATCCATATTTATAACTTTATAAACTATGATCACTGGCTTCCGGTAACGACCGTCCGCACGTCCACGAGAGAGTCGAGTTCCGGCATATGATGTAGGCGTAGCGTAAACGTGAGAAGTGACGGATGCGGAAGCCTGCGTTGTTTACAGCAAAGGAAAACTGTGAAAAGAATTGAGTTGTTATAGCTATACTTGTTTTATACTTGTATTTGTCTTAGTCTTAAAATGATGCGTTTGTGCATCTATCCAGTCATTAAAATCGTCCACTCATGGCAGCATACACTCTCAGTCTCTGTTGGCTTTACCTCACATTTCCTGCATGAGCACCACCACGTCTCCCGGACTCTCCGTCTACCAGATTCTTTTGTTTGTGCCGCTGCTGCAGCCTCCTCCATCTCCCAGAGTTACGGGTTGTTGTACTCCACTTCAAACAAATAGGGCTGGGCAAAAAACTCAATATCCTCTTCTCTTATATAGAAATCCTCTGACATTTTCTTTAAAAATCCTTGTTGTTGTCTTCTAATTCATGACTGCCATTTTGTTTTGCTCTATCCTCTGTGTTTATGCATTCGTCACTTATCACCAGGCCTTTATTAACCCCCGGGAGCCGTATGGATTACTTTTTTGATGGATGGATGTGCTTTTTCGGCTTCAAAATCTAAGGTACCATTCACTCCCATTATAAAGTTTGAAAGAGCCAGCATATTTTTTAATATAACTCCAATTGTGTTTGGCTGAAAGAAGAAAGTCATATACACCTAGGACGGCTTGAGGGTGAGTAAATTATGGGATCATTCAAATTTTTGTGTGGACTAACCCTTTAAGCTTAAAATCATTTTGACTTAAAATCTGTGTCAATTTAAAAAAAAAGTTTTTAGAGTCAATTATTGTTTTGTTGTTATCAACATTATGCCACAAATGCTGTATTGTATTGAACCCAGAACATTCCTTTCATGATTAATTTGACATGATATATTTTCATTATTGTAAACAATCATCATAAAGATAAATTGAGTTTCAGCGCTTAAGATTTGATAATTGCAAAGAAATCATCAGACTTGAATATGTTCTTTGTTGCAATGCTTCTCTTAGGTGGAAATGTCACTTATCACACATGTATAAGTTTAAATTTGGCATTGCATATTGTAATTTGTAATTGCAAATGCAAGCAAAACCTCCGTGTTTTTAATATTTGTCCCATAAACCTCCATTATAAGTGCTCTGGTTTACACAATTTTTGCTTGTTTGTTTTCACAACTTGATGGATGAGATGAAATTATTTTCTGTGGTTAGTCCACTGAAATCATCAGGCATTACGGAGAAGGAGCACCTTGGGGCAACAATCCAACAACAGCCGCGCACAGAAATCCCTTGATTACACCTCGACTGTTTGGCATTTCGAGATGTTCTTGGGTAAAGTCGACAAAACACATCAGCCCCCTACTCGCTAAATGGAGGAAATCAACACGTTTCAACAAACTGAAGGTGAAACTGTAGAAAGTATCCTGAAAAAGACCTGTTATGTTGTTTAGAGTGGATCTTATTTATGGATGTTATTTCCAGAGCTTGCTCCCACCCTTTCATCTCCTTACATCCTTCCCCCAATCCTATACAAACCAGGCTTTTCCGTTTAGCCGTTCTCACATTGACCTGCTTCCCATTGTACCCCTCATTCATTATCCAGCCAGTTTACCTGGTAAATCTGAAACACTTGGCTGTCAGGTCTTAGTGTAGTGCAAGAAACGGATGGAGGTAATTGCTACTTAAGATTGATTTCTCTGTTTATTTTCGGGCAATGCCTTTGTGCGATATACATTTTACAGTATATGGTTGTTAGGAGACAGTTTTGTGCTAGTCAGTTTCCACTGGATAATAATGGTAGTTATAGTGCGGGATTGAAAATTGGTTCCTATTCTGGCCACGTCCACTCTAATCCATTTTCATTTGAAAACGGTTCAATTTTACCAAGTTTATGCCTCTCATCCACACTAGAAAATGCTCTCCGTAACCGCACACTTTGAAAAACGATGCCGTTAGGAAGCTGAAAACAGAAGTGTTAGTGTGCACGTGGACGTGGCCTTCAATTACTTACAACTGCTATCCATGCTGATCTGGTTGAGGAGGATGCTGATTGGTGGACTGGTCGCTGGCAGAAGCTACTGTGACTTTTTGGCTGTTATTATGGCACTTCAAAGAGCCTGCAGACTGAGCAGACTGGTCAACTTAATTCCACCTTTTTTTCAGCCTCAAGACCAGTGAATTGATCAACTTAGGGGGAACAAAATAGATTGTATGAAAAGAGAAAGCTGGCATTGACAGTGTTGAAAATCCAATGTGGCCTTTTCTCAGTGTGTGAAAAGAAAGGGTTAAGGGTTGAAATGTGTGAGAGCTGAGATGACGGCAACACACACGGCATGAAAAGAAATAGCATTAGAAAGAAATCAGATTTTCCTTTCTCTGAGGATATTTCTGGTTAAAGCCTCTGGTTTAACCCCACTGCACTTTCATGCCACTTGCTCAAGGGATCAATCCCTACTGTAGATTAAATCATCTACCTAATAGTAGTTAGGTAAAAGCTTATAAAGGATTATTTACTATCTAAACCTGGATTAGCTTTTATAGTGATACCTAAATCATGCATAATCACAGTTTTAATGTTTCAAAGCAGCTGTACGTGAAATTATGCTACAGTGCTGTGAAAAAGTATCTGCCCCATCCTGATCTCATCCACCTCTGTGCATATCCCATACCAAACTGTTTAAAATATTCAAACAAAATCTAACATAAAAAAAAAAAAAATCAAATACTTAAAGATTTGTAGAATTGTTGAGTCAGCAGTAAACGGGTGCCCCATTCCACTCCTGCCAACAGCACAAATAAATGGTTTCGAAAAGTGAATGGTGACTGAGACCTTTATGTTCCCATAAAAGTCACTTGGTTGTGGAACAACATGAGGGTGAGTAAATAGCTGTAAAACACTTAAAATCATCTGCTAAATGACTGCTTTGTGTGTATGTATATATATATATATATATATATATATATATATATATATATATATATATATATATATATATATATATATATATATATATATGTGTGTATATGTTGCATAAAATTATAGGATGATGAAGGTATACTTCTACTTCAAGCCTCAAATTATTTCAAAAAAGTTATTTACATAGAAAAATACCCATGCTGTTTGAAATGTCTTCCTTTGCTGTGGGAAATCAACATTCAGTTCATCAATAATGGAACAATAGGGCGCTTCTTTCCTTGCTATAGTACAAATACACTATTACCTGTAAAGCTGCATTGAAACAATATGTATTCTGAGATCGCTATAATAAAATAGACTTAAATAATATCTTTATAATCATCTCAGATAATGAGACATGTTGTGTTTTAACAAAGATGCTGAGATCTTTATACTTACATTGGAAAAATTTAAAGTATGCTATACTGATTGAAATATCTACTGCCATAATATTTGATCTAAGGATGCATTTCCGCATTAAAAAGCTTGTGTAGGAATTACACAGTTTGATTATTTTCTTCACAATATACATACAAAGTAGTCAATAAATGTGAAATATTGAGTGGCGCAAGTGGGAGTGACTAGTACTGTTTATAAAGTGTGGTGTTTAGTGGCCTCTGGTGGTTAAAAGAGGAAGTGTACATCGCTTGAGCATTGTAGAGAGAGGCTGTAGCGCCTCTAGTGTTCAAATTAGGTATCGACGCCAAAATCCATAAGCGTTCTCTGCGTATTAAAGGAATAGTTTGCCCAGAAATGAAGGCTCTGTCAGCAAGTGAATAATAACTAAAATTTAAGTCTGTTCATCACACACACACACACACACACACACACACACACACACACACACACACACACAAGAAGACATATAATTTTCTGATCTAGTAAAGAAACAAGAAAGTAAGTCATACAGGTTTGGAACATCATAATGGTGAGTAAATGATGACAGAATATACATTTTTGGTTGAACTGTCCCTTTAAGTGTGACTAAACTTTTTAAACAGATTGATCAAATTCAAATGGATATACTTTACTCCCTTTTACATCAAAAGAAAATCCCATGATGACATTTGAAACAAAATAATGTGAATAAGGTGCTAGTATTGGGTTTAAAAATGTTCCTCAGTTGAAACAGCAGATGGCAGACTTTATCCTTTCTAAGTCACCTCGACTGACCGTTCCAAATTTGGCAGAAATGGAGAGCATTGAAAGAGTTAAAGATATGTTCTTAGGAGGCCTCTGTGGTTACATACTAATTATTGCCATTAATTCAAATGCTTTATCTGGCCCATTGACTTTGAAGGTTTATTAACCATTTGGACTTGAAAGATGTTGTCAAAGCTCACTGAATGTTTTTTGTTTTTGGCACCATTCGGAGAAAATTCTAGAGACTGTAAAAAGTGTGTGAAAATCCCAGGAGATCAGCAGCTACAGAAATACTCATATCAGCTCATTTGGCCCCAGGTGCTACAAACTAACTTCTATAATAAAAATAAAAAAAAACTGTCCATTAATTAAACATACCAGCTGTTTTTTCATATATTTCTTACTAATCTAAATGTTTCAAACAAAACATATTTTCTTGGAAATTTTGTGTTAATTGGCAACCGTTCTTCCCTCTATTTCCTCAATGTTACTTCCTGTTAGTTATTTGTAATATGGCTTTGACTAACAATAGCCAGTTCCTTGATGACATCAAGGTTTAATAGTAAAATGTAATTGTGTGTTATTTGAGCTGGAAAGTTGTCTGAATCATCCTTTTAGGGATGGGAATGCTTTTCTATGTGGATGAACTACAAGTTATGCTTTACAGATATTAATTAATTTATGTATTTTTTGCCATTGTAAAATTCATGACAACTGGAAATAAGAGTAAAATGATGGATGCCTTTGTCATGCCAGAACAGAAGAAGAGGCCCTGGGGCCTTCAGTCATGTCATATAAGAGATTACACCAATGAGATAGTGGCACAAAAACCATATTAGACACAATTTTTCAGAGAGACAGGGTCAATGGAATCATATCCAGCCTGCTTGTAGAGGTCAGATTGATCCGACTCCACAAGTATATCGAAGGCATTAAGTGGAACTGATGAAAACGTTGGCTAGAGGAGACAAGACAGACACAAGACCGAATTCAGATAAACTGATAACAGATAAAAATACAATTATGACGCTGGCACCTTTCAATGCTTCATATTTTGACCTGATCATAGGCGAAAATTTCCATTTTCTCCCCCTATACATAATAACGGATTACTCAGTATACTTTAGATTGATTCATGACATTTAATATTTTGCCTTTCATTATCATTTATGTTTATCTTTCAACAGACTACCTATAATGAGAGCATTTTAGAGTTATCTTAATTTTGCAGAAGAGTTGCAATAATTGTATTATTCCTATAACCATATCCTAATGGAAAAGTTTAGCATTTGTACACAGCATCAACACATTGTTATTTTGTTACATTAACAGCAAAGTTTGTTCATTCTGTTACTCCACTGAAGTAAATATGCTGCAGCTTTATAACTGTTACTGGGGAAACTTCCATTATCTGATTTGCACAGTGACATTGGTGAATACCAAAGCCTCTGTTGTTGCTTTGGTGCTGAATAAATTGGACTCATTTTAAATGCATGTATGCCCTTTAAAGCCTGGGCCATGATTCCATACATTTCCCATTTACTTTTTCTTTTCTGTAGCTCACTCAACGTCTTTCTGGGCACATGTCAGATAACGACTTGGCAGATTCAGAGCTATAACAGGATTGTAAAACCCTTTTGTTCTTTTACCGTCTTTGTTGTTTGGCATCAGTGTGGTATAATCTGTCTCAGTTTGGTTTCACTGTGACTCTTGTCAGATCATTACTGCAAATGATAGCAGGCCAAATTGAAGACAAATTGAAACATCCACACGTCCAACACACTTTCTTAAGGAAATATGCTTCTAGCAATTTTCATCCTGCATCACCAAAACATTATGCTGGTGTTGCATTTAGCATTATAGGGATTCCATTTTGAGCTGTCTATTTAATGCATTAATCTATTGCCAATTGTTTAGCTGTATTCAGCTATTGAATTGGGTTCAAAAACAGCTGGGTGGAGAGCAACCTAATGGAACAGAATGCAAGGGTCTTATGATGTGTTTTAAACATTTGCTTTGTGTGTAAGTTTAAAACATGTACATGCTGTTACTGTACACTTCTCATAGCAATACCTTACTGTGACGAGGAGGAGGAGGGTGTGGCCGGGCCGTGAGGATGCACGCCCGGCCCTAAATTTTCCTAATCAGCTGAGAGGGGGATAAAGACAAGCCGAGGTGCCAGTTCGAGAGAGAGAGAGAGAGAGAGAGAGAGAGAGAGAGAGAGAGAGAACATTTGAATATGTGCATTACCTTCATTGGTGTAAGTTTCCTGTGAACACTAGGAAAGACAAATCAACCCATTGCAAGTCAACCCATTACAGACTGTGATGACGTGTTTCCGCCTTATTTAGCAGCTTAAATCTAGCAGTTTTTTTAATATTATACATTTGAAAAATATTGAATGTAAATTTATAACATTATGGTTTGTGTTATATTACTACTTAAAAAAAAAATGAATTACCACATCCAGTAGCAGTTCTAGCTTGTACGGTACCCTGGCGAAACCCACTTCAGCAACAGCTTTTTTTTTTGGTCTTGGAGCAAATGGGTAAGTGAAAATAATATTGGCTGTGATCTCCCATTCACTCCCATTCAACACTGTTGAGCTTACCCTGCAAACGTTTACTTCTGCGCCCCAAAAGCCGGAGTGTGAAAAAGGTCTATTGCTTGTGTTTTTAGATAACCGGTGTCTTTCCTCAGTGAAGAGATAGCTTGCGGGCTCATGGATACCAGATTGCATAACTAAAGCATCACACTGGCAGATATATTTCCAACCTGTACATGTGTAAAGATCTGACCGGGGAAATCTGGCAACCCCACTACTTGCATCGCCAGTATCTGTTATTTATAAAAGGTAGGGAATTAAATATTTGACTTGCATGACTAGTTTCGATCTAAACGGGATTGTAAGGGGGAATGATAGTTTTACAAGGGGGATTGTTTTTGGTATTTCTTGCAACAAGGGGGATGTCATCCCCAATCATCCCCCCTCAACTCGAGCCCTGCGTATGTTTCTGTTTGTTATAACATTTATTTTACCACTGTTCATTACACTCTTCATTTTAACCACTATAAATATAGGCCTAGTAATATTTTATTCACATACAGTATGTATAATAGAAATATGATAAAACATATGGTTAAACACAATTCCATGTTCTGTATCATTCAAACATATGGTAATAGCTGAAGATTGCAGAGGCCTCGATGGAATGCTTAGAATCTGACTTCCATATTGTTCACTATATAGGCACATACCATTGAGTAAACCGAGTCTGAAGGAGTTCATACTTTGTTGCATATTCCACCATGGCTTAGCAGCGAGACCAGGGTAATTCAATGTAAACAGTGTTCTGTGTCAGACCTGTCTAACTAATGGTAAAAGCTTGCGATTCATCCCCCTTAGATGCTACAATACCCTCTTCTCTTTTTCTTACTGTCATACCGACAGCACGTTTTTCACCGCACTCATTCTGAGGCAGCATAAACTCAACCTGGATGTTCACACTGTCTTAATTAACTGGTTTGCTGTCCTGACATCCTGGTTATAAAAGAGAGCAGAGATAATCAAATCTTCTCTTAAAATAAGCCACTGAATTGAGCAACGTGTTTGCTTTCATCTTCCCCCGACTGTCTTTTTTAGTCGAAGCAATCACACGGTAACTGAGAGACAGGCCTTCTTTGAAGATGGCTAATTGTTCCAGGTAATCACGTACATTAACTGTAGCTCTTTTAATTTACTCTTATTATATAGAGATTGAGTAAATTAAAGCTAAAGTGGAATTACTCTTCAAAATTCTGTAAAAATATGTTTTGCCAGTACTGATGTGCAAAACTTACCAATGAAAATCTGATTCAAAGTGTTCTTCAAACTTCTTAATATGCAACTATAATGAAACCATTTGTAGAAAAGTGTAACACTGTGGCATGGTTTGTTTGAGTGTCCTGACCAGTCTGACAGAGCAACATCCCCAATGGTGTGAGTTTGGGGCAAGATAATCCATTTGTTTGACCAATGGCAGAATGAGGGTGTGTTTGCGGAAAGCTGTTTGATAACAATGTTTATGAATTTGCTATAGAGTTTGTCGGTTAACCTACAAATGGCTTACTTATAGATGTCTCTACACATCAGAGAAGGATAGGAAATTATTTCAGACTGATCACACTGTGAATTCAGCAACAGAAGGTCAGAAAATCTGCGATGAAATCGGCCTGCTTACCAAAATTTTAACTAATACCCCTAGTGGCCACACCTGGAAGTGTTGTTGACCGTATGGGCACGTGTGAGTTCCATTTCCGAGTGAAATAACCACAGAGTGGCGCCAAAAGCGAGTTGTATTTTTTAGTTGTAAATAAGCTAACACAGTCAACAGGATTGCATATTTTATTAACCATATGCCATAACCCAAAATCCAACCCTAACCTGAATTGACAGTGGAGTAAAAATATAAACCAAAGGCCCTTTTACACTAAACATGAATTAATGCTGCGAACTCCAGAGAAAACATTTGCATGCTGAAAAGCATTGGTTTTTTAGTGGTTAGTGTGTCAATATTTTTTCCTCATCTTGCGATGAAATGCCCCTACCAACAGAATTTTGCGCTTTTGTTTCATATGTCAGGAGCCACCGTTGCATTTAACAAAACCAGTGCAACTGGTGGTGCTAAAGCCCAGAAAACTGTTTTACCCACTGACATTAAGCATTGAAGTAGAGCCTGGCCCGAGCTCTGCTTAAAATTGCCGGTTGACCAGCGCCACCTATTGTACAAATATGAAAGTGCTAATACAGATTATTCGCGACACTTATAATGTAAAAGCGCAATTCCTTGGCCATTAGATTCGCTTTCTCACATCATGTCCAGTGTGAAAAAGCCTTTAGAGGGAAAACACAACCTTTGGGAATGTGATTGATTCCTGGTTTCCATGGGACAATAGCCTGTGTTTGATATTGTTCATGCAATGTGCGATCAGAAGCGATACTGAGAAATTATTTTACATTGGAATAGCAAAAGATGTCTGATGAGGGAAGCCACTTGTCAGTAATTCAGCTGAATGAGGTAGATTTCAGGATACACAAATTATATACCCCCCCCTCCCCAATTGATCCTCTTAAATTGTTAGTCACGGTTGTTCTAGTCAAGTTCGAAATAAGCCGTCTTTGCAGCTTAGCATTTTGGACTAGCGAAGAAGTTTTAAGTTCTTAGTTTTATTTCAAAAGATCAAGGAAAATTTGATTTCTCATTGTATGACGCTTTCAAAAATGTGAAATTCTACACACTTTGTACCATGAACTGTGCAGGTTTTTCCCTGGTATAGCATCCTCTACTTGCATTTCAAAGCTCTATAGATTGACTGGCTCTGACAGTGAACTGTTTAGAGTTTTTCTGGTTTTATAGCTGACAGCCTATCTGGGGGGGTTAATTAGCATCTCAATAATGGTGAAACAATCACTGAGATTTCTCTGAAATAGCATTGGTTATTTGATTTGACAGGCCATCACCACTTTAACATTTCATGTCTTAAAAGCCCCCCAGACATGCACTCTTAGCCCTTTCCTCCTCCTGCAAAGAGTAGCAGATGGGTGAAACTGTGCTATTAATTTTGAATACCTTGTAGCTTTCTTGTTATTGGTGTATTTATTAGAGGAGACCTTGTTCCTCAGTGACTTGAAGTCTGAAGATAATGTACATTATTTCTGCACATCATACTACATACTACACTTACTTTTGCTGCAGTATATAGTACATTGTAATGCATAGCATGCATATTTTCCTTATGCATAGCACACAATACCCGAACTACAGCTGCCAAAATGAGCAGCACAACAGAACACACAGCACAACACTGCCTCCCATGTCCAGTGTAATGAATGAACTGAAAGTTATATTGAAAAGATATTGTAAATATGTTAAATGTTGAAGTGTTTTTGATGCTGTAAAGATATTATTATGAATACACGAGTGATTGATTAGATGTAAGAATATTATTAGAGAAAGTGGTCTAAAATTGTTTGAAATTGTTTTTAAATTACAGGTAGTAGGAATAATACAGTGTATACTGTGAAGTATCCAGTAAGTAGTAAACAAGCATTCTATTCCAAACATCACCACATGTTGGTTCACTGAGCTATGGATGCATTTGGGAGCACAATCTGGGTTTTCTAAATTTGATCTGCTGTTTGAAGGAACGTTTTTGGAAAGAAATAAAAACCAAGATACAAAACTGTCATTTTGAGCTAGCAGGAGAAGATAGAGGACTGATTGCCTTCTTTTGGAAATTGATAAATAATTTAACCGACAAAAAAGTAATGGAAAAGTGACAACAGTGGCATGAGTTATTCATGAGCATTGACTTTGTTAAAAATGCATGGATTATTAATGAGATGAAAGAATAATATTAATCTGTGGTATCCAATGGAATCATAATATTGGGCAGATACAGTTTGAATGTAACTTTCAAAATCGGACCATTTAGTGAAATTAGCATATTAATAGCAACACAGCTGCATTTTAGTAGGAAATGCTGATAGCTGTGTATGACGGATTGTTTCTGATTTTTTTGATTCCATGCCACTTTATTTCACTTACATTCTCCATGTATTAATAAGGAGTACTATATATACAGCTTTTGCATTATAATACATTATAATAATATTATAATTTTTTTTTATTAAAAGTATTTACTGTACTTCATTGGTACACAACCAAGAGGTAAAGTACAAGTATTTATAATGTGAGAGACGCATGCAATAAGAATCGTGTGCACTTTTCATGTTGCTGAAAAGCATATATTTGTACTCTTACACTAAAAGAGTCATGAACCTGTCAAAATAATCAAATTAGCAAATGTATGTTTTCAACAATGTATGTTTTCAAATATCATTCACTTGTAACTCCTTTGATGCTTCTGTTGAAGCACACTAAGAAATTCTGAAACTCATGCAAATTTTTCACTCATATTGTGATACCAACATCATTCACTTGTAATGGAACAAATATATACACCGATCAGCCACAACATTAAGATTCAACTTTATAGTCATTGTGCAGAGTACCAGTACAAAGCCAATGAAATGCAGTTGTTTTCGCATATCCCAACTAAGCTGGGGTCAGAGCACAGGGTCAGCCCCTTGAGCAGATAGGGCTAAGGGCCTTGCTAAAGGGCCAACAGTGGTGTCTTGGAGGTGCTGGGGCTTGAACCCCTGACCTTTTAGTCAGTACCCCAGAGCCTTAACCACTGAGCCACTGACTATTGATGTTTTTTGTTTTTGGCACCATTCTGAGTAAATTCTAGAGACTGTTGTGTGTGAAAATCCCAGGAGATCAGCAGTTACAGAAATACTCAAACCAGTACATCTGGCACCAACAATCATCCATTTGATTATCTAATCAGCCAATTGTGTATCAGCAGTGAAGTGCATAAAATCACGCAGATACTTGTTAGGAGCTTCGGTTAACCATCAGATTGGGGAAAAAATGTGATCTCAATGATTTGGACCATGGCGTGATTGTTGGAGCCGGATGGGCTGGTTTGAGTATTTCTGTAACTGTTGATCTCCTGGTATTTTTACACACTTTACAGTCTCTAGAATTTACTCCGAATGGTGTCAAAATCAAAAACATCCAAACAGTTCTGTGGATGGAAAGTTAGAATCTATATTTTTATATAAGTATCGAATGCATCGATATTTTAGGATCGATCCGCCCATCCTCAGTAATCAGTCAGTCCCGCTTGTTGTCTGATGTCGTCCTGTTTCTGATTCCCTGTTTGATCCAGTTGCTCCTGATTCCCCATCTGTCTGTCTCAATCCAGATCCGAGATGTTAGCCCTTTTTGTTATATTAATAAAATCCTTGGTTTTCTAAAACTCTACACTTGGGTCCTGAACCTCATCATTCTCTACACTCTGACAAACGGTGGGTGAGTAATAGATTGAAAGAAATCGTTTTTATAAAATCAAAATCAGTAAATGTACTCGTGATCTGTGTGACAATAATTAAACCACACAGTTGTTGTAGCACCTCTAGTGTTCATTTCACCAGGAAAGTGCGGCGAAAAGTAGAAAGCGGCACATAGATGTCAGTTTGCATAAATGTACATACTGTAGAGAAACGTTCATTCTATGATACCAGGTTGCTATACATACTGTATACTGCACAGTGTTGGAGTAGTATGTAAGTATGACGTTTTTGAGACACTTTCAAAGCGACCTGACTAATACATGCTGAGATATGGGAATAGAAAACCAATGATAATTGAAAGATTATAAAAAAATTGTATTACCTATAAACTTACTGTTGAGTTCTTCAAAATGTTCTGTAGTGAATTCCCCTCACAGACTCCCTCATTAGTGAAGCTTGTTCTGATGAGCTACCCATAGTTGCTGTCTTTGAAAAACAGAATGACGAGATCTAAAAACAATCTTTCATTTTTGCATAGTCATTATCATCACCGTTCTGAGTGTGATATGGTTAGTGACACAAGGTGATTAAGCTTTTCTATTTTCACATACTGAGATTAACGACGCACAGGGATCTATGCATGAATAAGTCATCATATTATAAAGACAGACTTCTGAAGAGCTTCTTTAACCTGAAAAAGCAGATTAGAAGCATCAGGTGATTTGTGCGCATTGATACAAGACGAGGTTGTAAGCGGTTAAATGTAAAGGTAGATTTGGAAGGGTATTAAATTTGCTTTAGCTGTGAGCCATATCATTTTGGGGAGCAGCTGAGAAAGAGATTTGAGTTTACCTCAGTCATTTTTGGCTCCTTACGAGGATGAAAGAGGTTATTTAAATGCAAATGTATTTCTTTTGTCCCACCGTTCAGACAAGGACCAAAGAAATATCCTGGGTGGGAAATGGGTTCTATATTATATTATTGTACACTGGTCACAGTCTAAAATAAGGATCTTCTGCCTTCTCGCTTATTTTGTTGTTGGTATAATTTTTTGTCTAATGGATAGTTCATGTCCCTCATGTTGTTAAACCAAACCCATATGCTTTGATTTTTTTATGTGGAACACAAAAGATGCAGGTCTTTTCTGACAGTATACTGTACAGTGAACACATCTGTTAAGATAAGACATCTTTTCTGAAGTTGTAGCATAGGTTTGTGTGAGGAATCTTAAGTGCAACACTCAGTTGAGCTACCGCACAATTTAACTGTTAAATTCAATTGATTGGACATGGTTTGGAAAGGCACACACCTATCTATATAAGGTTGCACAGCTGAAAATGTGTATCAGAGCAAAAACCAAGCCATGAGGTCAAAGGAACTGCCTGCAGGGCTGAGAGACAGGATTGTGTCGGCACAGATCTGACGAAGGCTACAAAACATTTTGGCTGCATTGTAGGTTCCCAAGAGCACAGTGGCCTTCAGAATCAGAATGATCTTGTGGCAGGGCGGAGGGCGGGGCCGGGTCATGGTTCCACACACCCAGCCCCTAATTAGGCTGATGAAGCCCGAGAAGGATAAAGGCAACCTGAGACAGCAGTGCGACAGACAGAGAGAGAGAGAGAGTTACGGGCAGCTGCCCGACATCTGTGTGTGAATTTGTCTTCTTGGTCAAGTTTATCATTAAATTATCATTTATATCGTCAAGCCGGTTCTCATCTCCTCCTTTCCATTGAACTGTGTTACAGAGCTTTATTGCCAAGTATGCTTACACACAGAGAGAATGCAACCATATATACATACATACAAACTTATACATTTAAACATATATACATATAGTGACAAAAGGATATAATAGATAAATAAAAGATAAATATACAATAGAGCAATAATGTTACAATATTGTATGTACAGTTATGAGCAGGTGATGTATTGTAGAAGAAGTAGGATATGTTAAAGAATATAAATTAAATGTGGATATAAGTAGGAATGGATGGAATGAATATTGTACATGGTTGTGTTGACAAGAAGGAAAATATTTGGGGGCAATTTTAACTGTTAATTAACCTGTGCCTGTCTGTTCTGGTGCTCAGTGGTATGTAGTGCCTGCCAGAAGGCAACAGCTTGAAAAGGAAGTGTGCTGGGTGAGTGGGGTCAAGAGTGATTTTACCAGTGTACAGTTCTAGCAGGGTGGGTAGGGGAGCGCCAATAATCCTCTCAGCAGTCCGAACTATACTTTGAAGTCTGACTTGGTAGCTGAACCAAACCAGACAGGTATAGAAGTGCAGAGGACAGATTCAATGACTGCTGGGTAGAACTGTATCAGCAGCGCCTGGCAGGTTGGCAGGTTGAACTTCCTCAGCTGGCGAAGGAAGAACATCCTCTGCTGGGCCTTTTTCAAAACGGAGTTTATGTTGGTCTTCCCCTTTCAGATCATGTGAGATGGTAGTGCCCAGGAACCTGAATGTCTCCACTTCAGCTGTTTAGAATGGTGAGCGGAGTTAATGCTGTGATGTTCACTCATTCTTGAATGGAAGAAGATTGGAACTACCAGGACTATTCCTAGAGCTGTCCGCCAGCCAAACTGAGCAATCGTGGGAGAAGGGCCTTGGTAAGCGAGGTGAACATGAACCTGATGGTCACTCTAGTTGAGTTCCAGAGATCATATGTGGAGATGAGAGAAACTTGCAGAATGACAACCATCACTGCAGCACACCACCGATCTGGGCTTTATGACCAGTGGCCAGATGGAAGCCTCTCCTCAGTACAATTTCAACTAAAGCCTGCTTGGAATTCAATAAAACAAAAAAACACTTAAAAGACTCCCAGACTGTGAGTAAAAAGATTATCTGGTCTGATAAAATGAAGGTTGAACTGTTTGTCCTCAATTCCAAACTAAATTTCTGGAGGAAACCTGGCACCACGCATCACCTGCGCAATGCCATGCCAACGGTGATGTGGTGGTGGTTGCATCATGCTGTTGGGGTTTTTTTCAGCGGCAGGGACTGGGGACTGGTCAGGGTTGAAGAAAAACTGAATGCAGCAAAATACAGAGATATCCTTAATGAAAACCTGGTCCAGAGCACTCAGGACCTCAGACGGGGCTGAAGGTTCATCTTCCAACAGGACAGTGACACAGCCAAGACAACACAAGAGTGGCTTAGGGACATCTCTGTGAATGTTCTTGAGTGGCCCAACCAGAGCCCGGACTTGAACCCATTCGAAAATCTCTGGAGAGACCTGAAAATGGCTGTCTACCAACGGTCCCCTCCAACCTGACAGAGCTTGAAAGGATCTGCAGAGAAGAATGGCAGAAAATCCCCAAATCCAGGTGTGCAAAGCTTGTCGCATCATACCCAAAAAGACTTGAGGCTGTAATTGCTGCCAAAGGTGCTTCAACTAAGTACTGAGTTAAGGGTCTGAATACTTATGTCACTATGATATTTCAGTCTTTTATTTTTTATATATTTGCAAAGTAATCAAAAATCATTTTTTTGCTTTGTCATTATGGGGTATGGAGTGTAGATTGTACAAAAAACAATAATTTAAAGCATTTGAGCATAAGATTGCAACAACAAAATGTGAAAAAAATTAAGGGATCTGAATAATTTAATAATTATGACTGCACTGTACATGATAGGTTTGGAACAACATGAGGGTTAGAAAATAATGACAAGATATTAATTTTTGGGTAACTATTTTTAGATGCATCAGAGCAGAGATGCATGACATTCATGCCATTTGATCCGTGTAAAAGTGCAGATGAGATTCATTTGCGATGTCCATATGGAGTATGATGAAGCGATCAGTGGTTTTCTGTTGATGGCTGCTGCTGATGAGATTTCTAAAGGAGGCTTCCTGATGAATCACCCTTCCTGGATGAGCTATAGAATCTGTAATGCTACCTCATTTTAACTGATCTAAGAGGTCACTGCTTTTCTTTCCGGGAATATGTCACTCACTATTGCAGGTGCTGCGCAAGGAAAACGGATTCATACAAATTAAAGAAATGTTCATGGCTCAGTACAAGGTAAGTTCAATTAACAGCATTTGCTACATAATGTTGATTACCACAAAAAATTATTAGTCTTGTCCCTAGTTAATTTAAAAAAAATGTACATGTAACCATAATTTTAGTGTGATGGAATTTTAGGCCTGGAAAGTCACAGAAATGTATGTATTTGTGCATGCTTTTCCAAATGTTTCGAATGTGTTTCTCAAAGCTGCATGTAACCAGGAAAGTTTAAAACCCTTGTTTAAGCACATTGGTTGATTGACAGGTTAGTAGGCGGTCCTTCACTGTTCTCCAGGATGAATTAGCATTTGCAGTGCAAATGTGACGTGGTCACATGCATTTCTGATTACCTTTAAATATGGTTAAAGTAATCTTATCACAATGTTTTGGACCCTAGTAACACCTGTAAATAGCACTGTCCACTTGTGACTAAATCCACCAAAATGGATGTTCATACCAGGTGTAAACAGAGCCTAACTTTGAATGGCAGATATCCCAGCCCTTAGGTCCTAAATAACAACATACGGTCAATCAAGTATTTCTTTGAAAGTTGCAGGGTGGATTTGGCACTCAGTAAGAACAAAAGTTTACAGCTTTTGCGAAGCAGATTTTATGGGTCAAGCTTAAGTACAGAATGGCTTAAGCAAATGGCTAAATTGATTCACTTAGGAAAAGAGTACAATTACTTAATTAAGAGTTAAGGCATCATAAATGTATATACACCCCTTTTGACTCATGTAAGTAAAATTTAACGACTTCTCGTCTGGCTTTCAAAACCGCTGAAGCAGCATTTCACTTTGTTCTAGTGTGCTTTGACATCACAGTATATTACAGTCCAATAAATCCACCTTAAGGTATTTGGTAGTCTAAAAGGAAAACTAGTTTGGAATTATGCAAACTATAATCTTTACAGTAACCAGCTTTCAGAAGCATTGCTTGGTACATTAAGCAGTGCTCACTGAACTTCAGATACTGTGCCGAACATCTTAGTTAAATTAAAAATAATTATAAATAGTTATTTAAACGATTATACACTTAAAACTGGATATCAGGGCTCTTCAACTACTTTCTTGCAGAGGCTAGATTATCCATATGAAAATTTGGCAGGGGCCAAAATGTTTTCTGTATTCATCTTAGCCTAGTGCAACATGCAACAGCAAGTTAAATGTTCACCCAAACAGATGAGTTTAAGGTTAACGCTATGTTGAGTTTTAAATAAACAAAACCAACCTTCCTACCCTGAACCTTAAACCTAAACCTAAACCTTACCAACAGTGTCAGGCCGGGGAGCCGAGTTTTTTTGTTTAAAAAAAAAATTACTCGCTGGTTCTCCAATACGCCATAGCTTGGTCCTCAGCCACTCCTCCAGCCTCTAACGGACGACAGCTGCGCCTCCCCGGCGGATCGGAGGCAGTCCTCCGGCCCCTGGTGGTAAATTCGCTGGAGGTGGCTTATACCAGAAGAGGTCCGCTTTCAAGGTGGATAATGGCAGAGCGCTTGTAACGCTAAAAAATAAGGTGGATAGGATGCACACAATAAAAATAATAATAAATATCTATATATTTTTTTATTTGGGACAATTTTCCATGGCACAGACAGTTTGTTTGGAATGGCAACATAGAACTTTAGCTAGAATTGGACTTTGTTTCAAATTACCTCATATGCCCTGTCTCCGTCATGTGATATGGTTCAAAAACACCATCTGGTGTCCTCCAAAGGAGTCCCTTGGTTGTATACTTGGAAAAAGTGGAAAGGACAAAAGCAGTGGAAACTGGACAACATGACGTTAAATGCTGTTGTTTATATTTTGGTGGGGGATATTATGGGTCATTCGTGCTTTCCCAAATTGCATAATCAAAATAACAGTTCTGGAGTAGTCACTACAATAGATTATATTTCTTATTTTCCTTTACATCACATTTTGACAGTCCTATATACTGACAATATAGTTAAAGAGAAGTTTCCACCTTTTCCTGAACGAGAAAGTGTTCCGCGATTGATGCCTGATTGATTGATTGGCACCTATAAAATAGTTGTTGTTCTCCATCTGGAATGCTCATGTTGGTAGTTTTTACCTCGCTTCTTGCGGAGACCGGAACCAATAAACAGTCTAGCATGGATTAGAATCATCATGGCGGCACCCAGTGGTTGGTCAGGAAAACTGGATTTTCTTTGGTAAATTACTTGGCAAAGACTTATTCAATCAAGACCAATTTGTTAAGTACACTTGTCACTTCAGGTTTGTTTCAAAGATCACATTGGCAATACAGACTACAGAATGAAAAACTCTTATTTATGTGAATTATATAAGAAATGTATCTGCCACGGCTCCCACCAACTTTGAGTCTCTGACTCACAGCTCTCCAACTGATGTCTATGCACAGTTATACACATCCGTCACCTTTTTATTTACAATAAGGTTTCATTTTCAAAGCAGACATGCCAACTTGTCAAGCCTCACTTTCAGTTCTGGAACTCGGGAAGAAAAGAACATGACTAGTATTTAGTCTTTAAAGTGTAGTCCATTAAAAATCAAGAGTCTGTCATTATTTACTCACTTCGTGTCATTCTTCCGAACAGAAGAGTGGAATGTTTGTAAAGAATTTCTTGGCCACTCTTTTCTATATCGTGAAAATTAAGAAGGATTTTTCGATCAGGAAGCCTCGCAGACTTGAGTGAATTTTAAGATAACATTTATTTGATGAATATAAAACAGAAAAGTTATGTCTCTCTTTGGCGTAAGCCCCGTCTGGCGGTCCGAAGTTGTACTCGGAACCGTCATATCCTGCTGGAGATAGGAGGCAAGGGTGAGGAGCCTACCCCTGTGCAGGACGGGACTCAACCTGTGGTGGTGGGGTGGAGGAGGTTGGCGTGCTAGCACCCTGAAACAGCAATGTGATAGATTATGAGCAGACATATAAAGCAATGGCTTACATGTGATTGGCTGGGAATTACCCAGCTAATGGTGCGATGATGTACAGCTGCAAGTCTTCCCGCTAGAATTACACTGTGCTTACACTGGGATTACTGTTTTCTGAAGTCATATCATAGCTTTTTGTGAGATAAAAAGAAAGTCACATGGTTTGGGAACGACATGAGTGTGAACAAATGATGAAAGAATTAAATTTTGGGTTGAATTATTGCTCTAACATCAAATTGCTTTGCACAGAAATAAATCTCATGTTATGTTTGAGAGCTGAGATGTTAATACAAGATGGATATAAATAATATGTTCAGGAGTTTCATTTGATTGTTTTTTGAAATACTTTGCAAACTTATACACAGTCTCCTATCATGGCCACATTTTATAAGTGCGGATGCGGGCTCTAACCCGTAGCTTTAGATGGAAAAATATTGTCCAATTTCCATTCTAAAGTGCTTGAAGTAAATCAGAAGTCTTTGAAATGGAGCTCTCTCAGCCTGCGGGACAATCTGCCAGATCCCCAAGGACTGAAAACAATATCTGCTAAAAACACGATTATTGTAACAACACTGTATGACCTGTCATTTCTGCTGTCTGCTTTTCTTCTCTCCAAGGACTTAATGCAACGAAGCATATCTAAAACAATGAGAAAAAGAAGCAAGAGACCTAATAGATAATTCAGCAGCCTTTACAGGAATGTCATAAGTCAGCCCTCAAACACAGATGCTCAAATTGCAGGCTTCTGTGTTGCTCTCAAAGATCTTTAATTATGTTTTCACACTTACATTTTCATCTTTTGCCCTGTGGGCGAATTCCAAATATATGCCCTACTCACTTCGAATAACAGATCTCTTGAAATGGGCACTCTGAAGGGAGCATGAAAGTACTGTAAGATTGTGCGCTTCACTAATAGTCTAAAAAAAATTCATAAATCGATCCTTCGAGTGGCGTCCCCTTCCTGCAGTGCCCATCAATGGCGCAAAACTGCTGTTTGGAAAATGCCCTATAATATAGGTTTTGGTGGGTTGTTGCCAGGGCATTGCTATGCAGTTGCTAAGGTGATTTCTGTAGTTTTTAGTATGTTGTTTTTTCGTTGCTATGGTGTTTCTCGTTGTTTGTTAGCATGTTTTGGGTGGTTACTAGATATGCCTCGGCCCCCTCCTTCGATGTAAGATTTTTCTTACATCGAATGTAAAATTCTGCAGACATGTAGATGGTTAATTCTTCTGCAAACATGCCAGTATTCCTTGGCAATGGTATATAATTGAGTCATTTTTTAATTCAAAGCACACATATGTTTTGTATGTTGTGCATAATTGATCATCATTTCATATTAAAATAATGGCGAGGGATGGGGGGGGGGGGGGGGGGGGGGTGCATGCGCAAGAGGAGAGGGAGAGATGCTGTGCTGCTGTTTTCCCCTGATTGGTCTGAATAGCTCAGTGCTGCACGGTGCTGCCTGCTCTGTCTTGTCTGTCTGTGCGCTGTCAGTGTCCTCTTTGCTCCGCAATATGAGAAAAGGGACGTGTGGCGTGAGAGCGTGAGAACAGTGTCAATTGCGTGACTCTCATGCTCAATGCTTAAGAGTTGGCAGCCCTGTTATGACAGCTGCCAGCATGCAGATACAGGTCAGGAGCTTCAGTTAAAAAATGTGATGTCAGTGATTTGGACCTTGGCATGGTTGTTGTTTTCAGATTGGCTGGTTTGAGTATTTCTGTAACTGCTGATCTCCTGGGATTTTCACACACAACAGTCTCTAGAATTTACTCCGAATGGTGCCAAAAACAAAAAACATCCAGTGAGCAGCAGTTCTGTGGAAGGAAATGTCTTGTTGTTGAGAGAGATCAACAGAGAATTGCCAGACTGGTTTGAACTGACAAAGTCTGCAGTAACTCAGATAACCACCCTGTACAATTGTGATAAGAAGAATATCATCTCAGAATGAGCTCCACAATATTAAGCAGGTGGTTTTATTGTTGTGGCTAATAGTTGTATAGGAATGCATTTACTAAAGTTAATGAATATAACCACATTGTACAGTGACAACAAAATAAAATGTAACAAAATGTATATAAAAATAAAGGGAAATGACCAACAGATGTGTTAATGTTGAAAGTTATTCAAAATAACTAACATGTTTTTTCAACGATAAGGTCCCATTTCCCCCATAAGTGGACTTGCACTGACGCACGAAAAATTTATGGATTTTTTAAAGTGGCAAATCAAACAAAACTAAAGGTGCTACTCTACAACCAAACAGGTTTCAACAGAAAATGTACAAGGTGTCTTACCATAGGCACTTTTGTTGTTGCTGCACCCATAGATGTGCTTCACGAAATCAACGTCATGCTGTTGTGTAACGTGGCGCAGTGCGGCAGAAGTTTAAAACTTAAATGACAGTGCAGACACTGTAGAGTATTGTGATCAGTATTCAGTTGGTTTAAATTCATTTAAATGATGCGTTGCGTATATAGAAGCCAAAATACAACATCCACACGTGGACTCAGGGTCACACAAGTTTAATGTCCCAAAAATATGCTTCACTTTTTATAAGCAAATACAATTTGTAATTCGTTTATTAGATTTTTGGAGTAAAATCAGTTCAGGACATTTTCCTGTCAGGTTTCATGAGAATCACTCTTTCAGGATCATTCATGTTCTGTCTGTTTCTGTTCACAATACTGAACAAGCCTGCAACAATACTCAGGTTGGAACTCCATTAATCCTGAAAACAGATGTGGCAGCTTTGGGAGGTTGAATGAGCTGTGACCTCAGCGAACTTTAATGTACACCTCACCACCTGCGTGATGCATCATCTCTTCTAGCACTGCTGAGCTAATGGCCTCATAGATTGTGCACATGCATTCTCAAATTCTTGCTACTTTTTTTAGTCTTCCATAACCTGCGGAAGGTCGGGCGCCCTGTTTATCTCTCACTCAGCCATCTTGACTGACTGTGAGCTTACTAGTCTACAGCACACCCACAAACCACCTACAGTCTGTTCTCTGACTGTCTGATGCATTTTGCAACCAAAACTAGAATGCATTTTCTCTTAAAAGCATTATCTTTAAAGCATATTCAGAGATTTTAGGCACACTTATCAAATGTTTTTGCTATTGTCCTGGTGTATTCTTTACATTTTCTTTTAAGTAATTGTATTTTTTTATGTAAGTCGTGTGATGTTATATCTATTATAGAGTAATCTGCCTCTAAATTAATACATATATTTAAACATTTAACTTTTATTTGAATATAAATACAATTTTCAAATTATTTGACTTTTCAAAAATGCATATTATTTAGAATTTTCATGATATTTAGGAAAAAATGTGAATTTAGTTTCCCAGCCTTGACTTCCCTGCTGGTTGCTTTACATGTCAATCAGATGGCTATTCCTGTCTAAGTTGGATGTTCTTGACCTGAATAAGCTGCCATGTGAACCAGACTTCTGCTGTGTTGTCACAGGCCTGAATATGCTAGACTAACTTACTAATGACTCACCTCTTTTGACTGAACTCCTGGCAGACACGATGTTTCCATCCTTTAGCGGGGCCTTCTCCTGTAAAGCATCAGGCCTCTTAACAGCATCTGCCTTCTGACTCAGATAAGCTCATTAAAACATTCCTACGGTTGCTCAGACTCGCTGCTAAAAAGAAGACGATTAAACATCTGTAACACAGTTGGGTGGAGACAGCGAGGGATGAAAGATATGTAATAATAGCCTTTGACTCATAGTTCATGTCAATGTTCTTTCTTGACAGGTGGCTGTCAATTCCCGAGGTACTGTAATTCCTTAAGACTTAGCAGAGCTTTTGTTAAACTTTGAACTTGGTAGAATTGTTCACCATTGTTTTGAAGATACAGTGAATTATCTTCAGGCTTGGGAAAGCTAATAATAAGTGAGAAATGGCAAGAGTTATATCTATAAAAAGTATTCTATATGGGTCACAGTTCTATTCTGATATTGTTACGGACAGCAGGTAAAAAAACAATGCTAAATACAAATGGCAAAATGCAACAAATTATACAATTGTGCATGGTTAACGTAGAAAAATAAATAGACTTATCAACTTATAAAAGGGAGGAAAGAATGGCATATATTTTGTCATCATACTCTAAATTTTGCATCCAATTTATCTGTCAGTTGAATATTTGGCTGATTCTTATACAACAATTGACTCTTATGATCTTGTGTAATTTTGAATCTTCAGCACAAAACATAAAAATTCCTGAATGAATGACTCTTATGAGCCGGTTCTTTGAATCTACAGCGTGAAAGACAAAGCCAGGCCAGGGTAGTCTGATTCCTGAACTAATGACTCTTATGAGCTGGTTCATTTGAATCTACAGCGTGAAAGACAAAGCCAGGCCAGGGTAGTCTGATTCCTGAACTAATGACTCTTATGAGCTGGTTCATTTGAATCTACAACATGGAAAATACAGCATGACTAGTGAAGTCCGATACTTGAATAAATTGCTCTTATGAATCTTGAATCTACAGCTTGATAAACACAGCATAGCCAATGTATACTGATTCCCGAACAAATAACTCTGATGAGTTGGTTCCTTTGAATCTACAGTGTAAAAAATACAGCATGACTAGTAAAAGTCCGATACTTGAATAAATGACTCATGAGTCAGTTCTCTTGAATCTACAACTTAAAAAACACAGCGCGTCCAGTGTAGTCTGATTCATGAACTAATGAATCTAATGAGCCTCGAAGCCTTTTCTTTTTTTTTCCCAGTTCCCAATGCGGTCTAAGGCCTCGTTGTGGTGTAGTGTCTCGCCTCAATCTGGGTGGCGGAGGACGAATCTCACTTGCCTCTGCGTCTGAGACATCAATCCGTGCATCTTATCATGTGGCGGCTTGTTGAGAGCATTACCACATGTGGAGGCCCATGCTATTCTCCGCGGCATCCACGCGCAACTCGCCACGAGCCCTTCCGAGGGCGAGAACCACATTATAGCAACCACGAGGAGGTGACCCCATTTGACTCTATCCACCCCAGCAACTGGGCCAATTTGGTTGCTTAGGAGACCTGGCTGGAGTCACACAGCACGTCCTGGAATCAAACTCGCGACTCCAGGGGTGGTAATCAGTGTCAATACTTCTGAGCTACCCAGGCTCCCCTATTTAGCCAGTTCCTTTGAATCTACAGTGTGAAAATCACAGCACAGACAGTGTAATCTGATTCCTGAACGAATGACTCTAATGAGCTGGTTCTTTTTAGCCTACAGTGCCAAACATACAGTAAGACCAGTGTCGAAATGAACTATTAATTGTTACTGTGTTATGTTGTACTTAAGGTTTGTGAGAATCAGAGTCATTACTGGAAAGTTGTTGATATGACAATACATATGATATACAATATGTGTTTTATTGTAATTGTCATTGTGGCAGGGCGGAGGGCGGGGCTGGGTCGTGATGACACACACCCGGTCCCGTATCCCGGACACCGTTAATGATCTCTCTCTCCTCGCACCACCGTCTGCCATCGGCCTTTATCTCTCTCGGAGGCTTGATTAGCCTGATACAGGACCAGGTGTGTATCATCACGACCCGGCCCCGCCTTCCGCCCTGCCACAGTCATTCTATGTCTTAAAGTTCTCAAAGAGCAGTTGGATTTAAAAAGAGAATAAAATATGAAAATCATGCCTTAAAAGTAATTTGTCTTTATAGGCCCCCAGAAATCAAGCAAAAGGCTATTAAAATATTAAATGATCTTTTCATTATGTAACAGGCTGCCGAGGGCAGTAAATACAATCATTAATGGAACTGTTAAGGATCCCTTTATCGTCCAAAGGAATCGAAACCGAAATCGTTAAATTTCGTACAGTTCCAATCCCTTTTACAAAATAGCAAATGTTCTGTCTACATCCCTAACACCTTAGCGACCAAATATCAATGCCCTAGCAACCACACAGAGCACCTTAGCAACCACATACAGTAGCATTTTACCACTCACATTTTCTTGTAAAATACAAAAAACGAATTTAGCATTTGGCTGGGCCTAACCAAATCATGATGGTAATATAAATACATTTCAATGTTTAATATTAAGGAGATTTTTTTTAAACTTTTGTATTTACACATTTGTTACTGTGTTGAGTTGCAACTTGATGTCTAATGCAAAATCTGGTATTCATGCAAAACCAATTGAGAACCACTGTTATATATAACCTCATTGGAACCATTTTATTCTGACAATCCTTCAAATAAATGTGGGAAAAAATTTGAACACACAAGTATGCCCATCAAATCTGGATAACTGCCAATGCCTAAACTCTCAAAAACTTTACACACCTTTCTTAAATCAGGTTAGTAAAGCAGTTGAGAGTTCAGACCTTTGAATGTGTCGTCTGCTCTGTGGACTGAGAACTGACTCTTGTCTCAGATCAGTGAAGTAGAAAGGAAACATAACAGAAGTCAACAGAGCATCAAATTTGCCAGCGAACATCAGTGCCTTTGGCTGACAGCTCTGGAGTTCAGCTTGATAGAGGCTGATGGGATCCATGAGTTGTTGCGCTATTAATGATCTCAGCTGTTGCTTGACTGGAAGAGAAGCGAATATTATTTTGTTTCTTCCATTTTGGACACTTTTAGCACTGTGGATTTCTAGAAAATAAAGCCTTGTTAAAACATTTTTCTACACTCAATATAGTGAAAGCCATGACAATTCCCACCAGAGTGTCAGTTCCAGCACATCTCAAATTCTGTATTGTGTTTCATTCAATTCTGTTAATGGTTTTTAAATAAATAAATAAATCAGACTCGTTTTTCTTGCTAAGGCTAATTTCATAGCTAACATTTTATTTATCCTAAATACACACATCTAAATATTTTCACACTTTTTGCATAATTTGGCAAAATTACTGCTTGTTTGCAACAATAAATATATTCTGTTCACAAGTGATATTTAGCTTGATTTTTTTTATGGTTATATTTTTTCAAACATCACTTGTTTCATAGTTCATCTCAAGCATGCCCTTCACTGACACTTTAGAAAAACTTGAAAATTGTTTGGGGTTGTGGAAATAATGTCACTTGTGGGACAGTTAAAAATAATGATAGAAATCATTCTCACACAATACATATTAAAATAGTTTATTTCTCTCTTTATTTAGGTTATCATAGTTTTAAACATGTAATAATCTTTATTTTTAGTATGGATTTTTATAGTTTATAGTTTGAAAGTCTGGGTCTGGGAAAAGGCTAAAACAGTCAAATCTGTACATAAAATGCATTTAAAAAGTACCAAAAATAAAAGATGAATGCCTGGTAATTAGTTTCCAATAGCTTTCATGAGACCTTCATATAACAAACTTTTTTTTTTTTTTTTTAATCTGTTACTTTTAATAAAAATCAACACCTGGACATAAAATTGCCAAAAGTTTAAGAAACACCATATTATGACATTTTAAAAAACATTAAAGGTGATGTTTGTAATTTTTTCAGTTTTAAAATACTTTTTCCTATATCAGTTTAATGTGCAGAGTCATATACAGTATGTGTGTATATATATATATATATATATATATATCAACATTGAAAGGTCAGTTCTCCTAAAATTGTAAACACTGTGTCTGTTTGTTTGAGCATCCCAACCAGCTCAATCAATGGCATTTGTTTTGGGCGGGACTGTCTGTTTGCCCAACCTATGTAAGACAGGGGGAGTGCTTTGGAGGCCCATTTGACCCTATACAAGCCCTATTCCATTTCCTCTTCATCTTGTATACAGTTTCCTACAAATAAAATGCAAGACACGTTCCATACTTTAACAAATCTCTGTGTTTAGCTTGTCTGAGCCAACAGCACAAAATGATGTTACACTGGAAATACGTGTCCATCCCATTGGACAATTGAAAATAAAGGGTGTTTTGATGTAATAACAGGCATTATTTATGAACGATGTGGCTGTTGATTCTATTTACAGCTCCGTTATTGCACCTCCGTAACTCTCGCGGGTATCTGTGCTTTAAAATTTGCTTTAAGTGTTCACCTGGGGCAGATCTGTCTTTGTCACGGCACAGAATATAAATCAGATTAAAAGTATGTTTTACACTGGAGGAGATTGTGGAGTAAACACTATTAGAAGGGGTTAGGAGAAGTGAAGGTTTAGCGTACATTCCAGCTGGCACAGCACTTTTTATAGACTGCTATGAACATACAGTAAGTAATAAAAAAACATATTTACTTGTAAAAGTGGTTTTCAGAAATATATGCAGTATATGTGAAGAGTATATATACAGGTATACTTTTCTATACGATGCATGTTTTCTGTGGAAAACAAAAGGAGAGATTTTAATGATTGTACACACTCCTCGTTTCCATACAATAGCATAGTATAGATCATGTCTATCAAGCTCCAAAAAAGGGCAAAGAACACCATAAAAGTTCCAAAAGACTTATGTGCTCTAGTTTAAGACTTCTGAAGCCATACAATAGCTTTGTGTGAAGAATAGAACAAAATTGAAGCCTTTATTTTCTGTAAATCTTACCTTCTTGCAGAACTTTAAAATATGATTTGAGTTTGAGTTCAATTCAAATGGCCTCTTTAGACATGACTATTATAGTTAAATGTTACATTTTTGTATGAACTCTTGCTTTAAGTATTTCCTATTAGGAAGAATTAAAGACACAAAAGAGCGAACCGTTGACATACACGACAGTAAGAGTTTAGAGCTACCATATAAACTGAATGTGGATATAGTATAGCTCAGATCATTTAGTCTAATTTTGAACCCAGACTTTGGTGTCTTGGTAAACCTGAGCACTGTTTGAGACATTATCGAGATCTCTTCTGAAACTCCAGATGAGACACTGGGGTGTTTTTCTCAGGAGAAACATCTGACTTGATTTGCAATTTATTTCATCTCATTGCTGCCTAGCAGAACAAATGAGATATTGAAGAGGTTTCAATGAGTTTTCTTTTTAGGGTTGTTTGATTCTTATGAATGTGATCTTAAAGTGAGAGTGGTGAGTTTAGTAGATTATACTTCCAATAATTTTAAATTAAGTGCTAATGAAAGACACTTTTCATATTTTAAGCTTCATTGCACAGAGGAATCAGATTCTAATCTTTGTTTATTGAATCTTTAATAAAAACCATTTAGCTCTTTTCTCTCACACAGCCTGTTTAATAAACACAATTTTAAAATGTGATACCAAATACCAGCCATTATTTGGATAATCAGCAATGCATGTAAATAACAACGTACAGCAGTGGTTGAATTGGAGAACACCATGTTTCAAAGGTGAACCGACCATAATGTTTGTTTATGGTCACTAATAATATGTCTTTCCCTGGTGATCATGTGGCTTCTTATCAGCATAAAGCAGCTGTTTATTGGCCGTTTGTCTCCATGGGCTCTGATTCTCACACAGCTAGTTACACAAGACAGAACTTTGATTTGCTCGGGCACATAAAAGCTTCCTAGCGTTCTGCTGTGACAGGTCAGGAAATTCTGTTATAGTAGCAGTACTAATAAAGCATCATTATGATTATTCTATCCAACAAAAGACAACCAGGTCACTTGTTTGCACAAATGTACATAAGCAGCATAAAAAAAGTATTATAATTATTGGTAACCTATGCATTTAATTAATAAATAATAAAAGAGTACAGTCTGGTTCTCAAAATAATTATTTTTTTTAGATTAAATAAAAAACAAAATCTCCTTAAGGGAATATATTTTTAATGATAATGTATAAACCTTTAAAGACAGACCTAGCATGAGCTCCAAGGTTGGTATTTGATGGTATATGCTTCTGTTAAAGCAATCAGTCCAAATTACTTCAACTTCATTGCTTAATCATTGGGTTTAATAGCAGAATTCCTGGTGAAAAACTACACTACCCATGATCCTGAAGAGAAAGTTCCACCAATTAGAGAATTGCAGCCAGCAAAGTGCTGCAAAAGAGCTCTGCAGTGACCACCCACTCCCATGAGGCACTGCGAATGACTTATATGTACAGCTCTGGGAAAAAAATGCTAAATTGTCAGTTTCTCTGGATTTACTATTTATAGGTATGTGTTTGAGTAAAATGAACATCTTTGTTTTATTCTATAAAGTACTGACAACATTTCTCCCAAATTCCAAATAAAAATATTGTCATTTCGAGCATTTATTTGCAGAAAATGACAACTGGTCAAAATCTAAAAAAAGATGCAGTGTTTTCAGACCTCGAATATCACAAGATCATATTCATTTTTAAACAACACAATACTAATGTTTTAACTTAGGAAGAGTTCAGACGTCAATATTTGGTGGAATTACCCAGACTTTCAATCACAGCTTTATGCGTGTTGGCATACTCTCTACCAGTCTATCACATTGCTGTTGGGTGATTTTACGTCACTCCTGGTGAGATACTTCAAGCAGCTCTGCTTTGTTTGATGTCTTGTGACCATACATCTTCCTCTTGATCACATTCCAGAGGTTATCAATGGGGTTCAGGTCTGGAGATTGGGCCGACCATGACAGGGTCTTGATCCGGTGGTCCTCCATCCACACCTTGATTGACCTGACTGTGTGGCATGGAGCATTGTCCTGCTGGAAAACCAATCCTCCGAGTTGGGGAACTTTTTTTACGTACAAATGAAGCTTGTTTTAAAGACATATATTTACTGATTGCTGCTGTATTTTAACAGAAAAATGGGCATGACTGGATACAGTATTGTGTGTTTCGAATTTTCCATGTAGTATCAAACATCTTATGGTCCACATGTGGCGTATTTGTTTTTAAAAGACAAGATTGGAAAACAGCTCCCATGCTGATTCAATATGACTTAACAATAACAAGAGCAAATCCGCAACTTACATACTCTCTAAAATACACACATTTGCTTAGCTTTAAATTAGGTACATATTATAGGCTTCTATTGATTTAGCTTCAGCATTTACTTTATATATGAATTGATTTTTCCAGTTGAGGATCTCCCCAAAGAGAGATTTTTTCAGATTGTACTCACTTTTGTGGACTAAGTACATACGCAAGCACACATGCATGCACACACGCCCCCCCATCCCCAACACACACACACACACACACACACACACACACACACACACACACACACACAAGTAGGGTCTGAGACCAGTAGTGAAAATGCTTCTGTTTTGCACTTGTTCACTTGTTTATTCATTATTTTTCATGTATTATTTCTGCTTTGTTATTTATTTCGTGGTTTTTCATCTTCTTTCTCTTCTGTTTTTAATGATAATGAAAATCATTGCAGACAGAAGGGTTGAGGTGAGAAAGTGCATCATCATTTACAGCGGCTGTGACAGAGTTGGCGATGCAGTTGTGACGCTTTACTGACTGGCGTTCATTTCCAGCCCATCAAACACCTGAAGTCATGTGTCAATGCGTGATGCTGCGAGTGTCAGAGATGGAAGTGAAGAGCAGAAGTGATGTGCAAGTTCCTCCAAGAAAAAGTAAAAAGATGTTCAAACAGGGTCTGGTTTGACCTTTCACATCATAACACCAAATACATTAGTTCAACGCAAAAAGACGTTCTCCACCCATTTTAGCTCCATAATCTGAAATCTAAACACTTGTTCCAAAGCGCATGACTTGTATATACAAATAATTGAATGGATAGAATATATGAGCTTTATTCTCAGATAAAAATTATTTTGATCAACATTGTAAATAAAATGTACAATTTTACAAATCTACAATTCCCCATTTAATAATATTGACAAAGAACTTGCTTTGCTTGAAAGAAACTTGAAATTCATCAAAGGTTACAAATTACAGTTTGTTGAGTCATACATTTACTGCATACTATTAATATTCCTTTTTACAATTTTTAGCACTGAGAAAAGTTATGTGGCGACTGTGAATGGTGGCCCCCCGGCCCCGGCTCCCGCTTTAGCCCTCAGTAATGTTCTCTCTTAGTCCAAATAACTACAATTCATTTCTTGCGAAAGCTACTTCAAGTACAGAAATAGCACTCAATAAGCCAGTCAATGCTGTGAAATTGAACCAAGCTATATTTTTAATCAAGGGATTGTGACAGGATCGTAAGTCAATAGCGGCGCGCGCCTCTCTCTCCTCCCCTGATTGAAACGTGCCCTTATAGTTTCCAATTTCATGCTATTGACTGTTGCCGCGGCTGCACACTCCTTTACTTCAATGCAATCGGATGGACAATAGAGCGATGTGTGCATACACTCTCCATTATCTGCTAGCTGCAAACATAAACACATACACACAATATCAAGCATGCAAAAGCACACACATGCACACAGTTTGGCGATAAGCTACTCGGTTTAAATGAGTTCAGGTACGCCTCTCGGCTGACTCAAAATATGTGCAGGATAATTGAATCAATAGCACACAAAAAAGCATATTTTCTCCCACGGTAATAATTTGCTTTTGTGTCATATTAGAGCATCAACAAATGCTTCTAGGACGCCAAGAGGGAACATTCAAGCTGCTGCATGTGTTTTAAAAAAATTTACATTTCCAGTAAAGCTCTATTCATGCAAATGCATTATGATGAGAAATCTGTTGGGTTGGTGCAGGATGCTGAAATGTTTGGTAATGGCTGATGAATGGAAATTAAACAGTAATTAACCATTCAAACGTAATCAAAGATTACCCTTATGCATAATAATCACAAACAAAATCGCCTACGAAAGATTCTGAAGACATATGTATTTTGATTAATTGGTTTAACGAGGCAGTATGCAAGCAGTGTGTTATCTGCAACAGGATTTAATGGAACTGTTTTTTTTTGCAGATTGTTTCTGTATCTAAAAGAAGAAAGATGGCACAATGCTTTTTTTTTTAATTATTATTGTTAATTAGTACAAGAGGCTTTTGGAATGTTGTTATGGAGGAATGTGTTGCCTGCACTGAAAATAAACAAATGGAAATAAAAATAAATAAATTAATATTTCGGCTTCATTTATTTGAAAAATTATGTTAAACCAATTTATAAGCCCACTTGCAGAACTTGTCTGTTGATGGACCATTAGCTGTGTTGTAAATCAGAGCTGATGTTTGAATAAAATCCTAGCAGTTATTGGAAAGAGTGCAGAATTCTGGATGTACACTAGTGCAGTCTATCTCACCTAGTGGGTCGCAGGTCTGTTCTGATAGGGTCGCAGACAGCAAGGATAAAACAACACTAAATACAAGTAATAAATGCAACTAACCTATCATGCAGAGTTAGGACAGCCACATAATTAGGCTCAGCAATGTGTAACAGGGAGGACAAAACTAGAAGCTCTATTTTGATGAACGCAATAGGATCAGCGATACGCACAATGACCGTGCGCTACGTCTTATCCAATTTTTGGGTGCAAAATATAAGCACAGTTTTCATGCGATATTGTCCTGAGGATTAGGTCATTGCACTAAGATCTATTCTTGGAGCAAAGTCTAAACTCAGTTCCTGCATTTGGGGATTCCAGCAGATGATATCAAAGAGCTGTCGATCACTTTTAATACTAGCTATGATTTGTGTGTCAGTAGATCAATATGACTAGTTACAGTACACTTACATTCTTAATAATTTAACAAAGCCTACATCCAATCTGTCCTGACGAGCACCACATTTCCCATGGATGTATAAGGAGCTCGTCACTGTCAAAGAAATATGCCTGACATTTACATGGTGTGACAGGGTGGAGGGCGGGGCCGGGTCGGGATTATACACCCGGTCCCTTATCTGGATAATTAAGCCTCCGAGAGAGATAAAGGCCGACTGCGGATGGTGGTGCGAGAGAGAGAGAGAGAGAGAGAGAGAGAGAGAGAGAGAGAGAGAGAGAGATCGTTTACGGGCAGCTGAACATCATGTGTGTGTTTGTGTTATTTGTTTATTTAAGTTTTTCATTAAACTATTATTTATATTGTCAAGCCGGTTTTCGCCTCCTCCTTGCCCGTCTATATCCCTTTACACAAGGTAAATGCGCAAAAGGACGTAAGACAAAAAAAAGGTACATATTTTTATTCTTCTAATTAAATAGCCAATACAGTTACACCACAAAAGTCTTATGAACGGTCTTCATTTATATTGATGTTTCTTAACAGGGAATGGACTACTGTATGTAATAGGACGCAATCAGCGCAATAACTGGAGAAGAACCTCGGAATTAAATTACACTTGGCCAAACCCATTCTTAATGCAGGATTTTTCACCAGCCAAGGCTTAGTGCTTACAAACATGATAGTACCTAGACTTCTTTCATTAGTTTTGGTATTCTTCCATCTTTTATTTTATTTAAGGGGAATGTGTAATTTATGTGCCACTAAGGCCACATGCACATTTTCATTTGAAACCTCAGTTGTCAGTTTCCTAACATCGTTTTCCAAAGTAAGTGGTAATGGAGAACATTTTAAACATTTTAAACATAAATCCATACTACAAACTGCCAATAATGACATGATTGTCTGTAAATGTGTTCAAAATGCTGACTTGTTTATTTAAAAGCACCCCTAATATAAATTAAAGTAACTATGTAGCTGAAACCTCCATTACACTGTGTTTGAAATAGATATTCATACATGTGGGTCAAATTTAATGAATGATGAACTGAATAATGTAAAAAAAAAAAGATCTGCCCCACCTATATGTGTGGTCATGAGCTGATACTGGTGTGCATGTAAACACACTCACTGACTGTTTTCGAAAAGGATTCCAACATTATCTCCATCTCCCATTGTTCTAACAAACAGATTGTCCAGCCTCAAACTCACGCCATTGGTTGAGCCAATGTTGCTGTGTCGGGTTAGATGGGATGCTCAAACAAACAGTGTTTTGATAGCACCACACAGACCCACAATGTTTGCCCAATTCAGGAAGACAACCGATTTACTTATTGTTGACTTTGCATATTACAATAGGCAGGGATAGGAGAAAGTACACTGAGAAAAATAATCAAACATCACCTTTAAGGAATTATTATAAAATATAAATACATTTCCTTGTTTGATCTGAAGTACATTTTATTTGCTTTTGTACGATAAGGAATTTTGGTAATATGCTGGGTCACCACGAATTCAGAAGAAACTGAAATAGATGTTGTGAGACAGGCCTATGATGAATGAACATTCTCTCCTCTACATCTGGGCAAAATTGGGCTTAGAGGAATGCTCTCACATCTGGATGAGGTTAGACATTAAATCTTTATTTCAAATCTTAACGTCCCCACTTTGAGTTGGGAGATCTTGTTTACACAAAAACGAGATGTGTTGATCTGTTTTTTTTTTTGGCAAGATTTGAGGGAGACATCTTTATATTTATTATTCTTTTTTGTCTGTTACTCAACTGAAAATAAGTCCAGACCTTTGCCAGCAAAGCAGTTTGCCTTGTCTGATTTAATGAACTACATAATGAACAAAAAAATAAAAAACTATGTTCATCCTGCATTTATTATGTAAATGAATAGATACTTCCAAATTAGTGCCACATTCAAACAAATTAAATACTGATGAACTTTTTATATTGTGCATGACATTAAACCATCAAATCATTGTTAATCAAAACAATAACTTTCTTTGTACCATCTGTTCCATCCTAATTGCTTTACCCAATTTTTTTTAACAAATTATTTTGGAAAATTCTGCAGTATATGCTACATCAAAGTCATATGGGCTTACTCTGAAATGTTTCCTATTTTTATTTTCTTACAAATCTTCTTATCTGGTCTTACTGATACACGCTACTATACCTGCGTTTTTGCAGAATGATGAATATGTGGCTTGATATTGGTATTTGTGGCAGTTTTCTGATGAAATGACCATCAGAGTCGCTAAAACAACTATTATTTTTATTCTTTCACACAAATCATGAGTAAAACGGAAGATCATCTGTGCATAAACATTTACTTTTCGCCCTGTTTCTCACACAGCCTTATGACATTTAAACACTTTTACTATATCACATGACTTATATTTCATAACCTACTACATTTATACACTTATGTGACGAGGAGGAGGATGTGGCCAGGCCGTAACGATGGACACCCGACACTGAATCAGCTCAATCAGTTTGTTTGTGTGTGTCATGAAAATGATCTGGCTGTGATGATATTTTTGATATTACGTGGTTACTTTAAAAAATGGATATATAAGGAGCAGTGGTGGATTTAGACACAGGCAGTTGCCCATGGTGGCATCTTGCGGGAGGGGTGGCGGCACCACCAGCGGGTTTCGCCCAGGGCACCAAACAACTAGAACTGCTACTGATAAGGAGTGTGTTAAAGGAGAGTGAAATGTTCTCCCAAACAGATGAGGTTTTTAAGGTTAATAATCTATCAAATTTTAAATCTCCAAAATCTCACAACCCTAAACCTAACCAATATTGTCAGAAAAGCAAATGTTAGATGAAAAATGTGATTGCTGAAGGAACCACGTTGTTTTTTTAGATGCTTCTTTGGCACTTTCGACTCACATGTTGACTCGCTTACCCTTGTGAACCTGATGCTTGTCAAGCGCAACACTCTACCAGATAAACTATTATGCAGTTTGATCACACTTACTGTATAAAAGATTGTAAAAGTTGTTTTATGTAACGCAAATGTTAAAATGCATCGCCGTACAAGTCATGCGCTAGTAAAGTGTTTAGAAATCATAAGCAACAATGAGTGAAAAGTGTTTATGAACTCGTAATCCGCCATTCAACGTGTGATTCATCTGAAAGAGAAAAAACGAAACATTATTCTTGTACTGAAAAATGTCACCACAGGTTTTCTTCATGCAATCAGACTCTCGTAGTCAAGATTTTCTTTCTGACTCAAGTGATTGCACATTTCGAAGTTCTGCAACTGTATATGGGACACATCCTGTGATGGGACACATCCTGTGAAGACCAGCCTCCATGCATGAGATTTTGCTCTTTTGAAATTGTCGGAAGATGTTAGTGTCTCAGATGTCCAAATGATTTGCCCCCTGGAATAAATTAGTTTCTACCCATATAAAACATGACATGTTGTCTGTTTATGCCAAAAATACTTCAATTGCATCAATTAACTGAAGTAAACTCTTAGGCTGAGCATTAACAGCTTTTCCCATAAATAGGCCAAACAATAATGGCTGTTAAAACCAAATCAACATTAAATACAAAAGGAGCTGTAAATAATGCCCATTACTGTATAATAACACAATTAACACTCTGTTGGAGTGAATTTAAAATAATTGTCCATGCACTGTTACTGTAGATACAATCTACAATTTAATGTCACAGTTGATTTTATTGTAATAAATGGTTTCAGGTTTTGGAGCTGCTGAAATTTTTTTCCTCATATATATATATATATATATATATATATATATATATATATATATATATATATATTTAAAAAAAAATTTGTAAATAAACCACTTATTTCAGCTTCACATTCAACAATAGTTGCTTCTTAGACAGCAAATACATGCAAGACAGCTAACAGCTTCTGCAGAGGCACTTAAGCCATGGGCCTAGAATAAAAATAATGAAATATTTCAAATCTTAGATAGAAATAGGATATTTCATGCTATTTGTGACATTTTCCACTGAACTGTTACATTTCTGACCCTGTGTGGCCTATGCCTTTTGGGGGCATCCAACTGAAATTGAAATCTTTTTTTTTTAAAACTAAATTAGTTCTTAACAGTGTATGAGACATAAAAGGAATAATGGCATATGTCATTAGTCATGTCAAATCTTGCACTATGCAATATGCAGCAAGGTTGATTGCAAAAGAGATTTGACCGCAGTGGCGGATTAAAGGGTTTTCAGTAAATCACAATGCCAATTTCCATCTGGTAATCACACAAAGCTGTCATATGACTTCAGAGGACTCGGAGAATGGGTTAATGATGTCATGCCCGTTTTTTTGTATTGAATACACCTCTATGATAAAAATGTTCAAAGTCATTTAGATAATTGTTTTTTTTTTTTTTTGGTCTAACCATCCAAGGACAATATAAATACTTAAATGAATAAATAAAAGTCTCATAAATATTAGCATAAGTACTTTGTTGTAATATTTTATTATTATTATTTCTTAAGAAATAAGCAGTAAAACAATATCATTGTAAATGGTCATAATTTCCTTTAAGATTCTTTTTAGAATTTTTAAGCACATTTTTAAATTCACTAGTTCATTTTAAATGGTCCAGTGTAACAAGAGCATTTTAAATACACGTATCTATCTCGATTACTACAGTATGAGTTTAAAAAAGCTGCATGCACCGTAATTATAAGTGACCAATATGTAATGTAATTATTACAATATGTAATAATGGCTTTAATATGTTTTCTAATCATTATTATGTCTATTGTGTCTATGCGCATTCCTTAATGAGAGCGCTTGGTGTGCGCCTCTTATTAGAGAATGCTGTTGCTAATATTAAACTCAGTTCTCAATTATTGAGCACATGTGAGCCTCTCCCTTGTGATTGGTGGTCATTAAGTATTTCATTGATAAATGGTGTTCATAAAGAGGACGTTGTGTTTGTTATCTACCCTGTAAACTATTTAGTGCTTCTCTTGCATTTTGCAGCTCTGTTCTCTCTCCTTGCACGTTTGCTTTTTATTCTTGCGCCTGTACCCAACAGTATCAGTATTAATCTGTACTGTATATATGTTGATGTGGTGAGCTTAGTGTATAAGAGCCTTTTATGTTTTTAAGTGTTTTCATAATAATTTTGCCATTTCAGGTGCAGTGTGGCCCTGTATAACGCTAGCTGCTGCTTCTTCATACCTGTTTCTATACATCTGTTCCTGCGTGCTGAGTCGCTCGTTTGTGTTCACTGTGCCAGAACCACGCCTGGACACAAAGACTACATTTCTTTGAACTAGACACACAGTCTTAAGTATGTTTTTTTTTTTTTTTTTTTTTTTACATTTCTCATTGGTATCACCTCTGGCAAATGTATTTTTCAATGACTCACATACCACAGAAGTTGTTTGGACTACTTCTTTGAAACGTTGATGATGCTTTTTCTTCATAATTTTTGGAGCTTGACAGGTCCTGCTCACTGTTTGCTTTGTTGTTCGGAAACGGGCAGCATTAATATTAAAAATTTCTGCTTTTGAGTTCCATGAAATAAAGTCATACAGGCTTAGCTCAACATGAGGGTGAGTAAATGATGACACAATTTTTATTTTTGACTATTTTTTAACGATTCTTTTAAGGACGAACTCTGATGGCAACATTTAGTGAGGTGTTTTTCTTTCTTTCTTTTTTTTTTTTGCACCATTTGCTTTCAGAAGTCATGAAGTAGTCTAATCGATGGGCGCCATTCTAAGTGAACTTCCCTTGAGATTGTGTAGTAAAACCGATTATCAATTGTCTCAAAAATAAAATTAAAAAAATTATAAAAGCAATAAGAAAAGTGGCCTTGTTCCTGCGGGCTGTTTGCTTGCTGCCGGATCAAAGGTAACAATCATGGCTTTATTACATGGCCTCCACTTCATCTGATGACTTTCATGTCAGAGAAGGGCCTATCTGTCTAGATCCATACTTCATAAGAACAATTTTCTACATGCTTTCTTTTTATTCCTCTAGTACAGGGGTCGGCAACCTTTTTGACAATGTGTCATTTTTATCTTTTGATGCTCATTGCTGTGTACAACCCCCAAACTAAATGAATGAATCATGCAAATTACAACCCCATTGTTACAGTTTACTGCATTGTTTTGACTAATGTCGTCATGTTTGTTGTTCATTTTGAGTTATGGGGTATAATTTGGCAATAAACTATGCAAGTACATCATCACAAACGCTTCTAGCAGCCTTGCTGCATTCCGGAATGTGTCGATGAGATGGTGAAATCGTACAAGTTGGCTCAAACCAAAACGCTCAACTTTTATTAGAATTTTCAAATAGAATTTTCTTTTTGGGGTGAACCATCACTTTAAGAAAGCACACTGCACTCCTACCATTAGATATTAGATTAGATTTTTATTGCTCTTAAATGGATAGTTCACCCAAAAATGAAAATTATCTCATTATGCACTCACCCACATGCCATCCCAGATGTGTACGACTTTCTTTCTTCAGCAGATCACAAATGAAGATTTTTAGAAGATTATCTCAGCTCTGTAAGTTCATACAATGCAAGTAAATGGGTGTCAATATTTTGAAAGTCCAAAAAGCACATAAAGGCATCATAAAAGTAATCCATATAACTATAGTGTTTTAATCTACATATCTTCAAAAGTGATATGATAAGTGTGGGTGAGAAACAGATGAATATTAAATGTTTTTGTTTTGCTAGGAATTATTCTCCCTGTCCAGTAGGGGACAATATGCATGAATAATTTGAATCACCAAAAACAGAAGAAGAAGAATGTGAAAGTGGAGATTGACTGTGCAAGGAGGAGAATTTATAGTAAAAAAAGGACTTTAACTTTTTCTCATCTACACCTATCATTTCGCTTCTGAAGACATCAATATAACCACTGGAATCCTATGGATTAATTTTATGCTGATTTATGTGATTTTTTTGGAGCTTTAAAATGTTGGCACCCATTCACTTGCATTGTATGGACCAAAAGAGCTGAGATATTCTTCTAAAAATATTTGTTTGTGTTCTGCTGAAGAAAGAAAGTAATACATAATTAGTAATAATCTGGGATGGCATAATGGTGAGTAAATGATGAGAGAATTGTCATTTTTGGGTAAACTGTTCATTTAAGAGAAATAAAAATGGTATCTATTGGTAATAGTTGTGGTGGTTTTCTTAGCACCATTTTAAGAATGTAAAAAACAAAGGAATTAGAATGGTCTAACTGTGTTTCCAGATCCTTTCAACAAAGTCTCTTTTTCAAGGTAAATTAGTCCACTCTGTGGCCATTTTTGGAATGCTCTTGGGCAGTTTGGGCAGCTATTTTCCTATGTAAACAAATGTCATGACAATGCAGCTCCTAACTTCTTGAATGGGGAATGACTGAAATTTTAAAACAGTTTGTCAAGATTACGATAAATGAGCATATTTCAAATAAGCAGTAAAATCTGACAACACTGTGTGGCTGGGTGAGCAAGAGACAGACACACTGGGTGTTGTATCAGGCCTCGGAGAGGGATTTATTTAAAATGTCCAAAATAAAAGGGAATCTGGGGCCTTTGTGGTGGAGAAGGCTATGTGAAGGAAGAGTAGTGAAGACAGGGGAAGCTCTAGGTGATAGTGGGCGGGGTCCTGGTGGCCATGAAACACTCCCCTCCTTGGTCCAAGGCGCATGGGGCTGCGGCTTCACTAGAGTGCCCTGGCTTCCCTGGGCCTTGGCACTTAAGGGGAATAGTGGCCCGGCATTCTGGCCCGTTGGCCATGACGCATGCTCTAATCCCCAGCGTAGCATCAAATTCGTTCTGGTGTGTCCTGGACCTGCAAAGACTCCTGAAGAGAGACGTGCTCGGTGTTTAAAGGAAGTGGTGATTAGGCTCTTCATTGGGTTCAGGTCAGCCCCATCATGGGCTGCCAAACGGGGAAAAGTCACCGCAGGCGATGATCCACGGGAGGGGCGTTTCGTTCTGTCACAACTGGTATAAGAAATTGTAAGTTTTAAACTCAGATTACACAAAAAAAATAAAAAATGTACTGTCTTGTATAGCTAATGTGCATGCGTGTGCATGATTGACAGGCGATTTCTTTATCTAAAAGACCATTGGCTATTTTACCTGTAAGGTGGGATGTCCTTTCTACATCCGTTGACCGTTGGCTGCCATTGGGCATTCCAATTTCTCCCATTCATTTTTATAGAAGTGACCTATCTCCGCTAAATAGTCTCTGTTTTGACAAGCAGGAAATGTTTATGGAACAGTTAGTCCACTTAATGTCACCAACGAACAGTCCTTGAAATGGACTTTAAGGAAAGTGAATAGTGATTCCAGACAAACATCTTGTGTTATGACGTCTTCATGTTTGGTTACAATATGCACAGGAACCAATGAGATTTGATGTTATTTTACACCATATTTGATAATAATCTTTTTTGCATTGGCTGTTTATCAAACAAAGTGGTCGTATGACTTCAGAAGACTTATAGTGCGAGTCGTATCGACTACTTTTACTGTGGTTTTATGGTTTTTGGTTTGTTCTTTATAAAGCTTGACAGCCCCAAGGTAATTATTCTGCTTCATTATATGGCAAAACATTTTTTTGTGAATATTTTTGTGTTTCATGGACAAAAGAAGGTCATACGGGTTTGGAGTGACATGATGGTGAGTAAATAATGACATAATTTACATTTTTAATAGTTCTGGTGAACTATTCCTTAAAGAAGTTTGGAACAGCCATTCACAATTAGTGTCTAGTTTTAAATGTTCAAACATGACAGAGATGTCCGAACTGTTTTCTGTTATCCAGGCAAACAGGGTTACCTCGGTCTCAACTACTGCCTAAAGATCTCTCCACATTTAATTGATTGACTATATGTGATGTTGCTGGGAGGGAATGTAATTTTGCCCCACTTGTAAATTGATTTAATCATTTATACACATTCAGTCGCCTCTGTCATTACTAATCAGAATATTGTATCCCTCTATAGCAAGCCGGTCATCTGTCCTTTCTCTTTATAAGTTCATCATTAGCCTTTAGTGTGTCAGACAAAATCCAAATATAGATGTTTATTGAGACTTTAATGATTAAATACCAGTGATAATGTGTTATATATGTTTAAAGCATACCCATTGGAAAATACAAAACAATGAAATTTTCATTTATATCTGAATTGTTTCTCCTACCCAACAGTGAGTTTAAATGAAGAGCAGATTGAGACTCTGGCTTTAGTCTCCTACTTCTGATTTTTTTCTCCTAAGAAATTATAGGAGATACATCTGAGACAAAGTTGACACTTAAATTAAATTAAATTGAGAACTCCATGTCCAAGTCTTCAAGTCTCTTGAGCTATAAAAACAACCTTTGAGCTTTCCTCTATTAATTTGTTCATTCTAAAATGATGAAAGCAATTCTCTTCCAGCTTTATATTGTTTCCCTATCTCACTCTATTTCTCTCTTCTCTGTGGTGAGAGAAAGTGGAGAACATGCTTAATGGACACTTAAGAAGACACTTGTGTAGATGGCAAATTTTCAGCTGTTAGAACACTGGTAGCATGCCTTGAATTTCACACACTCACAAATTAAAGATTCAGGAAAAATTCAGGATTTTTTTTTTTTTTAGATGTTTGAAATGTATTGTACATTTGAATATGATTTTAGTCCATTTGGCACATAGTGATGCCAGAAATTACAGAATGAGAATTAGCAGTTTTCTAAGGACAAGTTTTAATCTTATTTTAATCTTGTGCAGTTTGATATCTCAAATAAGATATTTATTTCCTTAGAGACTTGAGTTTCTAAAGAAGTCATTATTAGTAATCAAATTGTCCTTGATATTTTAAGGTAGGGTACTAACCTTATAGGCACAGTAGCAATCAATTGTCTTGTAACCCCTTAAATTATATCACAAAATAAGTTTACGGTTAAAACGTTCAAGTCTCCGGAGGCATGCTGTAAATCAAGCATATATCATAACTTTTCATAGAACACCATCACTTTTGCATTTTTGTTACATAAAATAACAAAATAAGGCCTAAACAAACATTCTCAAATAAGCGACACCTAGAGGTAGGTGTGCGGTAGAAATATGAATATGAATATAAAAGTCTTTCACATAGCTCTTAACAGTGTCATGACTTACTCTTTTTTTTATATAATTATATTATCTTCCCTGAGGTCTATGTACAGTATAATGTTAGTTGTTTGATTGCACTAAAACAGTCATAAATTAGTCATATATAATCATTTTCCACCCTGTTTCTGGCCCTCTGTCTGAAACACTCAGTTTCAAGCTCTCTGGCCCTTTAAGACTCCAGTGTAAACACCCACTGTTCTGATTGGCCAACAGTGTGCAGCCCCTCAAATACAGCCATATTTGAAATGCAATCTGAAGAAAATAAACAAACTCCACAAGACAACAACCTTTATAAAACTACATTTCTGGATTAACATATAACGCATTTCATCTGAATTTAAATATTAAACTGTTCATGCAGCATCATAAACTATCAAACAGTCATGACATATGAAATATTCATGAATGAAATTGTTAACTTGTAGATTTGTGGTCCAATACTGTTTTAACTGCTCCATCTTTCAATAACAATTCCTTTGCAAAGCTTGAATAATATTGTGAATGTTTCACAAGCAATCCACACTGAAATAAGCCGAAAACACAAAAAAATTAATCCTGAAATGTTCTGAATATGGAAACGTAATGCAATCCATGGTGATGTTGGGTGCTTCAGCAGGCCAAAGCAGAGATGCTGGTCTTCTCATCTCGTATATTCCCTGTTTGTTTACACACAGAATGGCATGTGTTTCAGTCAGATGGCAGCAGCAAAATGAGAAGTTACCACAATATTGCCGGAAGCGCCTCAAAACAATCAAAGACGTCCATCTACAGTAGTGCACGTTTACAAAAGACCATCAATTTAAAAAGGGTACAGGACTCCTTCAAAACAGCAAGAAACAGATCTCCTTTTTAGAGTCATAACTTGAAATTGTGTCTTTTAAAAGCAGTGTGACATGCATGATAATGGTCGAAGACGTTCGTCTAGTGCATGTTTATGTAGAAAAACATTTAAATCCAGATAGGCACATGAAGGTGTTCTGTGTAAGTTCTCTTAAAAGTGTGGATGATCTCCCAAGGGCTTCTCTCTTCACCTGTGTAACTGAGCACCAGAGGATGGGGCAGTGACAATAAATAGATGTTGATTACTTGCTGAAGAAGCAAGAAATATGCAATCATATGCAGATGTATTTGCTCCTTATGGAGTCACAAGTTCCACAAATTCCAAACTAGATGTTTTTGAAGCTTGATTTAAGTTAATGCTCTTTTTCTATGGATGACGAAGTTTTCAGTTCTGAAACTTACAGTATGTTTTTATAGTAAAAATGAACTCTTATATGTCAAATATGACCCCTTTAAAAGAAGGCTGAAAGAATTGGAAGGAAGAAAGGAAAGAAGGAAGTCCATAGAAACATTGCTGTCACTAATTCACTGTACAGTACATCGAATCGCAATGGAAATAGAAAACAAAAAAACACTTTTCTATGCTTAAAATTTGGTTCAGACTGTTAGGACAGGTTTGTCTATTGCAAGTACAGATAGAAAGATAGAAAATTTAAGCCTTTAATGTTGAAAGTGAAATTATGTAGAGCCAAGCATATCATAGTGGTTACGTGAACAATGTACACTTTCTGTTGATGGAGAGATATGCAATGTCTTACTGACGATACAATCTCAAGGGCTTCACACAATCCGTATAATTAAATGAGTGTAGAGTCAATTACTATGCATTAATTGTTCCTCAAATCCATATATTCTGTGTGATTTATTACCAGTGCAATGATGAATAAACTAATTTCTCCTTAAAGCTCTGACAATGTATGCACATTTCAAGAGACTGTTTTACCATTTTAGAAGCATTGAAAGGCAGATTAATTAAATATTGTAACCTACATAATTTTTTTCAAAGCAGAATAAATTTTTTATCATGTCACCCAAATTTTATTGCTCAGAGGTGTTGTATTAGAGCTGAGTTCCCACTTACTTTTCTCAGATATTTCTCCGAAAATTCTTTTGAAAAAAATCTATAAAAATAATAATAGAAGCAAATAAGACAAGAACATCAAGAATATAGAGCTGTAAAATCATTGCTTATAGCATAGCACAGATCATTTGAAATCTCGACTTTTATTGCTGCTGAGACATTGTTGAAATTTATCTGATAAACACAAGATATCTGATAAGCAAAAGTTTCAATTTGCTCTCCAACTAATTTCGTTGCTGTCTAGGAAAAACAATTGAGATATCAAGAAGATCTTTTTTTTGAATGTTTCTTTCTAATGGCATGCATATTTTTATGCAATATTATACCAACTATAGAATTCTATAGCTTAGTTTGGTTGGTACACAAGCAATACATTTTCTTAAAAGTTTCTACTATGGTTTGCTCAAGTAGGTTATGTCTTTTTACACTCTTTTTGTTAATACTACTTTTCCACTGAGAAAGCTGATCTTCAGAAAGCTGACAGCGTCTCTGCTTGGGAGTGAACACACATGCTCCATCTCTCTCTCTCTCTCTCTCTCTCACACACACACACACACACACACACACACACACACACAAGCACACACATACATCCTTGTTTATCACATAACTTGTTCGAAACAGCTCAAGCCGTGATACTATTTCTGAAGTGAGTTTTTTTTAATTACTAACGGAGGCTTGGACGCATCATTTTGTTTGAACCAGCAACATCAGATCCGTTGTGTAAGAATACTTTCATGCACAAATGCACTTTTATTTAATTTTACTAACTGTTGTATATAAGCAATATCACACTCGCAATTGTGCTATATGTCCCTAAATCAGCACTACTGTGATAACCTATGGCACTTGGCCGATTGCACTCTTGCTTGTGTGATATTGCTTAAATATATATATATATATATATATATATTAGGGCTGTCGATTTAACTTGTTAATTCAGTGCGATTAATTTTACAAAAAATATTGCGTTAAAACAATTTACGCATTTAATCACATGCCCACGGATCATAATAAGGAAGATTCCTGAGAAATGCAAGCTTGTAGATATATTCTGTACATTTTATCTGCAGGTGGAAAAAAAAATTCATTTATTTTGGGGTTGTCCCGACTCGACTTGTTTTTGGTCTGATTTCTGCAAGATTGTTAGGGATCATATAATTCACAGCTTTCAACTTTGTTTTGAAAATATTTTATTATTTTTTTTTTTTGCTATGACATGTCTCTTCATAAGGAATATTATTTGATTAATGTTCTGCTTTTGTTGGCAAAGTTTAGTAAATAAATGTAATAAATTCATTACAAGTATGGTGGTTATAAACCATTAGTTTTAATTTTTAATTCAGAGGTTCAGCAATACCTAAGAACAATTTCCAATTTGAGTAACAAGAAAGCTGTTTAAAGCTTTTATTAAACTGTTTATTTATTTATTTTCCTTTTTGTTGTTGTTTGTTTTAATATACCTCTTGGCTCTAGATGTAAAAGTTTTGTAAGAATTAATTTTAAAAAATGTCTGACGCAGGTGTACATTGATGGGTCCTTAAACAAGCCCTCATAATAAATCTCCAACTGATTGACAAATTGACTTGTGAAATGGATTGCTGTGAACTGTGTGCCAATGATTGACTTATGATCAATAATATGGTAGTAAACAATACATTGTATTCTAAAGCCGCTTTTTGTATGGCCTTATCAATGATTAACTCTTCTGCCACAAGAATGTAATGCATTTGAATTATCTGAATATTTTTTATTTATATATATAGATATATCATTTTTTAATATTTAAAGATAACTATGTATAATTATATATTGATATAAATATGTATAATCATTATATATTGAATTATTGTTATATGAGGGGCTTAATAATAACAGCCCTAATATATATATATATATATATATATATATATATATATATATATATATATATATATATATATATATATAAAAAATACAGATGTATTTAATATGTACAACCTTATACACTTTTATAGATATATTTGCTTAATAAATGTATTCCTAAATAGAATTACAGTTTGAAAATAGGGTCAAATACAGATCTAATATTTTGCTGCATTACATTGACAATATTTGTAAATCGAAAGGCAACTATTCATGTTGTTCAAGAATTATCATCAATGCCACTGTGCAAACTAAATTTGCAGACAACAGCCATACAGGCAGTCAGCATATGTAAACAGTTTAGTGCCATCACAAATATTCAGTCAGAAAGCAAAGACATCAATGTAAATAAGCGCAGCTGAAGCAGAGAGAAAGCAAATGCGTCCGATTTACATATCTGTCACATTTTCCTTTCATTTATGATGTCTCCATATGCACATACACGCCTATGACAAATACAACCCGTTGTATTTATTTGTACTCAACCCATACAGTACAAACAGCGTATATTTTCAGATGCACAATAATTGAAAAGCCAAGATGGATGCGAGCTCTGTAAATATCACTTCAAACAAGGTTAGAGATGGTATAATGATGAATGTGTTTCTGTTTAGCAGCATGGAGGGAAAAGTCAGACAAACATGAAAACTGTTGGGACAATCACTCAATTAGATGACCTGACAGAGAGCGTTGTTTTCTCTCACACAGGTGGAGCTTATTGTTTACCCTCATTACACACACTGACTGCTGTAAATCAATGGTTTACACAATCAAAGACAAACTCATCATGATGCCTAAACTACCATGCTTAAAAGACCACCTAAAACCAGTCTAAACCAGTAGACTGTTCTTTTCTGGTGTCCCAGTCTGGCCTGCATTTCCCAAAAGCATTGTAAGCCTAAGTAGATCGTAGAAACCATTAGTGCCAATGGTCTTAATGATCAACTTAAGCTCACAATGCTTTTGGTAAACACAGCCATGGTCAGTTAACTTATTTAAAAGGGGTGTAGGAACTGGCTGCACTAGCTGAGCATCAGCCTAGTCAGGCAGGGTGTCCATATTAAACCAGCTAAGACCAGCCAGCCAACCATCCTTTTTTTTTTTTTTAAGTGGGAATATATTGTAAAACACCATGGCTTTGCTTCAAATTTAGGCAGGACAATTATGCTGCCTTTTAAAATATCTTGATTTAGCTAAATCATAAGGCAGCTTATCGCAAGCCCTTTTGACATTTAATCATGTGCAGGGTATGAATAATATATATATATATATATATATATATATATATATATATATATATATATATATATATATATATATATACTGTATATATATATATATATATATATATATATATATATATATATACACTGATGAGCCAAAACATTATGACTACTGACAGGTGAAGCGAATAACGCTGTAATCTCCTAACAAGGCCACACGTCAAGGTCTGGGTTGATTAGATGGTAAGCAAACAAGCAGTTTTCGTAGTTAACGTATTGGATGCAGAAGAAATGGGCAGGAGTAAAGATCTGAGTGACTTTGACAAGGGCCAAATTGTTATGGCCAGATGACTGGGTCATAGCATCTCTGAAATGGCAAGGCTTTTGGGGTGCTCCAGGTCAGCAGTGGTGAGTACTTACCAACAGTGGTCCGAGGAGGGACAAACCACAAACCAGTGACAATGTTTTGGGCACCCAAGGCTCATCGATGCACAAGGACAACAAAGGCTATCCCATTTAGTCCAAACTGACAGAAGGTCTACTGTGGCACAATTTACAGAAAATGGTAATGATGGTTACAGGAGGAATGTGCCACAACACACAGTGCATCGCACCCTGCTGCGTATGGGGCTACGTAGCCGCAGACCGGTCAGAGTGCCCATGATGTCCCCTGTCCACCGTCGGAAACACCTACAAGGGGCATGCGAGCATTGGAACTGGACCTTGGAGCAGTGGAAGAAGGTTGCCTGGTCTGATGCGTCCCGTTTTCTTTTACATCACGTGGACGGCCGTGTATATGCCATTTACCTGGGGATGTAATGGCACCAGGATTCACTGTGGGAAGATGACAACCGGTGGGGGGAGTGTGATGCTCTGGGCAATGTTCGCCTGGGAAACATGCACATATTTGTTTTTCATTAGAGGCAATGTTAAATGTTATTGTGAAACCTAGAAATAAATAAATAAATTATAAACTTAACTATAACTAAAAACATACTGTTTTGTTGATCATAGCTGGCCAAGCTGGTTTTTAGCTGGTTTAACTTGTCAGCCAACTTCTTTCCCAGCCTGACCAGCTGACAAATGAAAAGTAAACCCACTAAAACTAGCAAACAGGCCAACCTGACAAGGCTGGGAGACCAGTTAAGACCAGCACAGGCTTATATTTTTTGCCTTTTTTTCTTTTTTTTTTCTTTCTTTCTTTCTTTTTTTTTCAGAAGGAAAATACTTAAATGAGAACAAAATACAGCTATGGCTGGTAATGTATAAAATTTTTTAATAAAATTAATTATGCAATTGAATAATCAAATTAATCACAAATTTGATCCAAGATGGCAGCGCGGTAACACACAGCGGCAGCTCCGAATCCAAAATGGTGCTATTTTTGTTGCTATTTTTGTTTCTTAGCCAACTTTTATGGCACATGGACATCAGAGCAACTGGTGTTCATGTTTACCATTGCCAGACACTGCTCAAATACACGATTCATGCAACAACCAAGCTGCATGATGATCTGCAGGAGAAGCTACGTGACCTCGGCTTTCTGGAGAGACCAGGCCTCCAGTCCTCAGCATCGCCTAATGCCGGTGGAGGGGTCGTTGTAAGCGATGTGCGAGGAAGTGGAAGTGCGGCAAGAGGGCGGGGATCCATGCTAGGCTAAAAAAAAACCCTAGCCATCTGGCTCTCCTGTCTATCCTGCTCTCAAATATTTGCTCCCTGGACAATAAACTGGACTACATCTGACTCTGCATTAGAAACTGTTGCGTCTTTGTTTTCACAGAGACGTGGCTCAACCAGAAGCCGTGGATGACTGCGGAGGTGCGTGCACTTTTGAGGACCCGAGACTCCACCTTCAGAGCAGGCGACAAGGTGGCCCTAAGAACAGCAAGGGCCAAACTGTCCCGGGCCATTGGAGAGGCAATGCGCGCACACGCCCAGAGAATCCACAGTCACTTCCAGGACAGAGGCAACATGCGGCGCATGTGGCAGGGCATCCAGGCCATCACAAAATACAGGACAACATCAGTTGCATGTGACAAAGTTGCCTCTCTTCCAGATGCCCTGAATGACTTCTACGCTTGCTTTGAGGCACGGATCGACGTGGCGTTGAGCAAGACCACCCCTCCTCCCAACGACCAGGTGCTCTGTCTTACCACGGCTGATGTGAGGTAAACTCTACAGATTCAACCCATGGAAGGCTTCTGGACCAGACAACATTCCTGGAGTGTTCAGAGGATGTGCAGACCAGCTGGAAGATGTTCTTACCGATATCTTCAACATCTCTCTGAGCAGCAAAATTTTTTTTAACACATTATTTTATTATATATATATATACATGTATATATATATATATATATATATATATATATACACTCACCTAAAGGATTATTAGGAACACCTGTTCAATTTCTCATTAATGCAATTATCTAATCAACCAATCACATGGCAGTTGCTTCAATGCATTTAGGGGTGTGGTCCTGCTCAAGACAATCTCCTGAACTCCAAACTGAATGTCAGAATGGGAAAGAAAGGTGATTTAAGCAATTTTGAGCGTGGCATGGTTGTTGGTGCCAGACGGGCCGGTCTGAGTATTTCACAATCTGCTCAGTTACTGGGATTTTCACGCACAACCATTTCTAGGGTTTACAAAGAATGGTGTGAAAAGGGAAAAACATCCAGTATGCGGCAGTCCTGTGGGCGAAAATGCCTTGTTGATGCTAGAGGTCAGAGGAGAATGGGCCGACTGATTCAAGCTGATAGAAGAGCAACTTTGACTGAAATAACCACTCGTTACAACCGAGGTATGCAGCAAAGCATTTGTGAAGCCACAACACGCATATCCTTGAGGCGGATGGGCTACAACAGCAGAAGACCCCACCGGGTACCACTCATCTCCACTACAAATAGGAAAAAGAGGCTACAATTTGCAAGAGCTCACCAAAATTGGACAGTTGAAGACTGTAAAAATTTTGCCTGGTCTGATGAGTCTCGATTTCTGTTGAGACATTCAGATGGTAGAGTCAGAATTTGGCGTAAACAGAATGAGAACATGGATCCATCATGCCTTGTTACCACTGTGCAGGCTGGTGGTGGTGGTGTAATGGTGTGGGGGATGTTTTCTTGGCACACTTTAGGCCCCTTAGTGCCAATTGGGCATCGTTTAAATGCCACGGCTTACCTGAGCATTGTTTCTGACCATGTCCATCCCTTTATGGCCACCATGTACCCATCCTCTGATGGCTACTTCCAGCAGGATAATGCAACATGTCACAAAGCTTGAATCATTTCAAATTGGTTTCTTGAACATGACAATGAGTTCACTGTACTAAAATGGCCCCCACAGTCACCAGATCTCAACCCAATAGAGCATCTTTGGGATGTGGTGGAACGGGAGCTTCGTGCCCTGGATGTGCATCCCACAAATCTCCGATCAACTGCAAGATGCTATCCTATCAATATGGGCCAACATTTCTAAAGAATGCTTTCAGCACCTTGTTGAATCAATTCCACGTAGAATTAAGGCAGTTCTGAAGGCGAAAGGGGGTCAAACACAGTATTAGTATGGTGTTCCTAATAATCCTTTAGGTGAGTGTGTATATATATATATATATATATATATATATATATATGCAAGGAAGCCCCTAGCACGGAGCTTGGATGCGTGGCTTTCACTTCCCAACCTGTCACACTGGCTGGCCTGGACCATTCGACTCGGTTATGCAATTCAGTTTGCCAGGCCTCCGCCCCCCTTCACGGGCATCCGCTTTTCCGCAATACACGGCGAACATTCCTGCGTGCGGAAATCGCAACTCTCTTACTCAAAGACGCGATAGAGCCATTCCATCCAACCAAGATGAAGAAGGGTTTCTACAGCCCTTAATTCATCGTACCCAAGAAAGGCGGCAGCTTACGACCGATCTTGGACTTGCGAGTTTTCAACCGGGCTTTGCACAAACTCCCGTTCAAAATGCTCACGCAATAACACATCTTAACTTGTGTCCGGCATCTAGATTGGTTCACAGCGGTAGACCTGAAGGACGCGTACTTTCACGTCTCAATACTGCCATGACACCGGCCCTTCATGTCGCGTTCGATGGCCAGGCATATCAGTACAAAGTCCTCCCCTTTGGCATGTCTCTGTCCCCTCGAGTCTTCACGAAAGTAGCAGAGGCAGCCCTAGCCCCACTCCGAGAAGCCGGCATCCGCATACTCAATTACCTCGATGACTGACTCATTCTGGCCCACTCCCGAGAGTTACTATGCACCAGGTGCTCAGGCACCTCAGCCGATTGGGGCTTCAGGTCAACTGGGAAAAGAGCAAGCTCGCCCCGGTTCAGAGCATCTCTTTTCTCGGCATGGAATAAGACTCAGTCTCAATGTTAGCACGTCTCACCAGCGAGCGTGCGCAGTCAGTGCTGGAATGCCTCGCCACCTTCAGGCCGGGCACATCAGTCCCTTTAAAACTTTTTCATTGGCCTATCACACTCAGGCCTTTTTTCATAGATCAGAGGCATATTCGGCGCTCAAGAGAGACCCCTAGTGTCGCTTCTTCGACATAACGTCTCGTTCCCTCCATCAGGGAACGGAGGTTACATACGTAACCTAGACGATTTCCCTCACTATTTGCATGTGCCACCTAATTATTAGAATCACATTGTTAGCTTAGCTACAAGCTAAGAATAAACTTCACTGGAATGAACTGTGAATCGAGGCCCATGCATTTTGCATGGGGAATACTTACAGATTTGCTGCCTATGTAGCATTGTCCAAATCAATCACTTATGAGCAGGGTTGGGAGGGTTACTTTTGAAATGTATTTCACTACAGATTACTTTAACATATTAACAGATTAATTCTAACATATTCACTAATAATTTTTAACTTAAATATCTTATGCAGTGTTGTTTCTAAAACAAGATCAATAAAATTGATCTTGTTTTAAAGTTTTCTTTTAGATATTTTTACAGGAAAACAATAAAAAAATTATTATCAAGAATTTTACTGATAAGAATATGATGGTGTCTGGTAACACGTGCATGTAAAATGGCTAGAATTTGCATTTTAGCTTAGCGTAAAGCTGACAATTTACACAAGGTTTATTCTATTTCTTCTGCTACAAACTTAATTCAAACTTACTTCTCTGTCTGCGTGTATGAATTTAACACATCATGAGAAAGTGTTTCACCGCTGTTCAAATGCACTTTTGATCGCATCATTTATATGTATATATATTTTCCATCTGAAAGAACAAAATATTAAATGAAACAAATGACAATAAAATTCAAAGTAATCTCAACAGTAATCAAAATACTTTTTGAATGTAACTATTCTAATTACCAATTATTTAAATTGTAACTGTAGTGAAATACAGCTACTTATATTTTGTATTTTAAATATGTAATGCTGTTACATGTATTCCGTTACTCCCCAAACCTGCTTATGAGGTTACATTTCAGTTAGGGTCCTCAGTCAGAAGGCTGATGCCTGTATATAGGCATTAGACAGCAAGAAGGATTTGAAACAGAGTACATATTGCTCTTTCCATACTTGCTTTGCTAGGAAACTCTGAAAAAAACTTAAGAGTTGTATGCCAGATATTGCAAAGTTTACACGGAAGAAATCTGTGACTTGTAATTCATTATACCTTGAAAATTACAAAGTGCTGCCATTCACTGTAGTGTGAGATAACACTTATCCTGAAGCATCCGTGCACAGACTGATGGAACATGCTCTGTGGAGCAATAGATTAGCAATTAATTTGCATTAATAATTAAAACCAATTAAATGGGGAACTGCACATGTCATTGGTTATAGAGTTGATTTAGGAGAGTCCAGTCGGATGTCTCAAAAGTAATTAGATACACAAATGGTTTGCAGAACACTGCACACACCTATATTAGTCAAACTACTTGGATTAAATAGAATCTATGAAATCATATGGCGCAACAGAGTGGGAAAAACTTATGCTTCAGGATATCCATCCAGCTGGAACATCAGCTAATCTCTTAATTTGTAATTAGTTATTTGTTTGTCTTTTACAACTGGTTTTGTTTCAGGACCCAGGTTTTACACTGGACAGAAGTAAAGAAAAATGTACTTAATTTCAAACCTTGAAATTTAGTTATATTACAATTAACTGCAGAGGCAGGACAATGTGCATTCTATTAACATGACATACTGTTGGCAGAATGGGATAATTGACAATTTTGGTTTCTTTTTATTTCTTTTATTTTCTTTTTTCTTTTCTCCCCAATTTTGGCATGCCCAATTCCCAATGCGCTCTAAGTCCTCGTGGTGGCTTAGTGACTCGCCTCAATCCGGAGGACGAATCTCTGTTGCCTCCGCATCTGAGACAGTCAATCCGTGCATTTTATCATATGGCTTGTTGAGTACATTAACACGGAGACCTAGCATGTGTGGAGGCTTCACGCTATTCTCCGCGGCATCCACACACAGCTCACCACGCACTCAACTGAGAGCGAGAACCACATTATTGAAACCACGAGGAGGTTAACCCAATGTGACTCTACATACCCTAGCAACCGGGCCAATTGGTTGCTCAGGAAGCCTTACTGGATTCAAACATGCGACTCCAGGTGTGGTAGTCAGCATCTTTACTTGATGAGCTACCCATGTCCTGACCACTTTGTTTTCTAAATGTCTCTTGAATTCATTTTTTATTTGATTTTTTTTTATGCTAGCAGTAACCAGTAATTCAATGAAGAAATATAAGATTTTGCATTTCACAAACATCCAAGTGAACCTGTGTTTAATTCCTAAAATCCACCTGAAATGGTATACCACCCAGACATATTTGCAACATAATAATATGGGATTCATGCAACCTATACATGCATACAGTACAATACAGCTAACATGTGAATACCGATACAGTCATAATGTTGCCTTCAGTTTGTGGTGGTTCTAAACTGTGATGTTCTATCACATGCAATTTACACCAGTAGAAAAATGTTCAATGCTTTTTTATTCTCTTTCTGAATCGAAGCGAAAGAGGACAGAAAACAAAGTAAGAATAAGATGAGATAAAATTAGCACATTTTGGCAGTTCTTCATTGTCAAGTTAGTTGTCGACTTTACCCTTAATGACATGTACTTAATGAGAAGAGACATGCAGGAGAGAAGATCTATTTTCCAGCGCTCATGTGTGGAAGAGTTTAACATGCTTTTTTTATACACTGCCACTCTTTCTCTAATAATGGACAGACTTATTCTGGTGTAAAAAAAGGGGTTTTAACTGAGAGTTGATTGATGCTTAACCTGTTGATACACAGTCGCCCGCATGCGGTAGTGACTTCACTCTGCTTACATTTAATATACAACATACCATCTATAAATGTAATTAATGTTAACAAATTATACATATTTTCAACATTGATATCCGATCTCTGTTTCATGATAGCAATGCTCCAGAAACAGCAATTTAGTTATTTGTGCAGGAGTAAAAATGAAAACATGCAATATCAAAACGGGACTTCATACCTTTGTTATGAAAACGCGATCGCCAGATGAATCCAGTTCGCCAAACTTGGGTCAATCGTCCATGACAAGGGTTCATTGAAAAACATCCAATAGCACATTTTGTCCATAAAAGTGATAAATCTGATAAATATTGATATATTCTCCATTGTTTACATGTGATCTCGCCTGAAAGAATTACCCTTCATCATCGTTCTTCAACAAACTGCAATCTGAACAGCATTCATGTTGCGAAACTGTATATTATCTTATATATTAGAGTCTCATAAAGAAAACAAGCCATCTCCAAAGTCTATTTTTAGAAATGCGGCATAGTTTTATTCAGAATAGCCGAGCAGTGCAGTCAGATTTAGTGTCGTCTTGAAATTCGGAGCCGTAATTTTACTCTGTACGCTTACAGCGATTTTACAGAGAATAAAAGCTGCAGGAACCTCATTTTTTGTTCGATCATCTTCAAATTTAAAACAAAACTTCTTCAGACTCGTGGCTTTGAGAACTTTGTATTTATGGGTTGTTTGGCACTTTTATTATTGTTTTTTTAGATTATAAAAACACATTCAGCACAAAATATTTCCATTACTATAAACTTCAGCTTTATTAATATATAAATATTAATTCTGAAACTTGGCAAATAAAGCCCCTTGAAGTGTCTTCTTTCAAAAGATACTACAACTGTGTCCATATTCCAAAGGGTCCAGTAAATACAAACATTTAATGTCATTTTTATGGTTTGTGCTCAAAAAGGGGGCGCGTATCAACTGGTTAATGGTCATATTGACAACTCCTTGGCCTTTATAAAATGATCAAAAATTCATCCATTAATTTTTTTTACCCATATGGATATCATAAAATTCTACATGAAAGTGTTCTAAGCCATGAAAAAACTAAAATTACAAACTTTGATTTTTGAAGCAAAAAGCATTTGAATATAAAAAGACAAAGGTATGTGTATTTAACGCCTTTAATGACGGAATGAACTACAATCCCATGAAGTATTCCAAATGACGGAATTTAGTTAAAAAAATATATATAACTAGTTTGAAAGTGTAAGGACACAGATTCTGTCATTCACAGTGCATCAACTGGAGTGGACAGTCGCTGCAGAGATCTACTGGTGCGATTTGTCCACTGCGATTCTCGGATTGGTAGATCTTTCTCCACAGGACTTAGATATAAATTTTGAAGCAGGGACGTGAGTCATATCTAGAGACTAGAATAACATAGAGACTTGGAGGTGGGCTCTTTTGATGTGGACCAGTAAGCAACCATGCATCTAACATACTTTTTCATACATTTAGTTCAAAGTAAACATGTTTGTTTAGCAGACATATTCTCAATAGCACTTAAGTACAGTAGCTGTCTCCCATGATATAGTGAACATTGCTCATTCCAGTTTGACGGATGTCAAGGATGAATAATATATTGTCCACACTAAATATTAATTATTAGAGGATTTGTTTGGCATGATGGAAATCCAAGAGTAAAAGTCATGGTACAGAATATCTCTCAAAGCACCCTGAGTTAACCCAGATATTGCACATAACTCTCAACTTGTTACTCATTTCACTCAACATTATATTTAAACCAATTATTAAAGTTTAATAATACATCCCTTATTTAAGCCCCTTTTTAAATGCGTGTTTCATTAAATAAAAACGACTTAATTCCCCAAAGGATGTTCGCGCTTACCCAACTGTCATTCATCACTGGAGTTTTGAGTTAAGGGTTACAGCATAATTTTTTGCCTCAGGACACATTTCAACCAGTCTGAACTCACATAAACTTCGGCAAGTGTGTACCAATTTTTCTTTAGCCAAAATCGGTATATACTGACAGAATTTAAAACACTGCCTTCAGAGGCTTACGTGGTAAATGTTTCAGAGCACATTAACAATTGTGACATGCATTTATATCCGGGATACATTTTTATATCCAGAATAATTGTTTTCAGCTGAACAGGGTGTAAAACATTGAAGAAAAATACTTAGTTTATTTAATCTACCCCCAACCAAAACCCAAATCTAACCCTAACCATTAGTAGAGACAAAATGCAATGTTAGGGATGAAAAAACAGCCTCCTTATCACGCTTGTGATTGTTTATACAAACGTGATTACTCCCTCATTTGAACGGGGATTACACTGTGGTCTCACATGCAACTGACGCAACGTGCTACCAGTCATGGCACTAGGGAAAGTAATTGTTGTTGAGCCATTCCATCGATGACCGATGAGAGATAGGGCATGTCAGTCAGTCGGCATACTGTTGCCGATCCTAGGGTACCGGAACTTTCGGAAACAGCATGCCGATTCCCCAAGTGATCGTGTTGCAGTTTTCAGCACTCTGATCAATTCACCAATTTAAAACGGGCTCAAGACATTTGGATCATAATAAGCATTTTTTTGTTTTCTCGAGAGAAAATATTTTGTGCTGTATCCGTGCTTGCCATAGTGCAGCAAAGCAAGACTATCTGTGAAATGTGAGATAAAGAGACTACATGCAATTGAGTCCTAACTGTAGTAATTAACCCTCCTATTGCATTCAGAATCTGCAAATGCCTTTTGTTTTAGCGGGTCAATTTTATGCTTATAAAACATTCATTACAGTGGTTTTCATCTAAAGCCATATTGTAATATATGTAGTCTCTCTCTCTCTCTCTCTCTCTCTCTCTCTCTCTATATATATATATATATATACTATATATTACTGTGTAGACCCCCCTCTTGCTGCCAAAACAGCACCAACCTGCATCTTAGAATAGCATTCTGAGATTATATTCTTCTCATCACAATTGTACAGAATAGTTATCTGAGTTAAGCAGACTTTGTCAGTTCAAACCAGTCTGGCCATTCTCTGTTGACCTCTGCATATCCATCCACAGAACTGATGCTCACTGGATGTTTTTTGTTTTTGGCACCATTCTGAATAAATCCTAGAGACTGTTGTGTGTGGATATCCCAGGAGATCAGCAGTTACAGAAATGCTCAATTCAGCCCGTCTGGCAGCAAATATCATCCATGTGATTATCTAATCAGCCATTCGTGTGGCAGCAGTGCAGTGTATAAAATCATGCAGATATGGGTCAGGAGCTTAATTTAATGTTCACGTCAAGCATCATAATTTGGTTTCAGTGATTTGGACCGTGGCATTATTGTTGGTGCAAGATGGGCTGGTTTGAGTATTTCTGTAACTGCTGATCTCCTGGGGTCCTGGAACTACATCTCCTCACCTGTACAAACAAGGACTTTTTAAACTTTGATGCCTTGTGCCTTACAGAAACCTGGTTGAGTGAAGCCATTCCAGACAGTGTTTCCCCTACTTATCTAAAATCCTGTGCTGGCCAGCTGACCCCATCTTCACACAGATCTTCAACAGATCACTGGAACAGTGTGAAGTTCCCTGCTGCTTCAAAAGCTCCACCATCATTCCTGTCTCAAAGAAACCAAAAATCAATAGGACTTAATGACTATAGACCTATCGTGCTGACGTCTGTGGTCATGAAGTACTTTGAGAAATTGGTGCTGGCTCACCTGAAGAACATCACTGGACCCTTTCTGGATCCCCTTCAATTTGTTTATCGAGCAAACAGGTCTGTGGATAATGCAGCCAACAGATTCCTGGGCTCTACCATCTCACAGGACCTGTAGTGGGAGACCCACATTGACTCCATTGTGGAAAAAGGCCCAGCAGAGGTTGTACTTCCTTCGCCAGTGGAGGAAGTTCAACCTGCCACAGGCGCTGTTGATACAGCTCAACTCAACATTCATTGAGTCTCTGCACTTCAATAACTGTCTAGTTTGGTTCAGCTACAAAATTGGACATCAGAAGAATACAAAGGACAGTTCGGACTGCTGAGGGGATTATTGGTTGCCCCCTGCCTTCCCCCTGGAACTGTACACTTCCAGAGTGACGAAAAGGCAGTAAAAATCCCTCTGGACCCCACTCACCCAGCCCACTACATTTATGAACTGTTGCCTTCTGGCCAGCTCTCTCTCTCTCTCTCTCTCTCTCTCTCTCTCTCTCTCTCTCTCTCTCTCTATATATATATATATATATATATATATATATATATATATATATATATATATATATATATTAACTTAGTTGTGCACTGGAAGCTTCTGTCACCAAGACAGATTCCTTGTATGTGTACTCATGCTTGGCAATGAATCTCTTTCTGATTCTGAAATTCTAATTGTTATTATGTAGTATGCCATTTATTTTTTTTTAATTACAAAATTGAGAATTTACTAATGATTTCAGTAATTAGAGCCAAAACAGTGATAAATGTGGAGATATTTGGTGAAATTACATTCATCATCTTTAGTACATCAGCCAAGCATTATGCTGTATTTAAAGGAATAGTTCATCTATACATGAATACTTTTGTAATTTTCCTAATTCCAAACCAATTTTCTATTAAATTAAAAAGGAGATGTTTTGAAGAATGTTTAGGCTGCTCTATTTCATACAATGAAAGTAACTTGTGCACTATATTCCATGTCTTCTGAAGCCATACAGTAGCTTTGTTTGAGGTACAGACAAAATTTTATTCACAATTAACGTAAACTTCCCACCACAAGCGCATCTCATTTGCATATTTAAACACTTTAAGTTGCAAGACATTGATGTTTTGTGTCACTGATGGTCTTGAAACTAGTGTTGATGTGCTAAGTTTGAATATGTGGAAGAAAGTTAGTCATATGGTTTGGACTGACATGAGGGTGAGCAAATTGATGACTGAATTGTCTTTTTTGGGGGGAAGTATGTCTTTAATTATGTATTAATTAATTGTATTTGCAGATAAAGCAGATTATTTCTTCATTTCCATCAAAGGAAATTGTGACCCAGAGGGATGCAAACGGTTGCAGAGAGAAAAATAAAAGATTTTTGTACAAAAGTATAGGCTGACTACAGCATATTTTGTAGTCATTCCATGTGTTTGACCTCCTCAATAGGCCAAAAGTACAAGAATCATAGAAGAATAGATCCTGTTAAAAAGAACGGAAATCAACATTTGACCATTTGCTCGTTTTTGACCTTTACAACACTTTCCCACTCTTTTAATCACCACCTCTTTATATAATGATTTTTTTTAAAAACCTCTTTGTATTTATGGTCAGCTCTTAAAAGTCATATTATTCTTCGACCAGCTAATCAACATTCTGATCACTGCCCAGAAACTGTGTGTATTCATTTGGCATGCTCAAAGATATAAATTGCAGGGTGTTCGATTTATCATAGGCAATGAGATAAACAGGGTAAGTCATTTAAGGTAATCTGCTTTTTTGCCGGTCTTGGTAAACAGAGCATGTCCAAATAAATCAAGCTATCTGCTTTTTAACAGCATTTGTGTGCATGGATGAAGAAGCCCAGGAGATGACAGAGGACTGTGAAAGAGTTTGAAATGAAATTCAGGCTATATTTTAAATGCTGTTTTATTTCAAAACTTTTTTTTTCCCATTTATCACTGTCTAGGCATAATGGTTGTCAATAAGGAGGAGTAACTAACTAACAGTAGCAACTCTAATAACTTAATTACAGTTTACAGTAGTGTGTCAGTAGTTCAGCTGTTTTCAAAAGAAGAACCAAGCTACTTTTATCAACTAGTAGCAGTGTAGCGTAACAGAACACTACATTGCTGTTTTTTTTTGTTTTTTTTGCATTGTATTATGCATGCAGCTTTATTATCATTTATTTACATTTTAGTCATTTGGTTTAAATTAACCACTTCGATTTATATTTATACGATAATATAAATAACGATTTATATAAATGAACCATTAAAATAAATTATTCTCCAATTCACGTTGGTTCCTGTGCATACATCCCTGCAGCATCTTTATGTGTAGCTCAATAATAAGTTGCTATAAATCCTGCTGTTCATCACTGTTTTTGATACAGTTCTTAAATTAAGATATATTCTTGTTTCATTAACCGTACTGTTTTTACTTTACTTCTGGTTAAATTTAATGCTGTCACCCTAATAGAGACCTTTTGAAGCTCTTCATTATTTTTGTGCCTGATAAATATCGATCTGATTACAGAATTATCTTATACATTTATATTTAAAAACATTTTGCCTTGTTCAATAGCTTCAATGTAGTTAGCAACTTGCTTTAGTAGCTTGTAGTGTATCTAACTACTTTGAAATTAGAGTATACATTAGCGTATAAACTCAGAGTATACAGTAGCTTGTAGCAAGATCTGATTTTTAAAGTAGCTTACTGAAAATAATTTGTTTATGGATTACTGTAAATGGATTTCTCTAGGACACTAAGAGCACAGATTTTTTATGTGGCTTCATCGCAAATTCCCCATTCTGCTGTTATTTTGCAATCTATTATAATACAGCTGACACATTGTACCAGTCGTTCGATCGACTTCACTATTCTGTGTTTTGGAACATGCCCACATATATAAATACAAATTCCGCCCATGGTGCAGAGCTTTGAAGGAAATCAAGAATATCATATTTCTAAATTCCTTATTTTCACAGAGAAGTGCTTCTTTCAGAATACAGGGCATGCTGGGATGCATTATGCAAAATAATGTGTGTATATCCACTCCCCTGTGTGCCGCGATGAGTGACCACGGGTGTTTTATAAGAGGGTGACCAGAATAGCATTACAGTCCCTTCACCACTTCAATATCATAAGAGACTGTTAAATAACATGTAGCACTGCATATATTCTTTTTGCCTCCCATATTTCCTCACTCCAGAATACATTTAACTGCAACCTGCTGCCAGTAAATGAGAGATTGCTGGGCATGCAGAATAGCTTTTCACGCTGGCTGTAGTAATTAGAATGTATGCAGGAGACAGACCTGATCTGTAAATGGCAACAGGCTGTCAGACATAAGTGAAGTGGACTTTTAGCGGCCCATAGCTTAGACAAACCGACACAAACTTTCTATCTATCTATCTATCTGTCTGTCTGTCTGTCTGTCTGTCTGTCTGTCATTTAATCTATCTGTCTGTCTGGCCCTCTGTCTGTCTGTCATTTAATCTATCTGTCTGTCTGGCTGTCTGTCTGTTTGTCATTTAATCTGTCTATCTGTCTGTCTGGCTGTCATTTTATCTATCTATCTGTCTGACCGTCTGTCTCTCTGTCATTTAATCTATCTAACTGTCTGGCTGTCTCTCTGTCTATCACTTAATCTGTCCGTCTGCCCACCCGCCCGCCTGTCTGTCTGTCTGTCATTTAATCTATCTGTCTGTCTGGCCCTCTGTCTGTCTGTCATTTAATCTATCTGTCTGTCTGGCCGTCTGTCTGTCTGTCATTTTATCAATCTATCTGTCTGGCTGTCTGTCTGTTTGTCATTTAATCTGCCTATCTGTCTGTCTGGCTGTCATTTTATCTATCTATCTGTCTGGCCGTCTGTCTCTCTGTCATTTAATCTATCTAACAGTCTGGCTGTCTCTCTGTCCATCACTTAATCTGTCCGTCTGCCCACCCGCCCGCCTGTCTGTCTGTCTGTCATTTAATCTATCAGTCTGTCTGTCTGTCCATCATTTAATCTATCGTAGATATTTGACCCAGTCAAACCGACACAGACTTTCTATCTATCTATCTATCTATCTATCTATCTATCTATCTATCTATCTATCTATCTATCTATCTATCTATCTATCTATCTATCTGTCATCTGTCTGTCTGTCTGTCCATCATTTAATCTGTCCGTCCATCTGTATCGTAGATATTTGGATGACATCTTTTGACTCATTCATAGGGAGAGTTTTATACATTTGTATACATTTTAAATACACATCATCACAGTATCACTATCAAGTACAACCTTCATAAAGAAAGACTGGAATTTTTAGACACCCAAGTTTTTTTAAAAGTTGTGGTTGGGAGAATGAAAGGTTTTGGTACAAAGGTGTTTTTTATGTCTACTGACATATATGCACTTTTACAAAAAAAGAGTTTTTACCCTAAACATACGTTTAAGTGGATTCTTAAATCTCATTGGTCTGATTTCATAGAATTTGTTCCCAACCAGAAGATGCTGAAGAGTCAACATTGGTAGTTTTTAAAGCCGTCAGACCTAGAGGTTATAGAAAGAGATTTCTGAGGGGTATTAAAGCGGATGTTCAAAGAGAACATCTTTGAGTCCATTGATTAGTTTATTTTCATCAGTGGCTGGGAAATTGGATTCTGTTGTGAAGACCCATTTGCAGCAGTCACAGGACAGACATGACGTTTTGAGACCCTTTAAGGTGATAGCAGCATTTAGAAGAAATTGAAATGTAAAGATATGTTAGTGCATGCTTGATTTATACAACATTCTGCTAATATATCTATACATTTCTATCTTGGCATCTTCATTTTAAATCCAGTAATTTTGTTTTTAACAAATATTCCTAAGTGGGGAGTCCCATTTAACAACATTTACATTGCAAAGTTGTACCCTAGCAGTTCGTTTAAAACAAAAATTTTATCTGGTGGGTCGCCATGAACTAGACAAAATATTATATTCTCATTTTAGAGAACATTCAGTTTCAAGCCTACAAAAATATCCCCTGTGGTTAACCCAACAGTGAAAGTGGTGTTCTGGATAAAAAAAAAGAATAACAATACAACCAATATGTCTTTAATCTGCATATTCTGTCTTTCTGTCCGACTGTCTGTCTGCCTGTCTGTTACTCTATCAGTTAGACTGTCAGTTAATCTGTCTGCCTGTATGTTTGTCTGTCCGTCTGTCTCTTTGTCTGTTGGCTAATCTGTCTTTCTGTCTGACAGTCTTGCTGGCATGATTTGAAATACAACAGGGTCCTTACTAAATTATACATTGTATTGTATATTATTTAAATACCTTTCAACATTTAGGTTGTGTACTGGATGGCAGAGGCAGGTTAAATGCATACAAATTGTGCTGTTGTGATTTAATATGCTGAGTAACGTCATTTTCCCCACCGTGTCCGATATTAAAATCAGTGAAAAAAACAGTATGCCTTCGACATATTAAATTAAATTCTTCCATCCAGCTGTTGTTAAATTTACATGTGTGTGTATATATATATATATATATATATTTATTTATTTTATTTTTTTTTACATTTTTTTTTTTCGCCGGTGCACAACCAAAGACTTCTCATCCCATCTACCAGTGATGCTTTATTCAACTTCCCGCATCTACTACCTGCACAGATATCAACAGCGCAACTGGGTTGTAGGTTGCCAGGTTGAGGTCACAAATGGGTTGAAATTTGTTTGATGTGTTGATTGTGTGAGTAGGATGCATTTCATACAAGATCTGGCAACTGGACAACCTTGGAGTAATATATTGATGCGATTATTCATATAACGAGGTTTGGGCCATGCAAATTACGGGAGTTTCCCGGGAGAAATAACAAAGCAGGAGATGGGTGTGAAATACGGGAGACTCCCGGGAAAAATGGGAGTGTTGACAGGTATGATAAATGATGTAAATTGTATATACATTGTAACCATGACATGGGAACTATAGTACTTACTTTTATGAACAATGGTAAGGCAAGTATCACTAAAAGTTTATAATAAAAGTTATAATAAGTTGTAATAAAGCCATCCTTGATTTAATAAGAATTACAAAGTCAAGACCAGGCTGTTATTTCTATTATTTAATGAAATCCCATCTCCTGTAGCTCAGTTGCTCTTACGTCAACACTTCTATTGCGAGCAAATTAATCCTTACATTTGTGTGTGTTTCTGAACTGTCTCTGCTCCTCACACTCTTTTTAGTCTGACAACACTTCTCTCCCCTTTCATTATTTGTAGTGTGTGATCAAATTGCTTTTGATGTGACATCACCCTTTTTCCCGTATTATTTACTGTAGTGTCAGCCAGGGCCTCTGCAGACATCCTCTTTGTGTGGAGACTCCGAGAAATCTTTTCCCTGATTGATGTTGTGCGTCTCTTACTGTGGTCACACTCAGGGGAGACTCCGATTGTGAAATTCCCCTGACGGATTGCTCTCAGGCTGGAGTCTTAGCTTTTGAAGCTCTTGTCGTTTCCTTGTCAGATGGAATGATTGAACCATTGCAGTGAGAACCCACAGTATATACTTCATATATACAATATATTTTATTGATCACAATACAACCAAGTTCAATTTGTTTCAGCAAAGTTGCCATTAAACAGCACCATGTTCCAACCCCCTGGAGTGAATAGATAAAAAAACCCTCAAACTTCTTTAGAGTTATCCCTCAAAACTCTACTGTACTTTGCTCTACTCTAATTTCCTTTCCTCTACTCTTCCCTAATCTACTCTACCCTACCCTAACCTGCCCTACTCTACTCTACTCTAATGTGCTCTGCTCTACCCTACTCTTTCCTACTCTACTCTACCCTACCCTAACCTGCCCTACTCTACTCCACCCTACTCTAATGTGCTATACTCAACTATATTCTACTCTACTTTACTCTACCCTACCCTGCTCTTATCTACTCTACTCTACCCTACTCTACTTTACCCTACCCTAACCTGCCCTACTCTACTCTAATGTGCTCTACTCTACTCTACTCTTCCCTACTCTACTCTACCCTACCCTAACCTGCCCTACTCTACTCTAATGTGCTCTACTCTACTCTACTCTTCCCTACTCTACTCTACCCTACCATAACCTGCCCTACTCTACTCTAATGTGCTCTACTCTTCCCTACTCTACTCTACCCTACCCTAACCTGCCCTACTCTACCCCATTCTACTCTAATGTGCTCTACTCTACTCTTCCCTATTCTACTCTACCCTACCCTAACCTGCCCTACTCTACTCTAATGTGCTCTACTCTACTCTACTCTTCCATACTCTACTCTACCCTACCCTAACCTACTCTACTCTAATGTGCTCTACTCTTCCCTACTCTACTCTACCCTACCCTAACCTGCCCTACACTACCCCATTCTACTCTAATGTGCTCTACTCTACTCTATTCTACCCTACTTTACTCTACCCTACCCTGCTCTTATCTACTCTATTCTACCCTACTCTTCTTCACCCTACCTAACCTGCCCTACTCTACTCTACTCTACTCTAATGTGCTCTACTCTACTCTTCCCTACTCTACTCTACCCTACCCTAACCTGCCCTACTCTACTCTAATCTACTCTACCCTACTCTACTTTACCCTACCCTGCTCTTATCTACTCTGCTCTACCCTACCATACTTTACTTTTCATACTATATGCCTAAATACTCTACTGTACTTTGTTCTGTTGTACCCTCCCTAACCTTACCAACCCTACCTTAATCTGCTCTTCTCTACTCTACCATTCCCTACTCCACTCCACTATACTCTACCCTTCCCTTCCCTACTCCCCTCCACTCTACTCTAGTCTACTCTACTCTGCTCTACTCAAATCTATGTTTGTTTTTCTTTACTTTACTCTGTTTATGCTATACCTTACTTTTTCCACTCTACCCTACTCTAAAGCTATCTGTTCTATTCTATTCTATTATATTCTATTCTATTCATCTCTTCTCTTTATTGTACTTTATTCTTTATTCATGTTTGGAACAACAAGAATGTGAATAATTTATGACAGAATTTTCAGTATCACTTCAAGTGATTCATTATCACACTATCACTTTAAGTAACCATGCATACCATAAGCTTTTAAACTTACATTTGTAACCAAATGGTTCTGCTTTTACATAAAGGTCTATTTTGGTCATTTTCCTTAAACACTCCAAAATATCCCTATCAACTTCTTTGCGTAGTGTGTATGATTTTGATTATGATTTTTGTGTCAGCACTGATACAAATTTTAAGCCATATTAAGACTTATTTACTCCAAGCAATGGAATCTTCTGAAAGATTACAGAGGAAAGCCACAAAACCCTATTACGGATCAAATGAGAGACATTTGCAGTCTCCTCATGGCCTGGCCAATATTTGCTCTCACATAGAGGTCACCCAGAGCGATAGACCTCACATCAGGGTGAGGACAGAGCAAGGAGTGGGGTTGGGATTTGTGGGGGCTCTGTGTTTTGAGATGTGAATTTCATAGAGGGGTGTCACAGTGGGCATCCCCTTGCCTTAACCTCAATTGCAGCATCAGGGTCAAGTGTGTCGTGAATCAAGAGCTTTCTGCGTTGCTTATGCGCTTCCACACATCCCGTGCTAAACTCGAGGTTAATGACTTGTGACACGTTTAATTCCCAGAATGCCTTACGCGTCATGCTTTGACTTCAATAAAAGCTCTCAGCTCCAGCACAGTGGACGGGCCCGGCATCTTGCTCTTTGTCTAGCCCTTGAATTTGTTACATTGCACTGGGATTGTACAGTAATTCAATTCCATAGCGGAGAGCTGCTTTCAAGCATTGCTTAATCTGTGGGTGTCTAAGCTTACCATATGTATGTTTGCTCTGAGGGTATATTCTATACATAGGGACATTTTTACAGTTTCATATTTTCGTATTGTTCTCCTAGTCTCATTAAGTGCCTAAACATCATTACAATTAGTGACAGGATTGCTCGTTGGCTTCTCTGTTAAACGAAACATGCACAGGCCCGCCGCTCAAATCTTTTTACAGAAACAAATGGAGGGGAATGTACTGATTGGGTTAATTGCTGAGGGAGAAGCATGTCAAACCCCATTACATGAGGTTAAAGATCAAGTTATGAGTGTTTGACAACAATTAAATAGGTTAACTGATGTTTAAGGGAATCTGGTAACAGACCCATTGCAATAATTTGTCGCATTTCAAATAAAACTTATTTGTAAAGGCTAAATACATAATTGCATGAGCCTAATTTTTTTTTTAGACATTATTAAAAGCTATTTATTGTAACTGATGTTAAATGTAAAAAAGCAATGCTTGACAGCAGCTCTCCACTATGGATTTGAATTACTGTACAATCCCAATGCAATGTAACAAATGCAAGGGCTAGACAAAAAGCAAGCTTGCCAAAGAGAAAGATGCCGGGCCCATCCACTGTGCTGGAGCTGAGAGTTTTTATCTCGTATGACGTGTAGGGCATTCTGGGAATTAAATGTGTCACAAGTCATTTTTCAAACAAGATACATTTATTTGAGAAGCAAAATGAGATTAGATAATTTGCCTTGTTTTGTTCATCTATTTTTTTTTATTTTTTTACATTTTATGCTTAAAGATATACACTCACCTAAAGGATTATTAGGAACACCATACTAATACTGTGTTTGACCCCCTTTCGCCTTCAGAACTGCCTTAATTCTACGTGGAATTGATTCAACAAGGTGCTGAAAGCATTCTTTAGAAATGTTGGCCCATATTGATAGGATAGCATCTTGCAGTTGATCGGAGATTTGTGGGATGCACATCCAGGGCACGAAGCTCCCGTTCCACCACATCCCAAAGATGCTCTATTGGGTTGAGATCTGGTGACTGTGGGGGCCATTTTAGTACAGTGAACTCATTGTCATGTTCAAGAAACCAATTTGAAATGATTCAAGCTTTGTGACATGTTGCATTATCCTGCTGGAAGTAGCCATCAGAGGATGGGTACATGGTGGCCATAAAGGGATGGACATGGTCAGAAACAATGCTCAGGTAGGCCGTGGCATTTAAACGATGCCCAATTGGCACTAAGGGGCCTAAAGTGTGCCAAGAAAACATCCCCCACACCATTACACCACCACCACCAGCCTGCACAGTGGTAACAAGGCATGATGGATCCATGTTCTCATTCTGTTTACGCCAAATTCTGACTCTACCATCTGAATGTCTCAACAGAAATCGAGACTCATCAGACCAGGCAAAATTTTTACAGTCTTCAACTGTCCAATTTTGGTGAGCTCTTGCAAATTGTAGCCTCTTTTTCCTATTTGTAGTGGAGATGAGTGGTACCCGGTGGGGTCTTCTGCTGTTGTAGCCCATCCGCCTCAAGGATATGCGTGTTGTGGCTTCACAAATGCTTTGCTGCATACCTCGGTTGTAACGAGTGGTTATTTCAGTCAAAGTTGCTCTTCTATCAGCTTGAATCAGTCGGCCCATTCTCCTCTGACCTCTAGCATCAACAAGGCATTTTCGCCCACAGGACTGCCGCATACTGGATGTTTTTCCCTTTTCACACCATTCTTTGTAAACCCTAGAAATGGTTGTGCGTGAAAATCCTAGTAACTGAGCAGATTGTGAAATACTCAGACCGGCCCGTCTGGCACCAACAACCATGCCACGCTCAAAATTGCTTAAATCACCTTTCTTTCCCATTCTGACATTCAGTTTGGAGTTCAGGAGATTGTCTTGAGCAGGACCACACCCCTAAATGCATTGAAGCAACTGCCATGTGATTGGTTGATTAGATAATTGCATTAATGAGAAATTGAACAGGTGTTCCTAATAATCCTTTAGGTGAGTGTATTTTTTTTTTACTTCATTATAATTTTTTGTTTTTTCAAACAACACACCACACAAAATTTGGTTTGAAATGAATTACATCTCTGCATACAATTTGCAACACACCTTTGCAAGGTGAATAGACAAGGTAATGGTATGATAGTTGTTCTGGTGACTTGAGCCCAATGACATTTGAAGGAAATCGCCCAGACTATTGGCAGAAATAAACATGAGGTGGAAAGCGTGCTTGTCAGATTTCTTGTTAGAATACCAACCTGATCTGACAGTTCAATCAACATGCTCAGCAATCATTCATGAGAATAGCATTATCTCTCACTGTATCCCATAGCTGTATCATGGCCAGACACCTGCAGTTTGCTGCAAAATGAGTCTACCACAACTAACGCAAATAAGACTAGCAAGGATTTCAGTGTCTGAATATTTGAAGATACTGTTCTGTGGCGGCAGATACTGCGCCGCTGCTTATCAGCATCAGGCATGTACCGGGATGTATTTAGTGGAACTGTATTTCTGAGACATTTACAAATAGCTACAACAAATGATAGTGGTTATATGTGGTGCATACAGACATCAGCAAGAACCTTAAAAACCAAACAAAGCAGAAATCTGGAAATAAATATTTAAGGGAATGGTTCTTGCAATAGTGACAGTTTTGCCATCCTTTAATCACCCCCATGTCGCATATGGCATTCTTCCAAAGAACACAAATGAAAATATTAGGCAAAAAAATAGGGAATACATTGTCAGTCACCATTCCCTTTCATTATAAGGAAAAATAAAGATGCTATGAACATTAATGTTGACCCACCAGCACGCTCGGTCCTCCAGATGGCCAGTCCACACCTGATTAGCCCCAAAGTGCGTCGGCCCACCGGGAAATTTCCCGGTATGCCAGATTACCAGTCCAGCCCTGAATTCAGCCATATATTTATATATATATATATATATACACACAGTATCTCACAAAAGTGAGTACACCCCTCACATTTTTGTAAATATTTAATTATATCTTTTCATGTGACAACACCGAAGAAATGACACTTTGCTACAATGTAAAGTAGTGAATGTACTGCTTGTATAATAGTGTATATTTGCTGTCCCCTCAAAATTACTCAACATGCAGCCATTAATGTCTAAACCGCTGGCAACAAAAGTGAGTACACCCCAAAGTGAAAATGTCCAAATTGGGCCCAATTAGTAATTTTCCCTCCCTGGTGTCATGTGACTCATTAGTGTTACAAGGTCTCAGGTGTGAATGGGGAGCAGATGTGTTAAATTTGGTGTCATCACTCTCACACTCCTTCATACTGGTCACTGGAAGTTCAACATGGCACCTCATGGCAAATAACTCTCTGAGGATCTGAAATAAAGAATTGTTGCTTTACATAAAGATGGCCTAGGCTATAAGAAGATTGCCAAGACCCCAACACTGAGCTGCAGCACGGTGGCCAAGACCATACAGCGGTTTAACAGGACAGGTTCCACTCAGAACAGGCCTCGCCATGGTCGATCAAAGAAGTTGAGTGCACGTGGTCAGCGTCATATCCAGAGGTTGTCTTTGGGAAATAGACGTATGAGTGCTGCCAGCATTGCTGCAGATGTTGAAAGGGTGGGGTGGTCAGCCTGTCAGTGCTCAGACCATATGCGCACACTGCATCAAATTGGTCTGCATGGCTGTCATCATGATGATGATGCACTAGAAAGCCTGCAAACAGTTTGCTGAAGACAAGCAGACTAAGGACATGGATTACTGGAACCATGTCCTGTGGTCTGATGAGACCAAGATAAACTTATTTGGTTCAGATGGTGTCAAGTGTGTGTGGCAGAAACCAGGTGAGGAGTACAAAGACAAGTGTGTCTTGCCTACAGTCAAGCATGGTGGTGGGAGTGTCATGGTCTGGGGCTGCATGAGTGCTGCCGGCACTGAGGATCTACAGTTCATTGAGGGAACCATGAATGCCAACATGTACTGTGACATACTGAAGCAGAGCATGATCCCCTCCCTTCGGAGACTGGGCCGCAGGGCAGTATTCCAGCATGATAACGACCCAAACACACCTCCAAGACGACCACTGCCTTGCTAAAGAAGCTGAGGGTGAAGGGGATGGACTGGCCAAGCATGTCTCCAGACTTAACCCTATTGAGCATCTGTGGGGCATCCTCAAATGGAAGGTGGAGGAGCACAAGGTCTCTAACATCCACCAGCTCCGTGATGTCATCATGGAGGTGTGGAGGAGGACTCCAGTGGCAACCTGTGAAGCTCTGATGAACTCCATGCCCAAGAGGGTTAAAGCACACAAAATATTGACACTTTGGCCTAATTTGGACATTTTCATTTAGGGGTGTTCTCACTTCTGTTGCCAGCGTTTTAGACATTAATGGCTGTGTGTTGAAAAAATATTTTGACTCCTCCCTCATTTCTATAAAAAAAGCAAAAATAGAGGTTACAATGGAAATGAATGTGACCAATTTTTAGAAGGATTAAAAGGCAGAAATGTGAAACTTATAATTTTATAAAGCACTTTCATTAATTCTTCTGTTACAACTCATGTATTATTTGAGCTGTAAAGATGTTTAAAATGTCATTTTTACATCATTTTAGGGTTTAATGGTTTGTTGACATTATATCATCATAGCAATGACGTTGTAAAACTGGATATTACTTTACACAGAAAAGGTTATCACACCAAAATTATGTTAAAACACTTATTTTTTATGTCTTTTGGCTATACTTTGAAACATTTATGGATTGGCCACAATTACATCCATTGTTAGTGCCTCACTGGAATGCAGATTTTTGCTTTTTTTTTTAAAGAAAATGATGGATGAGTCAAAATGTATTTTTGTGGTAATTCATTTTAGGCCACAAATGCCATCAATTGAGCTTAACTTGTATTGAACCCGGAATATTCCTTTAAAGCCGACTTATACTTCTGAACTCACGCCGTAGCCTGATGAGCACCTCTCGAAAATGTGTACTTTGTGTCACTTCTATGCAGACCACAACAACTGTGATATGTCAGTTTTGTAACCGGGGACCCTCCCCCAGGATTAAAAACATATCTGAGGTTGTGTGACATTTCCTCCAAGATTATTTTAAGGTCTGTGCATCATATAACATTGTATTTGAGCTTGTTTTAATCTGGAGCATCTGCTATTTTTACTTCTGTTTATGTTTCAAGAAGTTTCAAGCAAACAACTGAGAAAAAGACACTGTTCACAACTTTAAACTCTGTGCTTTTTCAGTGCTTTTGCATGATATATATTTGGTTTGTGAGAGAAATGAGAATTGACACAAATTATTAAGAACTATGAAAAGCAACCATCGCATAGGCCACCACATAGAGGCTTTGGTGTAGATTTCAGTAGTATCAACCGCCCTGAACATTTGCCCTAATAACTCCTTTTGTCTTCCAAGGAACCAAGAAAATCATACAATTTTGGAGCAACATGAAGATGAGTAAATGTTGACAACATTTTCATTTTTAGGGTGAACTATCCATTGAAAATTATACTGCATTCTGTGAAAAGTGGTGTGTGTGTTCAGTCTGTATTGCATGTTTTGCCTTTAGGCTCTCAAATCTAAGCTGGGTTCAATGGTAGCCAATTCTACCAGCCAAATGCCCACCAGATATATATATATATATATATATATATATATATATATATATATATATATATATATATATATGTGTTGTATATGCTCTGGTTGGGCTTTTTTTTTTAATTACTAGATTTCTAAAGGTACTGCATTACATACAGTAAATGACCCATGGTCCACCTTCTCTGATGCATAAACCCTTGTGGCTACCTGTCTGCTTTTTCCATAATAAGGGATATCTGAGGTGCATCTACTGTATTCCCATCCTGCAAGGGAGAAGAGAAAGTTAGCAGGATATTCTACTGGAAGCTTCTGCAATTATCACATGACAAAGGGAGGATATGATGTGTACTTCAGCAGTATTGATCTAGTGGGAGAAGAAGGCATGTTACACTTAAGTGCCTCTAACACACAAAAGTGTTTGTAAACAGCCCAGAGAGACAAGTTAGCTGCAAACGCCTGTCATGCTTGTTGGTGGCGTACTACTGAAACTGCTGACCACTGTCATATTTCTACCCAAACATACACACACAAGTGTGACATTGCAGCACTGGTTGCAGCATTTGAGCAAAACGATTTTTGGCTCGCTGTACGTATCACTGCAGTTTCCTTGTAGTTATAACACTAGAGAGGTTCCAACAACAATGACTTATATTTCATTTCACACAAATCATGAGTAAAGCGGCAGATTATTAGGTCATAGAAACTTGCTTTTCACCTTGTTCCTCACACAATGTTATCTTATGACATCTAAACACTTAGTGTTTACTATAGTGCCTACGTTTTAACATTTGCATTACATTACCAAATACAAGTGTGATCAAGTTGCACGGTAGCTCGACTAAGAGACCACAAAGGACCGCAAGTCGTCACGTGAGCCAAAAGTGCCATAGAAGCACAACAAAATGATGTTGCTTCAGCAACTGTGTTTTTCATCTCACATTTGCTTTTACGACACTATCGGTTAGATTTAGGTTGAAGGTTTATGTTAGGGAGGTCGGTTTTGTTGATTTAAAACTCTATATAGCATTGACCTTTAAAACCTAATCTGTTTGGGAGAAAATGTAACTCATTTTGAGTGTCACTCAGTGGACATTTTGCTTCTGAACTGCCATGATTTCTCTCATGATTTACTCACCCTCATGCCATCCCAGATGTGTGACTTTCTTTCATTTGCTGAACACAAATGAAGATTTTTAAAAGAATATCTCTGCTTGGTTGGCCCATAAAATGCAAGTGAATGGTGTCTAGAACTTTGAAGCTCCAAAAAGCACATATAGGAAGCATAAAAGTAATCCATATGACCCCAGTGGTTAAATCCATGTCTTCAGAAGCAATATGATAGGTGTTTGTGAGAAACAGATCAACATTTAAGTCCTTTTTTACTATAAATCTCCACTTTTGACCAGCACTGACCAGTAGGTGACAAGAAGCACGAAGAATGTGAATCAGCAAAAAAGAAAAGAAGAAGATTATAGTTTATACTAATACAAGGACTTAAATATTGATCTGTTTCTCAGCCACATCCTTTATAGATAGAACATAAATATTCATAACTGTTTTCAATTCAAATAAATGTTAGCTTTTCAAAGTTACTGTAAATTGAATGTCATTTGACAGTGTGAGGCATAAACATATAACTGCAGCATATAACTTGCTAAAGTGTAGCAAACTGCTCTTTAAAAATAAATATTGGTGATTGGTATCGACCTGAAATTTACTGATTGGTGCACCACTAGTTGTAATATGTTGTTTAGATATTAAATTAAATATGCATATATTTCTATATATGCCCCCCTCCCCCCTGAAGCATTTTGGATGGCAGCATAATTTTGCTATTTATTAATAGCTTTTTTCCTTTTCCCTGTCCAGTTTCAGTAGGGAGCTCAGTAGGTTTTGGAAAAGAGTTATAGTCCAACCACAAAAGATTAATACCAACAACACATCAAACGACTGCTTAAAGGTATTATCAGACACATACTCTTATAACAAGCCTTGAACCCTCTTTTTGAACATGAGCAATGAATGTCCAGGGATGATTTTTTTACGTTTTTTGTGTTGTGTTTCCCCTAAAACTTGAAACCTGCCCACTGGGATTGTTATAAAGATTCAAAGGCTTCATGTTACTGCAGAATTTGAGCCTCAGTCACCATTGACTTTCATGCATATTTTCTTTTTTTTCTCACCAAACAGCAAATGTAAATGGGGTCTGAGAATGTCATTCTGCCTTTAGTGTTCCAATGAAGAATGCAAGTCATAAAGGTCATGAAGTTGAGTAAGTGATGGATGAATCTAATGGTCTTGTAAAATTAAATCATGTCTTATTACAAACCTTGATGATGTGGACCTCATGGGACAAAAGAAATATATAAAATGTTATGCAAAAGTGTAGCATGTGGCCAGTTTAAGCAAATTATTTGCCATCACTTCTAATGAAAATCATGAACCATCCTTCCATAACACTGATGATCAGTTTGGAGAAACTCCAAGATATCTGACAGTTTCAGACCCAGAGTCCAAAATCATCTAATCCTTCTCTCTAATTTACACCTGCAGCGGTGCCAGGCCTGCCAGCACACAATTATAAGCCCAGCAGGTAAAGACTGGCATATCAGACTGAGTGCAGACAGATTTACGACATAGCACAATAGAGCCTTTTATCCAGTAATAGGTTTAAATCTGTCCCTTAAAGTTTGCAGCACAAAATATATTTTGTGAATTGTAGCGTGACTTCACTTTGTTTGCAACAGCGCAGTTCATACTTTGGTGAGCATTCATTTTGCATTCATGATTTTAAAAGACAGGAAATGGAGTTCAGTAAAACATTTTCTTGCAAGAGATATCAACTTGAGACAGTCAAGAAATATATCTGGAATAGTCTGGTGTAAATAAAATGGTAGAAGGCAAATTGCTTATTTTAATTTCCTTAATCATTAGCCTATACATTTATTTATTAAGTTTATATTATATAATATGAACTGAAATAAATTAAAATGAATGAATAGTATAGAATAGAAAAGAATAGACTATGGGGTGCCCAACAGGAAATAATTGTATACATTCATAATATATGGTTTTAAATCTGTATATATAAATCGAAATCCTGAATATATGGTTATAAATCAGAAATTAATGCGAAAACATAATGCAGTTGCAAATCTAAACACAATTTTGTAAATTTGGATTCCAATTCCTGAGTATATATACTATATTCTCGAGAGGGTAAAAAGTTGGTCCAGTTTTCCACACTCAGGATGGAATCTGCATTGTTTCTCCTGAATCCGAGGTTCAACCACATGCCGAACCCTCCTTTCCAGCACCTGAGCATAGGCTTTCCCAGGGATGCTGAAAAGTGTGATCCTCATAAAGTTGGAGCACATCTTCCTGTCCCCTTATTTAAAAATGGGGACCACCACCCCAGTTTGCCAATCCAAGGGTACTCATGTCAAAAAAGACAGTCCAAAAACATCCAGTCTTCAGATATTCTGGGTGAATCTCATCAACCCCTGGAGCCCTGCCACTGAGGAGTTTATTGACTACCTCAGTGACCTCAGCAACCGTGATGGACAAGTCCTCCTCAGAATCATCTGACTCTGCTTCCTCCCCAGAATGTCCATGTCGGCGGGGTTCAGGAGGTCCTCGAAGTGTTCTTTCCACCGCCCAACTATATCCCCAGTTGAGGTCAGCAGCTCACCAGAGATGCCTAACGGTTTGCCAGAACCTCTTCAAGACAGACTGGAAGTCTCTTTCCATGGCCTCTCCAAACTCCTCCCATGCCCGAGTTTTTGCTTCTGCAACTATCCAAGCAGCATACATCTTGGTCTGCTGGTACATATCACGTGATTCAGGAGTTCCACATGCTAACCAAATTTGGAAGGCCTCCTTCTCCAGATTGACCGCCCCCTTTACAACTGGTGTCCACCACCGGTTCTACCTTGAGTTACCACGTCAGGCCCCGACAGGCCCCGAAAAACGTGCAGCTGCAGCTCAATTCAGCCACCTGAGCAATGGTGCTTCTGTCAAATATTCTCAGCAAACCCTCAATATATGTTTGGGCACCCCAGGTCTGCTGGGCATCTTCCCCCACCATCTGATCAAACTCAACACCAGGTAGTGATCAGTTGACAGCTCAGCTCCTCTCTTCACCCGAGTGTCCAAGACATACGGTCGCTGGTCCGATGATACGATTACAAAATTGATCATCGACCTGTGGCCTATGGTGTCCTGATGCCAAGTTCACTTATGGGCACCCTTATGCTCAAACAAGGTGTTCGTTATTGACAAACTATGATTAGCACAGAAGTCCAATAACAAAACACCACTCTAGTTCAGATTGGATGGGCCGTTCCTGCCAATCACTCCCTTCCAGGTTTCACTGTCATTGCCCACATGGGTTGCCCAGAAGCCCCAAAACATAGTCTCCAACCGGGGTTCCTTCCAATATCCCACCCAAGGACACAAAGAAGGATGGATACTCTGAAATGTTGTTTGGCACAAATACTGAGCCTCATGGAGGTGACCCGCTCGTTCACCAGGGTGAACCCCAATGTAGAAGCACCAACCCACGGGGCTATAAGAAAGCCCACATCTGCCAAACGCCTCACCCCTGGGGCAACTTCAGAGTAAGAAAGAGACCAGCCCCTCTACAGGAGTTCGGTTCCAGTGCCCAAGATGTGTGTGGAGGTAAACCTGACTATAGCTCAGGCTCCTTTCCCATCAGTGAGATTAAGTTCTATGTTCCAAGAACCAGCTTTGGTAACTTAGTATTGGTCCGCCAAGGTCCCTACCATTGACTGCCACCCGATCCACACTGCAACGGACCCGTATGTCTCCTGCCGTGGGTGGTGGGTCCACGACTGAACGGTCCAATGTTGCTCCTTCGGGCTGTGCCTGGCCTGGCCTCATGGGTGAAGGCCCAACTACAAGGCACTCGCCGATGAGCTCTCTCACCAAGCTTGGCTTGGGCACCAGTTTCCCTATTCCCTATTATTTAAATAATTCTGTAAATTTTAAAATCCAGTGGCATATACAGTATTTTGTGAATTGTAGCAATACTTAACTTTTTTGCAATAGCTCAGTTTATGGTTCGGTGACCATTCATTTTGCATTTGATTTTAAAAGACTGAAAAATGTAACAATTCAGTGAAACATATTCTTGCATGCAATATCAACTAGAGACAGAAGCTTGGCAAATTAAAACTGACATTTGTGGGTTTTCAAATCCAACAGCACACTGGCAGAGCGGGCAGCAGAGTAATTGGAACACATTTGCCCGCTTGGTGGTAGTTGTTGTTATGAAGTCGTAGTGACAGCGATGACATCTAAAGACATATGACCTATTTAGACAGGGAGTTTCCATGATTGAGCAATGATCAATGCTCATTCACTTTGTAAAGGATCAATCATTTGTCCAAGCACTCGTTGATGGGGGCTGATGGGAAACTCTTTTCGAGTTGGCATTTGTGCAATAGCACTGTGAACCTGAAATCAATATTTGCTTTCAGCAGGCACACTGTGTCTTGAGTTATTTGATAACTTACCAATTAAACACATTTTTGTAGAGTGTGTAAATGATTAACTAATAAGCTTCTCTCTATTTCATGTGTTTATGGAAAAATCCATAGAGTAGAATCTTACTAAACTTAAGACCAAAAACAACATTGCAGGGAAAGCTGCTTATAAGAGAAATACAGTAGATTGAGGAGATGATGCTGTTGAATTGGAAATCGTAAGTCTTTGGAGATTATGCCACAGTAAAAGCCAGTGTAAACTGCAATAGTGAACAACTAGTTCATTTGAACACTGAGAGGGCATCCCAGAAAATTCATAAAGCTGATGTAATTTCTATGACACCTGAACCACCAAACAGAATTTCAAAAATAAGCAATGTTTTCAAAACAGCTTTCTGAATACACCCCATCACCCAGTTGTTCAAACAACTCACGCCATTGGTTTAGTAATCCCATTGCACAGTTCCACACCTGGGGTGAAAGGCTCCCTCACTTGGGGTAAAAAAATAATAATTTCAATCACATCTGACATTTCATTATATCTCATATATTCTATAAACAAATGAATCTCCATTGTGATTAGACCAGTCATTGTGAGACCAAGGAGGTACTCCTTTTCTTAAAAAAAACAAAAAGCTAAAATCTGGGTTACAAAGAGGCACTTACAATGGAAGTGAATGGGGCCAATTTTTGAACATTAAAATACTCACTGTTTCAAAGTTACAGCCACAAGACATAAACTATATGCATGTAAACATCAATTTAGTGTGATAAAATCGCTTACTAACCTTTTCTGTGTAAAGTTATGGCCAATTTTACAACATTGTTGCCATGACGATGTAATGTTAACAAACCCTAAACTTGTTTTAGAAGGTTTAGCTATTTTTTATTGGAAAACATTTATTTTATTTTATTAAAATATATAGTTTTTTTTTGTTTTGTTTTTTGCAGTGATGTTAGAATAAACAAAGCATGAGTGCAACACGAGGGTGAGTAAATAATGACAACATTGTTGGGTGAAATATCCCTTTAAGGCAAGAACAGTGTACCATTCATCTTCACTCCAGAGTTTCAACCCAGGACCTTTGGTTTTATTGGTCTTGATCTTAACCACTAAGCTTTTTCTTACATTATGCATACTGGTGTAAACAACCCCCTACTCGTATCCTCTGTGTGTGGTAAAGCCTGCACTGTGAGACCCTCATTCAAAAGGCTCATCCTGCAGAGATCAGAGGTGAAAACCAGCTTGCTGTGGAAAGTGCCTGAATCTTTAAAAGCAAATTTAATCGGAGTCTCTCCACACACAAAGGCGATGTCAAACATCATGGTAGATCTCTATTGTTTTAAAGAAAACACCAGAAGCCTCAGTGCAGGAGGGACTCAGCTGAGATCTTCAGAGGGTTTCTCACCATGGATTATCCAGGTGTGCACTGCCATCTGTTATCAAGATGGATTTGTCGGAGGCCCATCTTCCCTTTCTAAAATGTGAAAAGAGTCTAAACTCTGAAATATTTCTGTGAAATCCCACATTAAAAAATGTCAACTCTTATAGTTCACCCATTTACTCACCCTCATGTTCCAAAACCATATGATTGTTTTTCTTATGCGGAACATAATGTTATGCTGAATTTTTAGATGCAGTTACTTAGACCCAGCCCAAAGTCTCTACGATAAGTATTCATATTGGATATATTTAAGCTTTTCTCCATCCACCAGGCAAAAATGGTAAGTCAGATCACTCAGAAACAGCACTAATGTTGCGGGATAATTTATGTGCTATTTGTTTAGTAATTAGATTTAGGGGGTTGTCAAAGTAAGCAATAGTATTGGACCCTTTTTACAGACATGGAAATGTGTTTGCCTTATTTTTAAAAGAATTTTATTACATTATTCTTTGTGTTATATTCAGAGAGCAGCTGCAGAGAGCTCTTACTCCTACATAAAAGGGTCACCTCTGCTGTGATGGGGTTTAATATGCAGAGCCTTTTAGAGGAAAGTGAGAGAATTTATTTTTCTTAAAATGTTTTTGCATTCTCACAAAAAAAGAAAGAAAGAAAAGGTGTTCTCTCAAAATAATTAGAATTTTCTCACAATATTTTTTGCATTTATTTATAATAAGTTTTGTGTTCCTTTTTAATAGTTTGTGTCAGAATAGTTATAATGGTTTGTGTCGTAATCTCTCTCTCTCTATTTCTTCCTCTTTTGGAAAGTTGTGGAAATGTAATAGATTTGTTTTACTTTAAAGGGGACATATTATGCAAAATTTGCACCTTTTCCGTGGATCCCCACCTTTTACATGGTGATTGTACAAAAATGTGAGTCGGCAGAGTGTGTACACAACCACCCTATAATGTTAAAAGACCACCCACTCCTCTTTCTTATATTTCTATTAATCAAAAACAGTGTGTCAAAATGAATGGTTTTCTTCACATTAGTGCAGGCCTCGTACATGACTGGAGACAGACTCCACCCTATTATCATAGCTCCTCCCCTGAGTGATCACACACAGTCCGCCATTTTTTCCCGCGTTGGAGCAGATACAGTGAGAAGAATAATGTCTCAGCTTCATATGCATCGTAAGTGTTCTGTTGTTGGCTGTGAAAGTGAACATAAGAGTCTTCATGTACTCCCGGCATCAGAGCCACTGAAGACACAGTGGACAAGTTTTGTTTTAAGGAAATGTGCCCCAAAGCATAAAAAAACAATTTGTGTATCTTTGTGCAAATAATATTTCACCGGACTGCTTAGTGAATGAGTGTCAATATAAAGCAGGATTTTCAAAAAATTTAATTCTCAAGCATGGATCAGTACCAACTCTTCATGTTCCAGCTTTATATCCGATATTTATATCGCACTTTATATTTTGTGAATGTTTGCAAATCGTCTTTCCGAATGTGCTTGTTAGCTGAATCCACGGCTAATGCAGCTAAAGTTACCATTGTCTCTGATTGTCTACAGAGACCAGATATACATATATATATATATATATATATATATATATATTCATACTTATATGGCTGAACTCAGGGCTGGACTGGTAATCTGGCATACCAGGCATTTTCCTCACTATGGGGCCAATCAAGGGCGTACTGGCCATTGGGAGAACCCAGCGGGCCGGTGGGTCAGCCGCAAAATGGGCCGAATGGGCCGCGCTAAGCTAAAATTAGCCACCGCATTATGCAGAATGAACCACAAAATGGTGCTGCAATGTGCAGAAAAGAACAGCGAAACCCCCCACACTCACTCAACTTTTGGGCCAGTTGCTATGTAAAATCCCGGGCCAATTTCTATTCTTGTCCAGCACTGGCTGACCTCCGGTATTTACGCTGTCGGTCATATTGGTTCTGATTTGTTGTTGCTGTAATGTCCGAAGCGCGAGCTGTAAAGGCACAGCCCTCTTCCGGGAAGGGGGTGGGGAGCAGCAGCTCATTTGCATTTAAAGAGACAGACACAAAATCAGCATATTTTTGATTCCACCCAAAAAGAGGCTTTTACAACATGGTATAATAAATGATCCGTGGGGTATTTTGAGCTGAAACTTCACAGACACATTCTGGGGACACCTGAGACTTATATTACATCTTGTAAAAAGGGGCACATTAGGTCTCCTTTAAGCGCAAATGTGAATGTAAAAATAATATTTGCTGTGGTCTCTCATTGACCACTATAGATGTTTACCTGAATATTTTATAATAATGTCTCATTATGAGACTCAATAATGTCTCATAATGAAAGTTATTAAAGCTAAAGTGTTCCAACAATTCAGACTTGCATTATAAATACTTATTTTCTACATGTTTTCTGCTTTTGCCCAGTCTCGACATGAATAAATGAACACCACTGTTCAAAAGTTGATGATCTTTAATGTATAAAAAGTTTCTCACTTACATTTCTCACAAAAGCACAGCGGGAGGCAAAAATGTTTACACTGAAGCACATTACCATTTCCCTGGAATTATTTTCTGTTTGCTACAGCAACTTTGAAATAGCATGATTCACTTTTGGCCTTCTTTTCATCGGGGAATCAGTTACCAAAGTAAAACACATCCACATACAAAAACAAAAGCCGAGGAGGTCACAAGCAGAGTTTATGTGCACATCTGGACAAGGAAGTCGAGCATGAAAAGAATTCTTTTTAGTAAGAGAATCCATCAAACTCCAGGCTGTCATGAATGCCCTATAAGAAAATAGAGTATTTATGTTCCCACTGTGGTGCCTGTGATTGTGTCATTTTTTTCTGTGAAAGCCCTTGAGCTCCTGGAAGTGAGGGGATATCTTTTCTCAATTTCATACGAAATGCAGGACTGAGTGGTTAATATCGATGCAGACACTATAAACTGACACTGTGTCAGTGTTAATCATATCCCAGGATGCCAACAAGACAGAGAGCTTTGAATCAAACAGTTTGTATCCTGTTTTTAAAATCACTACGTTTGGCAGCTTTTAATAACAAGCATATTTTTATTTTCTCTGAAGAAAATGCAGTGCTTGCATGTGCAAAACTCATTGCCGTGATACAAGGGTATTTTTGGTTGTTGCCAGGGCATTTCTTTGTGGTTGCTAAGGTGTACTGTGTGGTATTAGCATGGTTCTGGGTGGTTGCTTACTGCTCCAAGTCAAAAGGGCCCATTTGTATGTAACCTCCGTTCCATGATGGAGGGAACGAGACGTTGTGTCGAAGAAGCGACACTAGGGGTCTCTCTTGAGCGCTGAATATGCCTCTGATCTATAAAAAAGGCCAATGAGAAGTTGGCAGACAGTATTTGCATACCCTGCCCCCGGACATATGTGTATAAAAGCAGGGAAATACGCCGGAAATGGTCCGGCCACAACAGTGGCTCGGCTCAGCGACGTGACTGGGAGGACACAACGTTTCGTTCCCTCCATCAGGGAATGGAGGTTACATACGTAACCTAGACATTCCCCGTCTGTCGCTGAGCACAGTTCCTGCAAAAAATCGGGATCAGGGCTACCCCCGTGCAGATCTTTAAGTGCCTTGGCCTGGTGGACTTGCAGGAGGGCCATGGCGTGCAGGGCGGAAGCAGCATGTCCGGCGGCGCTGTAGGCTTTGGCGGTCAATGAAGACGTCGTCCTACAGGCCTTGGAGGGGAGCACTGGGCGACCCCGCTAGGTGGTTGGGTTTCTGGGGCACAGGAGGAGCACAACAGCCCTGTCCACCTGGGGAATCACCGTGTACCCGTGGGCCGCTCCACCGTCGAGGGTAGCGAGAGCGGATGAGCGAGTGGCTTTGTGACGTGGAAGACGTTAGCTCATCATGCACTTCTGGGAAAACAGTACCGAGTTGTGAGTGGTGTCCAGACCCCAGGAACCTGTCATCCAACCGCGATGACTGTGGGGAGGACGGAGGGTTCCAGTCCAAACCCAACCCTGGCGGCAGCCCGGGAAATCATATCTGTCATCTGAGCGTCAGCCTCAGCCTGGGCATGCTGGCCCGAAGGCCGAAGCTCAGGGGAGTCAGACGCGTCAGACGCTGCGCTCTCCGATGCAGCGGCGAGCTCATCCACCTCGAGCTCTAGAGGATAGGCATGCTGGCTGTAAGGCGAGCCACTGTTGCCTCGAGCAGTGATGGGAGTCAACAAGCGTGCTGTGGGGGCAGGTGGTCCGAGGGGGCGTACCCGGCAGAGCTGCACCCGCTGCCATCCCCAGATCGCCTCCATCGCCAGCCGCATCGTCCTCAATCCCGTGGGAAGAAGGAACAATGTGGGGGGCGGCTGGAGTGGCGTGCTTTCTGTTGAAAGCGAGCCGCGACCGCAACGTTGCCATGGTCATTCTCTCACAGTGAGAGCATGAACCATCCACAAACGCTGCCTCAGTGTGATCGGTGCCCAGACACACGAGACAACGCCTGTGGCCGTCTGAAGTGGAGAGCACTCTACCGCATCCAGGAACAACACAGGGGCAGAAATCTTTAAAAAGACGCGTCCTGAAAAGGACGTTCAATGCCACTGTGTATTGCTGTTTAAATGACTCTTTCACAAGAAAAAAATCACTCTTTAATAAACTCTTTTAAGTTCTGCGCTGTCGAAGCGCCCAGGGGCAAACTGCACTGCCGTGCAGAGAAGGAGAAACAAGGAGAAAGGAGAAAGCCGCTGTTCGTAGATCCAACAGCAGAGAAGCATTAGAGGAACAGGAACGGGTGTGTGACTTGCAGCTGACTGCATGCACAACCATCGGCTACAAAGAAAATTTCTGAATGAACTCGACGTATTTCCCAACTTTTATACCTGTATTTCCGGGGGGCGGGGTATGCAAATACTGTCTGCCAATTTCTCATTGGCCTTTTTTCATAAATCAGAGGCATATTCGGCGCTCAAGAGAGACCCCTAGTGTTGCTTCTTCGACACAACGTCGAAGTGAGCGACAGATGGGGAACATTGGCACAAGCATAGTTTAACTGCTACTTTTGATTCTGCATAAATATACCTAATAACATGATTTATATACTTGGAACCATAACCCTTTCACCAAATGACTGATGACAATTATATAATTTTATAATTATCGGCTTTGCAGAGTATTGTATAACAAGTTTTATGTCTGTTATACACTAGATTGCTCTATCAGATGCCTTCAGCGGATTTAGATTATGCCCATTAGCTCACAATACTGCAGGTAGACATTGTTTGCCCAACTAAGAAGCTTAATATGATCATTCTCATTTAAACACGTAACTGGGGGATTTTTCATCACAGAACTGTGCATTCTTGTTTTATTAATGTTAACAATTTTTGCTTTAGTAAGTATAGAAAAATATTGTCTTGATATTAAGAGCTGTTTGCATGTGAATGATAATCTGTTCAATGCAGAAATGGTTGTTTCTGAGGATAATTAGTTAGATGCAGGGGAAATATCATGTTTCTGTGGCAAGGCACTTACGTAAAATAAAATGCTATGTTGTTTTTGAGGGGGAAAAAGGTGTTTCATCTGCCTCCTCTGCTGCTTAGTAATAATAAATTTCACTGGCGACGCATGAAACATATTTTTGATCACTGAAAGACACTCTGAGGTCCTTTTTTAGTTCTGTGAATGAAAATGCAATTGCATTACAACTAGCAATGACGAACTGCAAATCAAATGATGCAAAAATATTTTTTCATCAATCCTGATTTCTTATAGTTAACATATAGTTAACAGTGAAAATGTACAGTACAGTATATAGCATATAGTGTATAGTATATAGCGTAATTCCTGGTAAAGAGCCACTAATCAGAGAATCGCGACAAACAAACCACTGCAAAAGAGCTTTTTCAGTGACCGCACACTTCCATAACACACTGTGAAAGATCCCTATTGATAATCAAGTGGGTCTTGATTGTTTATGTCTTTTGACTTTAATTTTGAAATTTTTGTTTATGAATTGGCCCAATTCACTTCCATTGTTAGAACCTCACTGTAAACTGTATTTTTTTTTCTTTTTTTACAGAACAAGAGGGGCAAGTCTAAATACATTTTTGTGGTAATCAGCATTATGCCACAAATGCTCTCAATTGAGCTTAACTTGTATGAACCCGGAATATTCCTTTAACCCTGGATCCTGTCAGGGCCCCTTTAGCTGTATTACCACCTGCATTACTATGGTGGTTTACAATACATTTGTCAATTTTGTTTACATTTTTAATGATATGGTTGTGAACTACAAAATACACAGGCACCAAAATGACATCCCATAGTGCCCGAAACATTGTCACTGTATTTTAACGGTTTAGCAGATTTTTACTGCACATTTAGCATATTGTTTTTCGTAGAGTAGAAACAAGAGCAAAGAGCAGTAGATTGAGACTGAGCGACTTATCTTTGACCAATCAAAGTGTGTCCTTTCTTTCATTCCTTCCTCATTCAGCTGCTCTCCTCTAATGCTCCAAATCAATTTGATTAGCATTTTTTTTTAAGAATGTACCCCAGATTGAACAAGAACAACCTTTTAACACTTGAAAGCACCTTTTCCATGAAATGTCACAACAGCAACAAAGACTTGTTCTCAAAGACATGAAAGGTTCCTCAGATCAAGCACCTTGAAAATTAAAAGCACTCTGTCTTGTAGATTCAGGTGTGACAGGAGGAGGGTGTCTCAGTTTAAAACCAGCGAGGACTAGAGTAGAGGTGGAATGATAAATAAATCTGTATTTGTTTGGAAAGAAATGGACAGTGAAACTATTTGTCTTAAGAGGGATTATTTTCCCTTGTGTGACCTTGTACACTGGGAACTTGCCAACAGTAGGTCGAAAGTTCAGCTGCTACAATCGATCTGTGCTTACTGAAAATCGAATCACTGCCCCAAGTGGCCGAAGCTGGAAGTGTTGTTGAACATACAGTATGAGCACATGTGGCTCCAAAAGTGAGTAGTATTTTTTTATTTGTAGATGATGTAATACAGTCAAAAGGAGTGCATATTTTATTAGCCTTACACACAAACCCCAACCTTAAACCTAACCATCAGAGGAGTAAAAATAAATTTTTTTAAATGAAAATGCAACCTCAGAACTGCAAACATCATTGTGTATGTGAATGTAAGTACTTCCTGGTTTCCACAGTACCAGAATCTGTCACAGTTGCACTAGTTGGATGTATTCATGTGGGAACTGATGCAAAAATGTCTGATGGGGACAGCACTTGTTATTCATTTGGCTGAATGGGGATGATTTCAGGGTACATGAACTTTCGGAAGCAACATGATCACATGAATGTGCGATCGTGTTTATACAGTTTACAGTATGCAGGGCTGGGGAGGCTAGGGGTGTTCGCTGTCCTTTTCTGCATATCGCGGTGCCGTTTTGCGGTCCATTCTGCAAAACGCGGCGGCTCATTTTAGCTTATCGTGGCCCATTCGGCCCATTTCGCGGTCGACCTAAAGGTCCGCTCGGTTCTCCAGATGCCAGTCTGCCCCTGATCGGCCCCAAAGTGTGTCAGCCCACCGGAAAAATGCCTGGTATGCCAGATTACCAGTCCAGCCCTGACCGTACAAACTGTGCGGACCATGAGCGCTCCAACTGACATACTCTCAGAATATTTCATCAATCATGAAGTATGTCCCGTGGCTGTTTAAAAGAACTAGAGATGACATATTTGTGAATGAATAATTATTTTGATTCGGTTCTGTCCCTGAAATGGCCAAGCGGACTTACACAACTGTGTGAATCGATTTGTGATTCAGTGCAATTCGTTCAGAGTGCTCCCTCACTGAATTATTTGGAGCAGTTTCTCGCACAGCAAAACAGCGTCAGGATATTTACGAAAACAGAGAATAAACAGCACTGAATATGGTGGAAATGTGTAAATAAATATTTTTTCAATTCTTTTACATGGGCCTGCTCCATTTTAAATAAAGCAAATGTTATTATACTACTTAATATGACTGAATGAATTTCATGACACATCATCATTATTTTATACATATTCTTACTATTCTATACTATTCATTTCTTTGTGTAACACTTCTTTGAGTTAAACAAATAAGTGTAAAAGTAGTATATATATATATGCATTGATTTCACTTTGTTTACATCCCTCATCAACACTAGTACAGCATGCTCCTCCACCGCTTACTGTAAGAAGCTATGATATCTGAAAACAGGTCTTAAAATCTTGTGCAGTTTTACTTCTCTGGTCAATTTAAAGGCTGTTTTTAGTTGAAAATAGCGACACTGATTCAGCATAAGATTTTTTCTATGTGAAAATATGTGATGTTGAATTTGCACTCATACTGAACTGCTGGCTGTCTGGTGCGTTCACATCAACCTTGAGTTGAACACGCTCAAAACAGCGGAGATGATAGTGGACTTCAGGAGCATCACCAGAAATGGTCACTGAATCATTAAATGGATCTGAACTAATTTTGGTGAACGTAGTCAAAACACTCTGGCCACTTGGATTTTATATTCCACAATGCACAAGCAAAGAGTTAAAAATAAAATTGTGCACATGCACAATTGTCATTATTGTAATTGATTAAATAATTGATTCAGGACCAGCTTGTGCTCTTTTATTGTCATGTGTGAAACGGAAGCAAGTGCTCCACAAGTTGCCCTTTATTTTTTCATCATATTGCAAATGCAAATTATGTTTGCAATACTTGAATACTACAAATATTAAAGGTAAACAATACGTATATATTAATAGAATACTTATATCATACTTATATATTAATATATACTGTAATATATTAATACTGCACTGTAAGTGTTGGGTCTGTGCCCCCCCCCCCCCAATTTTAAAATGACTGCTACACCCCTGCCTTCAGGCCATTTACCACATGAACAATTAAACTGCCTTCAGGATTCCCATAGTGCAATAATGTATAAATATGTCATGTACAGTACACATGTAAATTCACTCAATTTTTCAATTCATGTGCATATGCTATTCTATGTTCTATGTGCATTTGCTTGCTTGTTTCTCGTATCACCAAAAACAATTCCTTGTTAAGTGAGCACACTTGGCAATAAAGCTCATTCTGATTCTGATATTTTCTAATAAAGCACAAACTGGCCTGTAAAATTCCTCATTATAGTCTAGACTGCCACATATACCTGTTGTGACTTCAGAAAATGCCTGTTTTTCTGAAGGAGTAAATGCAACTGACAGGTTCAAATATCTGATAGTGTGAAAAAGAGTGACACACACACACAGAGAGAGAGAGAGAGAGAGAGAGAGAGAGAGAGAGATGAAGTGAAGACAGGGAAGGCAGGAGTAAGTGAGAGAGGAAGCTTCCAGCATATGCTGTTGAGGAAATAAACGTGGAAGAGGCCAGACAGCTCCCGAGCGAGTTTAATCAAGGCAAAGTCAACTTGATTAAATTAGATGTGTTTAAAATGTGTGTGCGCCTGTGTGTGGCATGAACTGCTAAAACTCATTCCACTGAACTCTTGAGAGACGTTTTGTCTTTGAGTGTCAGTCTTTCTATGCCAGTCTTTCTAATTTGAGAAATTTTCACTCTCCTAATGCACTTGAAGTATAAATCTATAGATGAAAACATGTTTAGAGACCTTATAATTAAGATACATATAAGATAAACGTTCCTTTATTTACAACTGCACAAAAGTACAATTGTAGTACCATATGTATTTGACATGTTACCTTTTTGGATATACTATGGAAAGTCGATGGTATTTTGAAGTATGTTAGAGTACTATTTATGTAAATGAAACATAGTACTCATTCGGTATTCTGTTACAAAGCCTGATACCACTGCTGCCCCAAGGGTGCACTTCATAAGGATAGTAAATACTGATGTTAAAGCCAAATTAAGTGAGCCACTGTGTTATTCATTCACAGTGAGATCAGTCTGATGAGTCTTAAGGGATTTTTTTATCCACCCATTTTATCATCCGCCATGTTCGATTGCATATAAAAAGTATTTGCTTACATCAACAAGCCTTATGATTTGAGGTGTTGCTAATGTCAGTGAATTCACAAACATTAATTAATTCATATTCATTGCCTTGCAAACACCATGACATAAAGCCCCTTTTGTTTGTCTTGGAGTTAAACATATACAGGTAGCCTATATTTTAAGCTCAATTGACAGCATTTGTGGAATAATGTTGATTACAAAAAAAAATAATTTCAACTCGTTTTTGAAAAAAGCACAAATCTGGGTTACAGTGAGGGACTTACAATGGAAGTGAATGGGCCCAATTTTTGAACGTTAAAATACTCACTTTTTCAAAAGTATAGCCACAAGACATAATGTATATGCATGTCAACATTATTTTAGTGTGATAAAATCAATAACAAACCTTTTCTGTGTACATTTATAGCCAATTTTACAACCTCATTACCATGACGGTGTAATGTCAACAAACAATTAAACCCTAAAATGACTGTAAAAATTACAATTTAAACAGCTTTACAGCTCATATAATACACAAGTTTTAACAGATGAATTAATGCAAGTGCTTTTATAAAATGATCAGCTTCACATTTCTGCCTTTAAACCCTCCGAAAATTGGCTCCATTCACTTCCATTTTAAGTGCCTCACTGTAACCTCGATTTTTGCTTCTTTTTTTTTTTTGCTTTTTTTTTTTTTTTAAGAAAAGGAGGGAAGAGTCAAAATAATTGATTGTGGCAATCAACATTATGCCACAAATGCTGTTGATTGAGCTTAACTTGTATTGATCCTGGAATATTCTTATAAGATCTTCCAGATTGTAAGAAGAATGTCAATTTATGCTTAATGACTTTAGTAACTTTTAGATAAACCTTTAATCATACTGTGTATCACAAAAGAAATGATCAAATGACTTCATGTGAAGTATTCAAGGATTTGTGCTATGGATAATTGATGGTGCAGTTACATTAATGAGAGAATGGAGCTGCTTCAGAATACATTTCTCGTTCTCCACTTCTAACTGTATGCTTTTGTGCCACACGAATGTTTTATATCTTGAACAGTATGAGGCGAGTCAAAAATAACCCACATGCTGAAGCCGAGGAGGCTCTGCAGGATTCTCAAGCTTTCATCATCAGATCTCTGTCTTTATCCTTGGCCCATTTATTGTAACTTGAGATTTGAGTCCTTTATAGGAGAGCAGGGTGTAAAACGTGGAGATCTTGGAACCCCATGTGGTAGATGTGTAACTTTAAGTAAAGACAGCTTAGAATAAACAAAGAAATTAGTAATTGTCACACAAAGTTAAATTATAAGTGATGTTTTATGTGTTACTCAGAGGACAGAATATAAGTTTAAGTATTTTGAACTAATAATGCTTAATGTGACACCGCCAGATATGAATAATAATAATAAAAAACTCTTGCCTTTCATACATTATATAAATCACCTGGGCCTGATTTCCTTGGTGAGTTTGCTAATTTATTATCAGATCTTGTAGTTACTGTAGACAGAGTTTTAAATGTTGGTGACTTCAAGATTCACATAGATAATGAAAATGACACAGTGGGATTAGCATTTATCTATATTCTCAACTCTCTTTGAGTCAGACAAAATGTGACAGGACCAACTCACCATAATCATACGCTAGATTTAATTCTGTCATATTGAGTTGATGTTGATACAATAGAAATTCTTCCGCAGAGCAATGACATCTCAGATCATTACCTTGTCTCTTGTATGCTGCGATCAGCTAATGTTACTCAATCTACACCCCGCTATCATTCGGGTACAACTATTCTTTCGACCACTAAAGATAGCTTCACTAATAACCTTCCAGATCTATCTCATACACTCAATAAGCCCCAAACTCATAGAAAATAACCACAACAATCCTGGGTGTTTATTTAGTACTGTGACTAAATTGGTTTGGAATAAAGCATTGACTGAACCAGATATTCTGTCGCAGCACAATTATGCAATCATCTGTTACAGTACCTCAAAAAAACAGTGCCTCATAATTTTCCTCACAGGCAACTTCATTCCTTCACTGTCATATGTCAAGAAGAGCTAACAAAAATTATCAAAACATCAAAAGCCACAACATGTATGTTTGATCCAATACCAACTCAGCTCTTAAAAGAGGTATTCTGTGTAATCTCAGAAACTCTTCTTAATATTATTAACTCCTCGCTATCCTTAGGAAATGTCCCAAGAAAAAGAAATTGCAGTTATCAAACCACTTATTAAGAAGTTACAACTTGAACCTGGAGAATTGGCTTATTATAGACCGATTTCAAATCTCCCGCTTATGTTGAAAATACTAGAAAAGGTAGTGTCCTCCCAACTATGTTCATTTCTTCAGAGAAATAGTACATATGAACAATTTTAGTCAGGATTTAGGCCCCATCACGGTACAGAGACTGCACTTCATTCTCTTGAATAGGCTAGAGATTTATGTTGGCATTTGTGGACTTGCTTTAGCATGGTTTAGGTTCTATTTAGCAGACTGCTACCACTTTGTATGTGTAAACAAGGAAATGTCAAATCAAACATAAGTTCAATATGGAGTGCCACAGGGATCAGATTTATGGCCTTTGCTTTTCTCCTTGCATTTGCTTCCCCTGGGAGATATTATCAGGAATCATGGAATACGTTTCCACTGTTTTGCTGATGATGCCCAACTTTACATTTCTTTAAAACCTGGTGAAATTTCAAAATTCTCCAAATTAGCAGAGTGTATCAATGAAATCAAAGATTGGATGGCCAGATATTTCCTTCTATTAAATTCTGACAAAACAGAGGTACTAATTATTGGACCAAAATTCTCTAAAAACAAGCCACTAAAATATAATTTGACTCTCGATGGATGTACTATAAACATCATCTTTGATACCAATGTGCCCATAGAAAATCAAATTACCACGGTTTGTAGAACAGCATTCTTCCACCTTAGAAATATTGCTAAATTATGACACATGCTCTCTGTTACTGATGCCGAAAAAAATGCGTTTATGACCTCAAGACTAGATTATTGTAATGCATTATTGGGAGGATGTCCAGCAAAATCAATAAATAAACTTCAATTGGTTCAAAATACAGCAGCGAGAATGCTGACTAGAACCAAGAAATCTGATCATATTAGCCCCATTTTATCATCGTTAAGTTGACTACCTGTTAAATTTCATATTAATTTTACATTTCTGTTAACTACATATAAAGCTTTGAATGGTCTAGCTCCACAGTACTCAAGTGACCTTCTGACATGCTGTATTCCATCACGTTCATTACGATCGCAAAATGCTGGCCTGTTAATAGTTCCTAGAATATCAAAATCTACAAAAGGCTCATATTTGGCTTCTAATCTATGAAATAGTCTCCCTAACACTGTTCGGGACGCAGACACACTCACTCAGTTTAAGTCTAGACTAAAGACACATCTATTTAGCCAGGCATACACCTAATTTATCTTTCAACTCACAATTAGGCTGCTTTAGTTAGGTCTGCCGGAACCAGAAACCAGACACATTGATCATGATCTTTAACTCTGCAGTAAATTAAATGGTATCTATGCTAATATTTTTCTACTTGAATCTTTGTCTCAACCTTGGGACTCCTATACTGAAGTCACCAGAACCGGCTGGATCCAGCACCATTCCTGCTTCGTGTTGGACTCCACTGCTATGAGTCTTTGATTGATGATCATCACTTCAGTCTATTATGATGGACTTCAGAGGATGAACTGATGCTAACTCCAACCATAAGACATGGTATCCATCATATGCCATTGCCTGAACCTTGGATTTAGGATAGACCTCACTGAAATTACCGGCCGATTGAACTGCGATGCACCTCACTGATCATCACCTTGGTCTAATAATGGACAACACACTTATAATTACATTACATAAACTAACAATTAATTGCCAACAAAAGCCTTCATCAGCTAACTAACAATGGACATCACATGAACTTCAAAGACATTAGGCATTAATCTTACAGTTCTTACAAAATCTTTGTTCAAACACTGACCCTTTACACTTAAATAGTTTAATCATTTTAAACCATGACTTGCACTATACATAATTAAGTAATATTGGCATTATATGCATGTTGTTAGTCAGAGAGGAACTGGCCCCCACAGTGAGTCTGGTTTCTCCCAAGGTTATTTTTCTCCATTAATCAACATCTTATGGAGTTTTGTGTTCCTTGACACAGTCACCTTCGGCTTGATCACTGGGGTTATAAATACAATTATTAATTAATTACTTATTTTTAAACACAATTCACAATCATATTTTATCAAACTACACAATGATCACTCTAAGACATTATAGATATTACAGTTTTATATAATGTTAATGCTTGATCTTCTGTAAAGCTGCTTTGAAACGATGTGTGTTGTGCTATACATCAAGGTGCTATATTAATAAAAATGACTTTACTTGACTTGAAAGTTCTCAGAACGATGATTAATAGATGCTGCAGCAGCTTACCAAGCTAACTAAAGTTTCATTCAAAATAAATTTTTTGTTTCAGTTATTGTTACTTCTTCATGGCAAAATGTATATTCCGTCATTATTTACTTGGTTATTTTAACCCTTTTTCAGGGGCGTTTTGAGGTACGTCAGGGCCCATTGGTCCATAGAGGCTTCAAGTAGTTGAGCAGGGGGTTGAGTGCGTTGACATGCTTGACATGGATGTCAAGGCGCACCATTTCCATGTCAACAACTGCATCCCCCGCATTCAGACATGCTCCTCCTGCGAACATGTATAGGGGAAAATGGGGTGGCGGATGTTTCGTGCTGGGCCCCATAGGAGATGTGGGCTCTTGGGCTTCAGCCTTGTAAACCTGTCCATTAATGCGCCCCTGCCTCTATGCATCATGTTGCCTCTGGGTAACAAACCCATTTTCTTTACATTGCAAGCAAATAGATCACAACAAAATGGTTAAAAATGAAGAGATGACCTTGAATAAACCAATAAGAAGCTTTTAAATGGTCACTACATCCTGGTATATATATATATATATATATATATATATATATATATATATATATATATATATATATTTTCTTGAGATAAGTGCTTAAACATGTTTAAAATCGAGTTTTTATTTTTTTAATAGTAAATTATTTTGAAATGGAAATATTTGTAGACAGTGGTCTTAGCAAACAAACCATGTAAGGAAACACATTTTTTCTGAAAATTGACATTAATTCACATTATAACTTGCATCTCATATGTGTGAACTCCGTCAGACACACTTAAAAGCATGCTATTTTAATTTGATCCGTCCAACAAAAGTGTAAAGTCTTTAATGATCTCACGGAGGATGTGCATGAGAGAGAGATCGTTCACGGACATGTCCGTCGTCCTATGTGCTTGTCTTTTGAGTTTACCATTAAACTATTATTTGTATGTCAAGCCGGTTTCTCGCCTCTTCCTTGTCCGTGTGCATGAACTTCTTTACAATAAGTTAAAAGTTTAATAAGTTATAATTCATCTAAATTTGTTTTTGATTTTAGGAATGAGTTCCATTCAATGCAAGAAAAGAGAATCAAATAAAACATTTTAAAACAATGATTCCACAATGCAAGTAATAGAGGGTATAACATAATTGTAAAGGGATTCATGTAAAGGAGGAGGCGAGAACCGGCTTGATGATATAGATAATAGTTTTAATGAAGAACTTAAACAAAAAGACAAACACACAAAGGTGTCGGACAGCTGCCCGTAAATCTCTCTGTCCCACTGCAGTCTCCAGTCAGCCTTTATCCCTCTCTGAGGCTTGATTAGCCTGATTAGTGGCCGGGTGTGTAGCATCACGACCCAGCCCCGCCCTCCGCCCTGTCACAATCATTTTTAAACTTTTCGACTTGAGAGTTAAAGTGGTGGGCAATTTGTTTTGTGAATACAACTTACATTTAGGCCTGTTCCTTAAACAAAAATATTCTTTGCTTATAAAAATATTTCAAGTTTTCTGGGGGAAAGGTTTAAAGCAAGTAATAACATTAATATCTTGAACGCTTTTAGCAATTAGCTTCTGGCACTATGTTTGTCTTTGGCATTTTTACAAAACAGTAGGCTAACGCTATTCCAATTTTTTTCCATTTGATCTATATACACCTCTCCCAGAACCCTGGTGTGAGTAATAACAAGAAAGTAAATCACAGGCACATCGCCATCAGATTCCTGGCCCTGTATTTGAAGGTGCGAGCAGATCCAGCCGCAGATGCGTGTTGGCACCTAAACTGGTTCTTCACTCACATCAAAGACATGCAAAAGGAAACAAAATGGAAGTCTGTGGTCATTTAATGATTGAGGATGGCTTGTTGCTCTGGGTGACAGCTGGGGTGTGCTGGCAACAGCTGACACCATTAAATTTTCATTCTTCAAGGATAAGGATGGAGAGATGGCAAGAAATCATGATGGCAGTTTGTTGTGAGAAACAGTAACAAGCACATGCAAAAGAAGAGCAGAGAGATTTAGTCAGAGACAATTTAGTAGAGATGTACCACTTCTATTTAAATTAATTGGAGAAAAGGAAGTCCCACCGTAAAGGTAGAAGAGCCAATCACCTTTTAGATATAGACATCGCCTGTCATTAAACTCAAGAATGCATTTAACATTAGCTAAACCAGCTTAAAAAAATGTTTTTTAGCATGATCTGAGCTAAAGAAGCACACATTATGATACCATTGTTGTCAGATTTGTCTGCTGATTTTAAATATGTTCTTTGATGGTCATCTTGAGCAGTACCACCACTCCCTATACCCATCTTACTATAGGGGGGCACCAGTAACGCTGCCCTTGCACGTTATATGTAATTCAAGGACCCTATAGCAGTCACGGAATACAGACGATCGCCTTGCAGCTTGCACCACATCAGATTATCAAAGCAAGCTGTAAATGGGTTAAAATGTGCTTGTGTGGAAAAAAAAAGTTTTTTGATTTTACAAATTATGCAAGATGCAAATTTCAGTTGGTATGAGACTTAAAGTTTGCAAATTCCTCAAACATATCTGTAAATTAGCTGTAACGTTCCATATTGTCTTTTGTTTATGTACCTTTATTTTTAAGTTTCTGGCACCTGTTACGTTCCATATTGTCTTTTGTTTATGCACTCTTATTTTGAAATCATTCTTATGTTCCTGTTTCCCAGTCTTGTCATGTCGTGTTTTCCCTCCATGTTCATGTGTCTGGTTTTCATTGGTTCATTGTTTGATTGCTTTATTATCAGTTCTAGTTTTGTCATTGGTTTTAGATAATTGCCTTATTATCTTGTTTAAAGTTCTGTTTGTCCATTGGCTGTTGTTTCCCCTGTTCTTGTATTTAAGTCCTCATGTTTCCCTCGTCAAGTATTGTTGTAACCCTGACCCCTGCCTGATGTCACCCTGATGAGCCTTAGCCTTAGCCTTAGCCTTAGCCTTAGCCTTAGCCTTAGCCTTAGCCTTAGCCTTAGCCTTAGCCTTAGCCCTTGTCCTGTATCACCAACAATCACCAATAAATCTGCACTTGGGTCCTACTCATCGCCTTCATCCTTGCATTGACTGCCTCCAAACGTAATATTACCCTTTGTTTTCAGGGTATCTATGGATTTGTTAATTATTCTTATTGTATGTTGAAGCAGGTGTGACACTTGAAATGAAATGTAATGGAAAGGAAATCAATCATCTATTTATTAATTGATAAATATAAGTGTAATTAAATTACTTTTTTAAATACACAAATTAATGGTCAGATTTAAAATTATTTGCTTAAATTATGTTTTGTTAAATATGTAGTTAAAAATCGAAATAAAATCATAAATTTAAAAACATCTTCTAAAAAAGAAATTAAAATAAAATCTATATTTTTTAATGCAATTTTTTTTCAATTGCAATTTGAAAAAGAATTTGCCAGTTGCTTTTTGAAATCCAATTGCCAAAGACTTTTTTTTTTATCCATTTCAATAGAGTTAAAAATAAATAAATAACAATATTATTTGACAGTTCACTTGTGGGAGTAACCAATGACAACTCTTTCTTTTTTTTTAAAAAACACACCCACTTCCACATGCCACTTGGAGTAGATGTAAGAGGGACTGTCAAGCATGAGCAGTTTACATCCTCCACAAAGCCCAAAAACGTAATAATTTTGTGTAGAATTTTTTATTTTTTTATTTTAAGAATTTATCATTTATGAATTCATTCATTTCCTTTTTAACTGTCACTCCTAGTCCACGAACTAAGTCAACACAGTTTCCAAAGCTCACCAAGATAGGCAGAGTTTTTTTTATTACAGATACTGTCGAAAGACCAGTAAAGATTTGTTATTAAAGCATTGTTATTGGTTAAAACTAATTGTGGGTGGGGTTTGGACAAGTTTTTTTATTTATATTTGTGTGTGCAAGCTGAGGAGTTGTTACTTAGGTTAATATCATTAAAATGGATAACTTTGAAGCTCATCATATAGAGACTATGTGGAAGTATAATTTTATTTTTTTTAAATGATTTGCAACACAAACTCTGCAAAGATAGCGCGGCCATGACAAATAAGTAGAGAGAGATTGGAGTTTTTAAAATTGGAAGGGGCCATGACAAGTAAAGAAAGAAGCGATTCAGCTAATCACAAAGTATAGTCTGGACAGTACTGATGTAAAAAACAGCTCCATCACTATTTGAAAAAAGTCATTTTTGATCAGATCTCTAGGCCCCATTTTCAGCAGCCATCACTCCAACACCTTATCCTTGAGTAATCATAATAAATTGCTCATTTGCTACTAGAAAATCACTTTTTCAAATTATATCAAACACAGCTGAAAGATATTTGGTTCATTAAATGAAGCTTAACATTGTCTTTGTGTTTGTATTTGAGTTGCCACCATAAGTAATAGACTGGCATGTCTTCATGTCAATATTAGGTCAAAAATGGCACAAAAAAAAAAAAGAAACAGCTTTCTCTATAAACTCATCAGTCAATCACTGTTTCGAGGAATGAAGGCTATGCAATGCTTGAAATTGCCAAAAAACTGAAGATTTCATACAAAGGTGTACACAGTCTTCAAATACAAAGGAAGACTGACTCTAACAAGGACAGAAAGTGATGTGAAAGACCAGATGTAAAACTAAACAAGAGGATAAGTACATCAGAGTCTCTAGTTTGAGAAATAGACGCCTCACATGTCCTCCGCTGACAGCTTCATTGAATTCTACCCGCTCAACACCAGTTTCATGTACAACAGTAAAGAGAAGACTCAGGGGTGCAGCCTTATGGGAAGAATTGCAAAGAAAAGTCACTTTTGAAACAGAAAAACAAAAAGAAAAGGTTAGAGCGGGCAAAGAAACACAGACATTGGACAACAAATAACTGGAAAAGAGTGTTATGGTTCTTAACATCATAGATCAGCTAGACTGTAAGGTGTGAAGAAGTAGCCGATAAGACAGCTACATCTATAGCAAGTGCTACAGGAAGCGTGGGGTGAAATGTCACCTGAGCATCTGGACAAACTGACAGCTAGAATGTCAAGGATCTACCAAGATGTCATTGATGCATGTAGAGGTTTATCTGATGAGAACTCTTTGAAGTAGTTTAAGAAGTTGTGCATTTTTCTGCAAATTATAATAGTAATTGTTCACGTTATCAATGTCCTGACTAAACATTGTGATATATGATATATACTGTATATATATATCAGGCTGAACAGTCAACATAAACTAATGATATACAGTAAATTAGCTTAAAACAACATAAAACATAAGAACACAGACACACATGCAACACGGCTGTATGCGTCTTTCTCTCCCTCTCTCGAAGTGGTGTCTCCGGCTTCCCTTTATCTCGCTCTTCCATTGATCAGCTGATTCAGCTCCAGACATGCACCATCACAGCCCGGCCATGCCCTTCTCCTCGTCACACTTTTTCCTTGCCCAATTCAGGCCGGGGTGGTACCGGTCTGACTAACCCCATCTCTGGAGGGGATACACTGCCCCTCCAGTCATTTTTTCAGCCAGTAGTCCACCCCGCCTCCTGTGAACCTGGGGGAGAGATGAAGGGAGGGGAGGTGTGGGGAGAGGGAAAGGGTGAGCAGAGACACAGAGAGAGAGGAGAGAGAGAGAGAGAAGAACTTGCTTGCCGGCTTCCGGACAAGCTGTCACTCAACCACTCCTCTGCCCTCTGGCAGACGGCAGCTCACTCCTCTCCCAGCGGAGGGGTGGACTACCGGCCCCTGGTGGACAGAACCTCTCCTCCCCTTCTTCAGCTCTCGGCAGCGACCCCTCCGTTCCCAGGCAGATGGCCGCAGATGCTCTCCAGGCTCCCCTGGTGGCCACGTGCATCTCTATTGAACTTGTGCCTCCGGCTCCCCTATCTCTCTCTCCTGCTGATCAGCTGATTCAGCGCCAGCCGTGCACCATCACAGTCTTGCCACGTCCTCTTTCTCGTCACATTTATATATATATATATATATATATATATATATATATATATATATATATATATATATATATGTATATATGTATTGACTAGTATTGATGCTAAAAGCATTCAGGGCTTTAGTAAATACATTTTTACATTTTTACCTCCTTGGTTTGGAACAATATGAGGGTGAGTGTATGTTGACAGAATTTTCATTTTTGGGTGAACTATCCCTTAAAATATTTGTATTTGTATTATATCGTAATATTTCTTTGTTTTAAAGTTTTCAAAATCCTAAAACTTTGTTTATTTCCAGGTTTAAATTAACTTTTGAAACCATATTTCCAATTTTGACTGAACCCACTGTAAATCACTGCAGTGAATTGTTGCTGACTAACGCTGGCACCACCATTGTTTTCACTGTAGCATTAGCTGCTGCCATCACAGATAAGCCAGTCAACTGTCGACGAGTAGCCTATGGCCAGATCTTTAATTTTTCAAGGTAATTTAACCAAGGACTTATGTGTGAAATTCACAGATGCATTGTGTAGGCTTGGGAATTGGTCAGCAGATGTCCAGCACCAGGCCTGGGAAATCAGGGAGGAAGCAGGGTGATAGGGTAGAAAAACAGACTCGTGCAGCGGGTACACTGGAGAGGACAGTCCAAGAAGCATCTGTTGCCGATATCTGGGTCAGAAGTTTTTGTAACAAATGCCACAGAAACCTGAAGGAAGACTGTTAAGACTTTATGACCAGAGGTTGAATGAAGTGTTGAAGTGTGTGGGATTACAGTGAAGCGGTTACAATGGAAGTGAATGGGCCAGTCCATAAACATTAAAATACTCACTGTTTTAAAAGTATAGCCTCGAGATGAAAATCATATGCGTGTCAACATGAATTTAGTGTGAAAAAATCACTTCCTAACCTTATCTGTGTAGCTGTTTTAAAATGTACAACTTTATTGCCATGACGATGCACCACCATAAACGCTGAAAATGATTTAACCAACTTTACAGCTCAACTAATGCATGATTCTTAACAGAAGAATTAATGTAAATGCTTTTATAAAATTATAAGCTTCACATTTCTGCCTTTAACTCTCCAAAAATTGGCCTTACGATAAACTACAATCAAGCTAGTCTTTTTAAAAACATACACGATAAGTTACAAACGTGCAAATATGGCACCTCAATATAGGATGGCCAACTGTTCTGCGTTAGACTGGACGTTACATATTATGGCCGGAATGAAGACGTCACACACGGGATGCATATTGTCCCGTATTTTAGCACTGAAACACTCGAAAGGAGACCCCCCCCCAGCTTGAAATGTACCTTACTGAAGGCATGACCTGTAATTGAAGCAGCAAACTAAAACACACACCTATGCAAGATCTTGTTGACCGTGAAACACTCTACGTTAAAAGGATCTTCTGGAAAAACGGATCCACGCTGGTCACGATAATGTCCTCATTCAGCTATGGGTTCGAACAAGCAACAAGTGATGATTACAAATGAGAATCACTGGTCTGATGAAAATGCATTGTCTGGTGTGATCAAACACAATTAGGGCCTGATACTGGACACAGACAGGAAATTAAATGTTAATACCTGCCCACCTACGGTTGTATCTGAAACGAGTCTGATTAGGACAAAAGGGTTCAATTGCCTTCAGCGTGTGATTGGCGCACGGAGCTGTTGCTTGATAAGAAGGGTAAAGTTATGTCAGCTTTGATGAATAGGCTCATTTTCCTGATCATTCTCAAACACCTACACGGCAGTCCCCCTTAAACTCTGCAGATTGCGGTAATAGCGTGCCCGTGTCCCGGTTGCCCTTCCTGCGATGACAGCCTGCTGTTCTCACTCAAACCCCTCACCTGAACTGGCACTCACCAAAGACTGGGTAAAACATTCAGTGCCATAAAAAATTTATTGTGTTCACTGCAGAGCAAAGAGATGGAGGGAACCGGCTGCAGCTGAGGAATGGCCCTGAAATGATCTGAGCTTTTGAGCTATTGTTGGAAAGATCATTGTAGGGTGCAGTTGATGCATGGCTGCTTGAATGTCTAGATAAGAATTATTTGATTTACAATACCAATAAAATTAATGTAAACATAAAATCAAAATAGGGTTAAGTTCTTAATACCTGATCTTATTATATAATATTAATCAATGCATGTTATTCGGTGGGAAAATTCATCAAAATGAAGCGTATATTATCGGTGTGCACTAGTCCTCTTAGGAAGCTCATACTGGGACATTTGTACAAGGTTAGAGGTCATAAAAATGATGTGCTGTGCATTTAAATTATTTTAGTCAAGCAATATTTCTTTCTCTCTTTCTCACTTACTGGAAAAGACAGGAAGACTTTTGAGCACTAATGCAACAAAATGCAGTGCAAAGCTGCACATTGGTTGTGAGATTGATGCATTATGTATCTATTTTATCATTCTAGTGCAGCCGCATATAATGAACAAGCCCAGTGCCTCGTAAGTCAGCTAAATGAGTCTTATTTTATGGCAAACTTTATAGCTATTCTTCATAAACATTTTCACGTTTTCACTGTAATAATTACTAGAAATGTTTCCAAAACTCTCTTATTGACAAATGCATCCAGATTTGACAAGAGCCCTTAAAGGGATTGTTCACCCAAAAATTAAAATTCTCATTATTTACTCATTCTCATGACACTCCAGATGTGTATGACTTTCTTTCATCTGTTGAACTCAAATTAAGATTTTTAGAAGAATTTCTCAGCTCTGTAGGTCCATACAATACAAGTGAATTGGTGGCAACATTTAAAGCTAAACAAAATCACATAAGTCAGCATAAAAGTAATCCATAAGACTCTAGTGGTTAAATTAGTATCTTCAGAAGCAATGTGATAGGTTTGGATGAGAAACAGATCACTTTCACAGTCTTCTTGTGATTGGTGATTCACATTCTTCTCTGCATATCGCCCCCTGCTGTCTAGCAAAAAATGACATAAATATGTATCTGTTTCTCACCCCCACCTATTATATCACTTCTGAAGATATTTAACCACTGGAGTCTTATGGATTACTTTTATGTTGCATTTATGTGCTTTTTGGAGCATCAAAATGTTCTTCTAAAGTGATAGCTCAGCCATAATTTAATAATCTGTCATAGTTTCCCTACCCTCATGTTGTTCCAAACCTGTGTGACGCTTAGGGTCATGTGGAACCAAAATGATGTTAGACAGAATGTTGGGACTGACAGTCTCTCTCACCATTCACTTTCAAAATGTGGAGAGAAAAAAAACATTCACTGTAAGTAAATAGTGACTCAGGCAAGCATTCTGTCTAATATCTCCTTAATGTGTTGCATGGAAAAATGAAAGTCATATGGGTTTGGAACAACATGATGGTGAATGATGATAGAATTTCCATTAATAATAATAATAATAATTCTGTAATACATGTTAAATGTGTATTATGTAATGGAATATAGGGGAGTAAACGTCTATAATGTCATTTGTGAAAGTAACAAGTTACTCACTACTTGAGTACTCTTTTAATTGTATACTTTCTTACTCTTACTCAAGTAATTATTTATGTTAGTACTTTTACTTCTACTTGAGTAATATTTTTTTTAAGTAATTGTACTTAACTACAGTTTTTGGCTACTCTAACCACCACTGCCTGTGTTTGATACCAGTGCCGTGTCCTAGCCTTAACGCAGTGTTGCGTGGCATGGTCCTTCTTGTCTTGTGTACTGCAGCCTTAAAAAGTGTGACTAGACCTAGACCTATATTGTGATACTAAAGGAAAGGGGCCTTCCAGTCTATGTGGACAGTTTTTGACCAGAATAAGCTGCAATATGAACCAGACTTACAGTATCTTGGTAGTAAAAAGTCAACTACTATACACAAATTTGCTAAGAAGTGCAATTGTAATGCATCAGGAATGGTACCTCAATGGCTCTCCAGTATTCAAACCTACAACCTTTGTATATCCAGCCCATTATCCATTTACTGCAACACTTACAGTAAATCTGCTAAATCTTCATTCAATCTTCAACTCTAAGAAAAAAACTGCAGAAACCTCTAATTCCCCCCCCCCCCCCCCCCACGCAAACATACACAAAGCCTGCTGCTAGTTCCTACAAATATTCCCTCGTGCATTCCAATTATCTCGTAGACCATCAGGTGACAAATTAGTTAAATAAAATTATAGTTGTCACCAATAAAACAGTTCCCGAATGAACCCCACTGAGTGCAAAACACGCAAAGATTGAAAGTCCCCCCCCCCCCCCCCCCCCCAAAAAAGTGTTAAAAACCTTCTCGGAGCTCTAGCGAAACCAACACAGCAGATGGCTTCCACTCTCAGCACTATCTCTCCTGAGTCCTCTCCTCTCCACCCTACTAATGGCACCCTCCTCAGACTGCAGGAGCGAGCCCACCTTAATTAAACAGTGTTAATTGTGGGAGTCGTAAACTGCTCTTCACCATTTTGTAGCGCACAGCTGGTTGGTGCCTGCTCCCAAGAGACTCTTTCCAAATCTCTCTCAGTCTCACTCTTAGTTTCTCTTTGGAGATATGTTATACTGTATCAGAGCACTGTTTCATACTGTAGGTTTTCTAATTACAGAACATATATTAAAAAAGTTAAGAGTATGGGACATAAATAGAACTGAAGTCATTGTGCCCTTAGCCATAAGCACAATGCTCACAAAGCTTAACGTGATTTATCCAAGCAGGAGATGTTCTTGGATCATTATCCTTCATTGGTCCTGGAACAAGATTCCCATTGGGAATGTGCAAAACAGTCATTTTCAAACTAGTTAGTGGGGTGGGGGGGGGGGGGTCCATCTCAGCTGCGAGTCATGCCAGCAAAGTATGTTTGACTGGATACACAACCTGTGACATCAACCAGAAATAGGGGTGATTATTTTTTGTAAGAAGAAGTGTATTTACCTGCACACCAACAGGCTGGTAAATACCAAAATTAGCTTCAAAATGTCAAGTCAATGTTTGTAGAGCACCTTTCACAACACACATCGTTTCAGAGCATCTTTACAGAAGATCAGGCATTAACAGAATATAAAACTGTAATATCTATAATGTCTTAGAGTGATCATTGTGTAGTTTGATAAAATATGATTGTGAATTGTGTTTAAAAATAAGTAATTAATTAATAATTGTATTTATAATCCCAGTGATCAAGCCGAAGGTGACTGTGTCAAGGAACATAAAACTCCATAAGATGTTGATTAATGGAGAAAAATAACCTTGGGAGAAACCAGACTCACTGTGGGGGCCAGTTCCTCTCTTGCTAACATCATGAATATAATGACAATATTGCTTATGTATAATTCAAGTCATAGTTTAAAATTGTTAAACTAAGTAAGTGTTATGGCTCAGTGTTTGAACAAAGATTTTTGTGAGAACTGGTAGATTAATGACTAATGTCTTTCATTTTATCCTGGATTAACTGAAGAAGTTCACATAGATGCAATTGTCCTTGTTAATTGGCTTATGAAGGCTTTTGTTAGCAATTCATTGATAGTCTATGTATTCCATTTCAAGTGTGTAGTCCGTCATTAGACCGAGAGGATGCAGGCAGAGATGAGTGAGGTGCATCGCAGTTCAACCTGGTCGGTTATTTCAGTGAGGTCTGTCCTAAGTCCAAGGTTCAGGCAATGGCATTTGAAGTATCCCATGTCTTATGGTTGGAGTTGGCATCAGTTTATCCTCTGAAGTCCATCGGAATAGACTGAAGTGATATTTGGCTGGCACCGGCTGCTATTAGTCATCATCACACATCGACACATAGCAGTGGAGTCCAACACGAAGCAGGAATGGAACTGGATTCAGCCGGTTCTGGTGACCTCAGGATAGGAGTCCCAAGGTTGAGACAGGGAAACAAATAAAATAATATTAGCATAGATGTCATTCAATTTATTGCAGAGTTATATGTCTGGTTCCAGCAGACCTAACTGTTTGTTTTTTTCAGACTGTCCTTTTCTACATATCGCGGCGCAGTTTTGTGGCCCATTCTGGTGGCACATTTCAGTTAATCGTGGCCCATTCGACGCTATGACAGATGATTGCATAATTCCAATTTTATTTGTGATTGTTTAATTTTTTTCTGCACTGAATAAACACCTAGGATTGTTGTGGTTATTTTCTATGAGTTTACTAAAATATGCTGACCTGGTCTGTAGCTACAGACACTACCCTTCCATGCACCGTGAAATACCTCTAATTTTGTATTCTTCCACATGCGCTCCATTTTCTGAGCTGCTCTCTTGAGATCATGAGTGTGATCATTGTACCATGGTGCAGGGCTTTTTTCATTAATTGTCTTTAATCGAATAGGGTTGACACTATCAAGAGTGCTAGAGATGACTATATATATATTTTCTGTTATTTCATCAAGTTCTGATCAGACAACATTAGAAAGTCACATTAATATGAGATTTTAAATCACTAGATTATTCTCTGCTTTTGACGTCTAAATGTAAATAGCCATGATCACAACACTTCGAAATCCCGAAATCGGGGTAATGGCCAAAAACCTACGTCTGCTTTTTGGTTTTTGCTTAAACTGTTCATGACGTCAATGAAAACCATTTACCCATTTAAATTATCTTATATGTTGTTGGCTTATTAAGCACAATTGGTGTAAGATCATGCATGTAAATCCATGAGCCCGTTTACATGCACACCAATATGCTGATTACTCCCAAAAATCAAGATATCATATCATATTATCATATAGATATAATCCCAGTTGATAATGACATTTCAAAGTGCTGCTTTCTGCAAAAACCCTGGAATGAACAGTTTTTACAAGTGTATGTAAATGTGGTCATAATAAAAATTTTGTAAATTATTAAATGAAAGGGTGGTGGAGAGTATCAGTGACAACTATCAGAAGTTTTTGAGCAACTTTGACTCACTTGTCACAACTTGTCATTGGTTTTTAAGCAGACCTGGAATGGACTGTGCATGTATTTGAGTGGAGTCTGTAATTGATGTCTGATGGGGACAGTAGTGAGCAGGTGGAGTACATTTCCCATCACTTGCTATTAGAACGGGCCATGGCTGTGTCTGTCTGGCACTGCTCTGATGCCTTATGTATGCAGCCTCATAAATTTCATAGGCATATTAATAAACAATATCAGAGTTTCATTTTTGTCATACTATGATCAAAATGCTTTTGCTGTAATGCTTCTTGATCCAGCATATCCCATGAATTAATTTTCCCAAATTGAAAAATTGAACTTGTGGGTCTCCAATCACATTAAAGACTAAAATGTATTTACGCTTGTATGCATTCTGTAAAACTATTTATTTGTGGAGCTGGAAACACACAATCCTACATAGTCCATGATATGATGCTCAATAAAACTAATGACACATTAATGAGATTTGTATTTTTATTTTCATGCTTGTGAATGATTTTCTTGTTCATTTCATCTCTTTGTATAGCACAGAAATCTGATGTATGTGAATAGAAGTAAAACACATAGCCTATAAAATATGTATGTTCATGTATAGTTTTCAGTTATATAAAAATGTGTACATACTGTGTTTAACCTATATTTAAAATTACTACAAAATGGGCTTCATACTTAATAAAGGTCTTCATACTTCATAACGGTCTTCATGCATATGTAACATTCATTTTCTCAAATCATATTGGAATTTGAATATGTACAAACAGGCCTAAATATATGAATCATAATTGTATGCATGCATGTATGTACTTTGTGTTTATATATACAGTATATATACATAGAGTATATCTTCATAAATTACCATAAATCAGATTTCTCTATGGGTGAACTGATGGATTTTTTTGTGAATTTGTGTAATGCAAATAACTATAATAATTAATAATAATAAAAACAATAATAATAATAATAATAATAATAATAAATTTCACTGTAAAATGTAATAAGTTGACTTTACTTAAAAAAAGCGAGTAAACCAATTGCCTTAAAACAATCAAGTAAATATACTGATTTGGCTCAAGTTGACTATCCCTAGTTCACTTTGCTTGAGCTAAATTAGCAAATTTACTGCTAGATAAGTACATTTAATTAGATTTTTTTAAGGCAGTAGATTTTTAAAATAAAGTTAACTAATTAGATTTTACAGCATAATCAGTATTTTTTAATCTTCCAGTAAAAAAATAAATAAATAAATGCAGTAATAAATGTAGTATTGCTTACCAGGTAAATGTATCATGCTTTAAGAACATTATATATACAGGGTTGGGAGGGTTACTTTTAAAATATATTCCACTACAGATTACAGAATACATTACGTATTCTGTTAGAGTACTCAAGGTGAGTAACATATTCTAAATACTTTGGATTACTTCTTCAGTACTGGTAGATTTATTCACTTTTGACTATAAAAACTCTGTCAGTACAGTAAGACAAAACACACATTACAAATACATTCTCTGAAAAACCTAAATATCTTATGCAGTCTTGCTTCTAAAACAAGATATATCAAATTGATCGTGTTTTAAGGAATTTTAGATATTTTTTACAGGAAAACATAAATTAGATTTTGGCGCTAATATGAAAGGTTTACCAGAAAAAAATCAAATATGATTGTGTCTGGTACATGTGCATGTAAAATGGCTAGAAATAGCATTTTAGCTTAGCGTAAAGCTGACAATTGACACAAGGTTTATTTCTATTTCTTCTCCAAACTTCAAACTTACTTCTCTGTCTGCTCGTATGAATGTAACACATCATAAGAAAGTGTTTGACCGCTGTTCAAATGCACTTTTGATCACATCTTTTATATGTATAAATGTTTTCCATCTGAAAGAACAAAATATTAAATAAAACAAATGATAATAAAATGCAAAGTAATCTCTTCAGCAATACTTTTTGAATGTAACTCTATTCTAAATAACAATTATTTAAATTTACTATTTAAACTGTAGTGGAATACATTTACGTATATTTTGAATTATATATATATATATAATATATTATATTATATTATATATATATATATATACAGCAACATTCTGATTAACAGTTATGTGCTTATATATATATATATAAGCACATAACTGTTAATCAGAATGTTGCTGGTTCGATCCCCACAGGCACCACCATTGTGTCCTTGAGTAAGGTACTTAACTCCAGGTTGCTCCAGGGCAATTGTCCCTGTAATACGTGCACTGTAAGTCACTTTGGATAAAAGCGTCTGCCAAATGTGTGTGTGTGTGTGTGTGTGTGTATGTATATATATATATATATATATATATATATATATATATATATATATATATATATATATATATATAAGCGTTCTATCTTGATCTTTATAGTTCCAAGTCTTTGTCTACTGATGAGGATATTAGACAATTTGTGGAACCATTTGAAGTCACTAAACAGATGATTCTGAGATAACTGTGGAGGAGCTTGACGAGGTAATTAAGACCTTATCTATTGGCAATGCTCCGGAGCCAGATGGTTTTGCCGCTGAATTTAGATTGTATGCTACAATGTTAAAAGTGATTGATTCTTTATATACATGTTGTTTGTTTCTTTGTCTTAACTTATGAATCACTAAAAATGTTAATTGTAAAAAGAAAAAGAAAAAAAAGTTGTATGTAATGTAAAAAATAATGTACATATTTTTCTCTTATTGAAAGAAATTGGTCATTTTATTCAACAAAGTGGAATTCAACGGATCACAATGTATAATAACGTAAAAAAATACTATTACAATTACATCTTTAAAGAGTTCTCATCAGATAATCTTTCACATGCAGCAATGAAAGCTTTGCAGATCTTTGGCATTCTAGCTGTCAGTTTGTCCAGATCCTCAGGTGACCTTTCACCCCACACTTCCTGTAGCACTTGCATAAGGCTGCACCCCTGAGTCTTTTCTTTACTGTTGTACATGAAACTGGTGTTTAGCGGGTAGAATTCAATGAAGCTGTCTGCAGAGGACATGTGAGGCATCTATTTCTCAAACTAGAGACTCTGATGTACTTATCCTCTTGTTTAGTTTTACATCTGGCCTTCCACATCTTTTTTTGTCCTTGTTAGAGCCAGTTGTCCTTTGTCTTTGAAGACTGTAGTGTACACCTTTGTATGAAATCTTCAGTTTTTTGGGGGAATTTCAAGCAGTGTATAGCCTACGTTCCTCAAAACAATGATTGACTGACTAGTTTCTAGAGAAAGCAGTTTCTTTTTTGCCATTTTTGACCTAATATTGACCTTAAGACATGCCAGTCTATTGCATAATATGGCAACTCAAAAACAGACACAAAGACAATGTTAAGCTTGATTTAACGAACCAAATAGCTTTCAACTGTGTTTGATATAACGACAATTAATTTTCTAGTAAATAATTAGCAATTTAGCATGATTACTCAAGAATAAGTTGTGATGGCTGCTGGAAATGGGGTCTGTCTAGATTTGTTCAAAAATCATTGCATTATTCCAAACTTGTTAATTATACATAACTTTTGCAGGAAAACAAGAAATAGATTTATGAGTAGAATCATTGTCACTATTCTTAGCCTACTAACTGTGATGCACTAATTGAAGACACCACAAGACAAAATTTTAAAGATTTATCTAGAGTGTTTCTGTTAATGGTACAACACTCCACAAATTTTCTACTTTATCATTAGGATATTCTTTTTTTATTTCAATATAAATATCATTAACTTTTATGCTCTGCGCTACTTGTTCTCCTGACACAACAGCATGCAAGATTTATTTGACTGTCCATGGGAAGTAGAACTAGAAGTGCAAGTGCAACTTTATCAAAGTCTATTGCGCCATAATAGATGCCATATCCCTAGTGTCCCTTTGATGAATGCTTTTCCATATCAGACACAGACTTGAGGCCAGACTCATCTGTCTTATAATTCAAAATTCAAAGAGCAATTTCCAGTCAAAATGTTTTGGTTGTGCATTTGTACATTTAGTCTGTGGGCCACTAGCTCGTGGTACAGCCCACTGAATTTTCCTCTGATAATGATGAATGCGCAATTTGCTCTGCTGTTTGTTTGACCCCTGCTCGCATTCTTTTATGAGGCCTGAAGCGAGGCGTAAACATTATTTATCGAGATGCATGCTGAAAAGGCGAAGCTGAATTCTCACTGGATATTGCATTATTGGCTCATTATAGGCGAAAACCAAAGAGTATAAGGGACTACCTGGCCATTTTGCAAAACCTTCATGTGGTGAAAAATTGCTTCAAACAACCTGAATGTTTGCTCTGTAGAAAATGGGCTGACACACACATGCTATTGACTAGAAAAATGCATCTTTTAATGTGAAATTGACTTAAAGGGGACATATTATGCAAAATTCACTTTTACATGGTGATTGTACATAAATGTGAGTCGGCAGTGTGTGTACACAACCACCCTACAATGTTAATAGTCCACTTCTATTAATCAAAGTGGAGCAGCAAGTGGAGAGAGACAAGGAGTGGTGTAACATGTGCTCTCTTTGGTTTATTAAAGACCAGATATGTTGCTGCATTCTGGATCATTTGCAGATGTATAATTGCAAATGCAGGGAGGCCTGCAATGAGAGTGTTACAGTAGTCCAGCCTAGTTATGACAAGTGACTGAACAAGCAGTTGTGTGGCATGTTCAGATAGGAAGGGTCTTATCTTCCTGATGTTGTAAGTGTAAATCTACATGATCTTGTGGTCTTTGAGATGTCGTCTGTGAAATTTAGTTTGTTATCAATGGTTACCCCTAGATTTCTGACCATTTTTGAAGGAGCTACTGTAGTTGAACCCAGCTGCACAGTGATGTTGTGTTCAAAAGCAGGGTTGGCTGGAAAAACCAGGAGTTCATTTTTGGCTGGATTGAGTTGCAGGTAGTGTTCCTTCATCCAGGCCGAGAGGTCTGCCAGGCAGGCAGAGATTTGAGCAGTCACGGTGGTGTCGTTGGGCTGGAAAGACAAGTAGAGTTGTGTGTCATCTGTGTAGCAGTGGTATGAGAAACCATGTGCCTGAATGATGGGTCCCAGTGATGTTGTGTATATAGAGAAGATAAGTGGCCCAAGCACTGATCCCTGAGGTACCCCAGTAAGTAGTTAATGTGGCTTGGATACCTCACCTCTCCAGGCTACCTTGAAGGACCTACCTGAGAGATAGGAGTTAAACCAGTCAAGCACAGTTCCTGTAATACCCAGTGAGGAGAGGGTGGAGAGCAGAATCTGATGGTTGACTGTGTCAAAGGCTGTAGAAAGGTCCAGCAGAATCAGGACGGATGATCTGGATTCAGCTTTCGCCCATCTCAGAGACTCAGTGAAAGACAACCGGGCAGTCTCAGTGGAGTGTCCACTTTTGAAGCCTGACTGATTGTCATCCAGCAGTTTGTTCTGTGAGAGATAGGGAGAGATTTGATTGAAAACTACCCTTTCAAGTATTTTTGCCATAAATGGGATGAGAGAGACTGGTCTGTAGTGTTCTATTTGTGTGGGGTCAAGTGCAGGTTTCTTCAGCAGTGGAGTTACTCAAGCCTGCTTAAATGTAACGGGAAAAGTGCCTGTAAGTAGAGGCATGTTGATTATGTGTGTGAGTGCAGGTAGGAGGGACAGAGAGATGGCCTGGCGAAGGTAAGAAGGAATGGGGTCAAGGGAACAGGTGTTGGGTTGGTTAGAGAGGAGGAGTTTAGAGACCTCAGTGTCAGTCAGAGGAGAGAATGTAGAGACAGAAGAGTTGCATACTGGCGACAGCTGTTTGATGGGGTGTGGTGCTGTGAATTTATTGCTGATGGTTGTAACCTTATTAGTAAAACATGTGGCAAAATTTTTTCAGACAGCAGGCCTTGAACCTCAACCAAGCCTCAACCAAATCCCCTAATTTCAAAAGGAATAGAGAAACAACCGCTATAGTGAGGTGATGGTAAATGTTTGAACCACAGAAAATAAAGGTTAAGGACATCAAACAGGCTTTATCTGCCAATGAGAGCCATAGACACCACAATATTTGTTTGATCATTATCTCAGGTGTAAAGATAAGACAATTTGAATTCATGGTTTCATTAGATGATTGAGAACTTTATATTGATCTTGACTCCCACTCTTGGTAAATTGGATGTTGTTTGACTATACCCTAAGGTGTATTTCAGATAGTTCTCTATAGTTTCAAAAGACATCTGCAATACAATTTATGAGATGAAAATGTCAGCACAACTGAATAATGTCTTACAAATACAATGTTTTTAAATATCATACATTGGATCATGTGTAGTGATAGCTTTATAGGCCCATACAGAACATCCTATAGGACAGAAAAATCACAAATCACCTAGACAAAAATGTTGCACTTTTAAATTTTGATTTCAGCCAGACTAAAGCAATATTTTGCCTTTTTAAAATGTCATGTAAAAACTTTAGTCCAACTGAAATTGTACCAGTCCTGTTTTTGCAAAATAAAACTAACAGACCTAGATAATGCAATTGTATCTTGGCTCCCAAAAGCATCCATGTTAATCTGACCACAAATGGCCTTGGCATTGAAAAACAGAGGTGCCATGCAATGTTTATTCAACCAAGAAGTCAAACGCAAGACACAAGAGGAAGGATAGCAACAACAACACAAATGTATCATGGCAAACGCCAGTAATGTTTATTGCCTTTAATTATTGGGCTATTCTTTAGTCTGTAATCTGCCCAGTGACCTGACTAATCCTCTTATCAGTTTGCTATAGTGCCCACATAACAAGCAATTTGTCATACAAAAGTCAACAATATCTGCAGTATCACACTGCCAAGTTCTCACAGTGACTGGAGTAGTAAAGATGCTAGTGTAGAAGAAAGAACCGACAAGGATTTCTTTTTTTTTAATTGTAAGTGCATTTAGTGTGGATTGGTTAAGTGCTCATGGAACAGATGTGTTTTCAGCTGCTTCTTGGATGCAGATTGTGTGGTGGTTGGAAGCTCATTCCATCACAGAGGAACAGAGAGAGAGTGAATGATAATGAAATGGACTTTGTGCATCTTTGCAACAGGACCACCAGGTTCCGCTCATTTATTGAAGCAGAGAGCGAGTTGGGACATAGACCTGGAGGAGTGAATCAAAGTAAGAGGGTGCTGTTCCATTAGCTGTCCTGAAGGCCAGAGTCAAAGACTTGAATTTGATGCAGGCACCTACTGGCAGTCAGTGAAGTTATATCAAGAGTGGGGTGACGTGAGCCCTCTTTAGTTGATAGAAGATTAGATGCGCTGCAACGTTCTGGACCATTTGCAGTGGCTAAATCATGCTAGCATGCATACAGGCCAACAGGGCATTAGATTATTCCAGTCTTTAAATTAACAGAGCTTGGATCAGGAGCTATGTAGCATATTCAGACAGAAAAGGTCTTATTTCCCAGATGATGGAAAGTACAAACCTGCAAGACCAGTTAAGCTGGTCATCCACATCACTCCCAAGTTCTGGGCTGTCTTGATTGGCATTAGCATAGTTGAACCAAAAGAATAGAGAGGTTGTGGTCAACAGAAGGGTTGGCTGGGATCACAAGAAGGTCTGTCTTGGCAAAGTTGAGCTGTAGGTGACGTTCCTTCATCCAGGCCAAGATCTCAGAGAGGCAGGCAGAGATACGAACTGAAACGGTGGGGTCATCAGGCTGGAAAAACAGGTAGAGATGTATATCATCTGCATAACAGTGTTAGAAGAAGCCAAGTGCCTTTATGAAAGCTCAGAGTGATGTAGTGTAGATCAAGAAAAGGAGGGGTCCAAGCACTGATCCCTGAGGAACACCAGTGTTCAGCTAGTGTGACTTGGACACCTCCCCTGTCTAGGTGACTTTGAAAAATCTGCCTGTGAGGTATGACTAAAACTATCCATGTGCTGTTCCTGTTATGCCAAGGTCAGAGAGAGTGGACATGAAAATCTGTATCCTATCACCCATATCACCCAACACCCATCTTTGCAGTAGCGTCAAATGACTAAAAAAAAAACATTTGTCATGATCTTACATGAAAACTCTCAAATTCCATCATAAAATACAATATAAGAGGGTAACAGATGCATTTTATGGCCAAGGTTAGCATTCTAGCATTAGCAAGCTAAATGCAGAATGTAAACATTACAAATTACACACAATCTGCCTATTTCTTAATTTGAATTATCATTGAGTGGTTATAACAGCTTCCTTTGTTTATCTCATGTGGATTCCAATTATGAAATGAGACAGAAAGCATGATATTTTTTGAATATGCAGCTTGAAGGAAATGAAAGGTCCAGTGACAGATCCAGAACTGCTCAATTATACAGACTAAAAACCTGTAAAAATAAAAGTGATTGCAGGGAAAATATAGACAAACCATATACTGTATTTTCTTAATTGTCTACTTATTCGAGGCATCTCTCCTCAGTCTAAAGATTATTATAAAGCTTCAACTGGGTTTAAAATGGGCAAGGAGGAGGCGGGAACCAGCTGAACAGTCAAAATGATGTTTAATGAAAACGATAGCTGTGCGTGGCTTTCTCTCACCCCAAACTGTCACATCCAGCTCGGCCCTATCCCTCTCCGCGGCAGATTAGCCCTATTGGGGCCGGCCGTGTACACTCACGGCCCGGCCTGGCCCTCCTCCTTGTCACAAAAGCATACACAGAGTTTTTAAGGATAATGTACTTATAAATTGAAGGTGCTGAGTGAAGAAAAGCAGAGCTCATTTGGTTAAAATTCCAGGAGTCCTCTTCTGCCCTCTGACATCACCATAAGCACAGCGGATAACATACATCTGATCAGCACCAAAATAAGCTCGGAACCAATATAAGAAATTGTAGAACGGAAGAGGACGGGGCCAGGCTGGGATAATGCACACCCAGTCTCCAATCAGCCTGATGGGGGCGCGCGAGGGATAAAGGCGGCCGGTGACGATGGTTCGTGAGAGAGAGAGAATGACATGCAGCTCTCTGTGTGTTTATATTTGTGTGGTGTTGGTTCAGTTTTTCATTACACTATTATTTATATTGCCATGCCAATTCCTCTTTTCCCTAATCCGCTTTACAGAAATGCACATGGCTGTAAAGTTTTTCATGTTGCCATGCCTGTTGTGTGCGTCTTGCTGTTGAGAAGCTAGTTAGCTGACTTCTTCAATATGCTAATATGATGCAAAAGGTCAACCGGAAACTGTCTCCATCATTTACTCAGCTGTTGTCCTTCCTTCAAGCAATTCAATCATGCATGGTTCCATGTTTGAAAAGAAAGATGAATACTGCAGCTCAACTATGCAAAAACCTGTGGTAGCTCAATTTAAACTGACCATGTAAACATACTCAATGAGATTAAATGGAGAGAAATGCCCGGCCACCCCTGTATGAAATTTCTGGCTCTGCCACTGCAAACATTACAAAGAAGTGAGCCAACATTACTGGCACAGTATATATAGGAAAGAATCTCTTTTTTGGTCACTAACTTTAAGTAGAGCAGAGACGCCCCCCCTGCAGCGAGCTGTCTCGCACCAAGCTAATGATGGCAACATTTCTCCAACAAAAATCATTATGCCATTTTCCCCCCACAAAGAACATTTCTGTAGCTGGATGGATAATAATGAGCCCGAGAGCAAGTTCAGCTAATATAACAGGCTTCTTATGCCAAGAAGCTCTAATTCTAAGTTGTGTCCACGTGAAATCATTAATCACAGGCCATCTGCAATTACCAGGCCGACAGCACACTTACTCTCACCTTAGCATACTGTTCTGCCTCATTTCTGCTCACTGTCCACAGGTTAATAAAGAAGAGGCAGGACTCTTCCCAGTCCATTGTTCATAACACTAATAAGGGAAGTCATATTTCCTATTATTAGTTTGTAGAATCCCTCTGTGTGCTACAGCTTACCGGACTTGACAATGACCTTGACCTGCGCTTAAGTTAGTAACCTATATACGATTGGGCACCTTGGCTCAGTTTCTCTTTGTATGTAACGGAGGCACCTGGTAAACCTCACTCTGGCCACAAGAGACGCACTAGCGACTGACACTATAGGCTGTTGCCTTTAGCCTCCTCGTTAGCATGCCCGCCTCCCATTTTGGCTGACGGCAGTTTTTCAACATTATCAATTTTCTTTGTCTGGGAAGGTTATAAATGATTTAAGAAAAACCATTGACAAACACATACATTTTTGTTTTACCCCATTTCACTCTCATTTACCAGTGTTCTTACTTGCTATTATTTCTGAACAAGTGTTGTGCTCATGACTGTCGTCAAAATCAGAGAATAACCACGGGAATTCGGCATGTTGTTTTCGAGAGTTCCGGTACCCTAGGATCAGTCACATAATGCCGACTCACCGAAAAGTGCCATCTCCTATCGGACATTTTTGCATGTGCATTTTTGCATTGTGTTTTCCCTTCCCATGTCACGTCAGCACCATTGAATGGCCAGGTTCAGATAAATCTGGTGAAACCAGGAAGTAATCAAGTTCACATAATCAGTGTAAATATCGAGAATCCCGCTGGGCTCGCACGCACTTTGGTGCTCCAGAGATAGTGCATGCAACGCTCATGTGAAATACAGATGCACGTGTCAAATAAGAAGCATATTAAGCACTAATGAAGTGCAGAACTCGAGATGAATGTCATTGAATTTGCTTGGGTGACTGACATTTTTTTTATGCCATAAAAACCCTGTTGATGTTTCTGAAAATTCTCTCAGTCTCACTTGAAGCCCATGCTGTGCACATGAATATTTACATTTCGCGATTTACACAGTATAGCAAAATCTTCATGAATTAACACTTTATGTCATCACCATGATATATATCATCATATCATCCAGCCTTCTCTCAAACTTATATAATTATTTGGCAAAAATGTTGTTCACCTGCTATCAGAGATAAGATGAGCTATAGTTGTCAGTACTGCACGTTACCAGCCATCTTGCTTTACTGCTGCTGTTCTTGCATCCATTTGTGGACCATTTGTGGTCGCCCATCTAAACCTTTTCATTTCTGCTGGTTCCAGTTTGACATTTGGCAGAATATCTTCAATGGAAAAGATATCTTCCTTAAACTGTTGAATAGTCCTTGTAATGGGCTATAATTGTTGAAATATAACATTTTAGCTGGTGGGGGCACAGTGATCAAAGTAAGGGGGCACAGCCCTCCAAGACCCCCCCCCCCCCCCCCCCCCCCACCCCCACGCCCCTGGAAATCAGGAAATTCTGGAAATCAACCTGCTGTACAAATGGCTTACTTAGAGTTGTTCTTGCATATTGAGATGAGGTGTTTTAAAATTGAAGTAGTTTACAGATATTCTTTATTAATGATGTCTATTACCAAGGTACACTAGTTTTATTGTAGTTATAATAACTATAACTATGGTAGCTCTATTTTGGTGGTAACTATTGTTACCATGGTAATGTTTTCTATGGGAATGACTGGTGAAGTGGATTCTAGCCGTAGGAAGACAGTAGATGTGTATTAGCAATAGCGTAGGTGGAACCATGGCAGACATTGAGATGTGTGCTCTGTCCGGTCGTGCTGACTCACTTGCACTGGGACATGAACACTGCTGAGCATGCAATAATACTGCCATACAAAAAAGACAGTGATGGGGGTGTTATGCCAAACAGCTGTGTTGAGACACTTAAATAATTCTTCTTTGTTTTTGTTCTCATCCCCTTTTGACTTTAACCAGTGCCCTCTCAGCCAGACCAATGTGCCCCCTCTGTCAAAATGTCGTATTTGAGCCAATTTTTATAATTTAGTAATTATCTTTTAAATGTCTTTTTGTCTTTTTTTGACAGCCTAAATATTCAACTCAATTGTACAATCAATTAAATAAATAAAGCAAATTAATCCTTAAACTATTTGTGGCGAGTAATTGAACGTTTCAGGTGAAAGGTGTCTTTCAGGTGACTGCGCTCTTCTTAATTAGAAATTTTTTGTCTACCATATAATTCAGCCTGAGCTCAGAGGCTCAAAGGCTAAAAGAAGAAACTGGATTTAAGGAATTTACCTAGGATAAGGATTTAACTAATGATGTAACTAAAAAGTGCAAGCATAAGTGGAGAGATGCGGTCCTCAAGATAAGAGGACACAGTGCGTTCATTTGTTCTAATTGTGAGTACAGCGGTTTACTATCTTTTGCTGTGTTTTGTTAATGAATATATGTTAAGTTGTCTTAAATTAGTTAGGTTAATAGAACTGGATAGAATTTCATGCAGTCAAACAAACAAAATTAACTTTTGCAACTATTTTGCAACGTTACATCTTATGGTTTAGTGGCAAATCTGTGCCCCCTTCGAAATTTCGAATGCCCCCTAGGGTCAATTATCCTGGCTCCGACTCCGGGTGCTTCTATGTCTTTTTCGGCACCCTAACAAGCTTGAAATAGTAGTTGGTTATGTAATGCAACTATTACATTATTAAACAAGTCATGCCCTATTGTTAAAGTGCTTAGATGTCATAAATGTTTATGAACTGATAATCTGCTCTTTTACTCAGAATGTGTGAGAATAAAAGTTATTGTTGTTGTAGCACCTTTAGTGTTCATTTAACAAGGAAACTGCAGTGGTACATGCAAGCATTGTATAAAATCATTTTGCAGAAATGTAGGTATATTAACATCATTCTATTAGATGAGGTTGCATTTAGACATGGACAAGTTAGATGTTTACATGCACAATGTACACAGTATACTGTAGTTTATCTCATGCTGTGAGCAAAAACAGCAAATTATGGTTTTAATTATTTTTGTCTGGACTGTGTTGAATAAATATTGCTTAGGGCTGTGTTTATGTGCATCATCACAACATAAGACAATTTCAATCTATTTTTGTTGTTATCCTCTGCTGTCAATTCTATTGATTGAAGGAAACAAGATGATTTTAACCTTCATGCAGTTTTTGTAACCGATTACCTGCATGTCTGTAAATTAGCCGTAATGACCCCAACTCTCCGTCTCTCTCTCTTTCTCTCTCTCTCTCTCAATTTCATTTTAAATGACCATTGGCATGGTTGTGTTACATACAATATTGCCAAAGCATTAATACACAAAACAGATAATGACAAGACAAATAATAATAATAAAACTGTATATAACAAATAACAATAAATATAGAATTAAAATAAGGTGCCAGATAATGAATATAATAAAACAAAAAACTATAATAGCAATATACACTATAAAATATCAAATAAAATAAGCATTTAACAAGACATTATGAACGTAAAAAAATTATAATAAATAAATCAATAATTATTGTGACATTAAGGCAGTGATTGGTTTCTGAGGGAGTGCACTTCAAAAATGATTTTTCTGCAACTGTTGCATGGTTGACCTCCCCCATTAATCCTGCATTTGATCTTTTTCTGCTGAACTGATAAACTGTGGCATGAGGTTTGAGAGTTTGTGGAGGTATTTCTCTCTCACCTCTTTTCTCACCTGTAAATTTCTCACAGTGAAGGAGAAAGCGTGTCTGTCTCGACCTCACCAGTGTCACAGTGAGCACAGACTCGTTCTTCCTTTGGAAGCCATGTTTGTCTGTGTCGGCCTTTTTCTATGCCCAGGCTATGATCACTGAGTCTGTGTTTGGTGAGGATCCGTCTCTCTTTTGGATCTCTTACAGTGTGCAGATATTCTGCTAGATTATACTTTCTGTTTAGGGCCCGATAACGTTCCAGTTTGCTTTGGTTTTTACTTTAATTTCCCCAATGGTCCAAATATGAATTTTTGCATTCTTTTATGATTTGGTCTATTCTGATTTGGTTTAGTTCAGCAGTGCTGGTCTGAAACTGGTGTTTATTAGTTGTTGGTGGGTTTGTGAGTTTTAGAGCCAGCTGATAAAAGGGGCTATTTTTAAGGTTCAGCTCTTGGATTTTAAGGGCTTCAGGTTGGAATGTGTTAGGGGAACGCAAATTTAGGTTTTGAGGGATCGTTTTTCAACATGTATAATTAGGGGGTATCTGCTTAGTTCAGCCTGGCATGCATTAGTAGGTGTTCCTCTCTGAACTCTTAGAATGTTAGGAGATGTTGAGGACTGGGCGACGGCACGTCCGGGAGCCGGCAAGCAAGTTCTTCTCTCTCTCTCTCTCTATCTCGCTGTCTCACTCTCTCTCTCTATCTGTCTTTGTGTCTGTGCTTACCCTTTCCCTCTCCCCATGCCTCCCCTCGTCTCTCCCCCAGGTTCCCAGGAGGCAGGGTGGACCACCGGCTGACAGAATGGCCGGAAGGGCAGCGTCTCCCCTCCAGAGATGAGTTGGGGGGAGTTAGTCAGACCTATGGGACCCCAGCCTTAATCGGGAGGGGGAGGAGTGCGACGAGGAGGAGGGTGTGGCTGGGCCATGATGCTGCATGGCCAACGCTGAATCAGCTGATCAGTGGGTGAGTGAGATAAAGGGAAGCTGGAGATGCCAGGTTGAGAGAGAGAGAGAGAGAGAGAGAGAGAGAGAGAGAGAGACATGCAGCCGTGTTGTGTGTGTCTGTGTCCGCTTATGTTTTCTGTTGTTTTAAGTTCATTTTTATCATTAAACCTTTATATTGACTAATCAGCCGGTTCCCGCCTTCCTTGCCTGTCCTTATACTGTTACAGTGACCTTCATAAAAAATTTGAAATTAACTAAAGTTTAAGAAACACACACATTTTGCATACCCCATGCAGAGATGTTCAGATATGTTTAGTATTTTTTTATTTCTATTTATTTGTACATTTTGCCCTTAAGAAGCCACATAACGTCTCGGTTACGTATGTAACCTCCGTTCCCTGATGGAGGGAACGAGACGTCGTGTCGAAGAAGCGACACTAGGGGTCTCTCTTGAGCGCCGAAAGATACCTCTGATCTATGAAAAAAGGCCAATGAGAGTTGGCGAACAGTATTTGCATACTCCGCCTCCGGATACGGATATAAAGGCGAGAGAAATACGCTCGTTCATTCAGGATTTTTCTGAGGAGCCGGGAGTGTTCCGGGCACCTCAGCGGCTCGGCTCAGCGACGTGGCTGGGAAGACATGACGTCTCGTTCCCTCCATCAGGGAACGGAGGTTACATACGTAACCGAGACGTTCCCCGTCTGTCGCTCACTTCGACGTCGTGTCGAAGAAGCGACACTAGGGGTCCACTTCAAAACTCGCCATGCGCTGAGCCGTGTACGTGTACTGCTGACACAGAAGCGGGCAGGTATTTGCACGTGCACAAGCGACCAACTGTGTTCAGGCTGCACGTACTCTTCCCCAATGCCCCGAAAAAGTGTCAGCATCCTTTTGGTTACCCAGGGGGGAACAAGGTGACGCTCCCAACTAGGGAACGGGCCAAGCCTGGCTGGGCCTCTTTTCTCTCTATGTTTTTTCGGCATAGAGCAAGAGCAGCCGGGGCCCTTACCGCATCGAGGGAAGGGGGTCTTATTCCGAATTCCTATTCTTTTAGGGGGAAAAGACCCTGCGGAGGCCACACCCGCCCAGCAGGGGAGGTAAAGGTGGCAAAATACATCACATGGCCACTTGGGGCATGTGGGAGGAAATGGCGCGGTGGTAGATCCAACCTCGAGGAGGGGGGAGTTGCTACAACACGGCGACCGGAGGGCAACGAAGGACTGCCTAAGGGAGAAGCGGGTCAGCTCGTAAGGTGACCGTGCCGCGGAAATACACACAGGAGGAGTCCCGTAGGAGGCCTGATCTGTGGAGCACCTATTCCAGTAGGGGTAGCCGGAGGTACCCGTAGTGGACTGGACCAGCACGTTCCTCTGCTGAACTGCTGCGGGCCCAAAGTGCTAGGGAGGAATCAACCAGGGACCTGGGTCCTCTGGGACAAAAGCGCACTGTTTTGCCTTGGCAGAGGGAAACGGCGCTGGAACAAGCGGTTCAACCGGTCAGATCGTCGACGTGTACCGAGTTCTACGGGCTCGGACCTGAGAGAACACGGGGCGAGACTGAATCAACCCTGAGATTGTAGAATCTCGTAAAGGTGTTAGGTGCTGCCCAGCCCGCAGCTCTGCAAATGTCTGTTAGGGAGGTGCCCCTTGCCAGTGCCCATGAGGATGCCACGCTCCTAGTGGAGTGGGCCCGCACCCGTAAGGGGGGTGGCACGGCCTGGGTGTGGTAGGCCAACTGAATGGCCACCACCACCCAGTGAGACAACCTCTGTTTGGAGACAGCGTTCCCTTTCTGCTGTCCTCCAAAGCAGACAAAGAGCTGCTCAGAGCGCCTAAAGCTCTGGGTGCGTTCCAGGTACGCACGCAAGGCACGTACCGGACACAATAGTGAGAGGGCTGGGTCTGCCTCCTCCCGGGGCAGCGCTTGTAGGTTCACTACCTGATCTCTAAAGGGCATGGTAGGAACCTTGGGCACATAGCCCGGTCGAGGTCTTAGGATCACATGAGTGTCTGCCGGACCGAACTCCAGGCAAGTGTCGTTAGTAGAGAACGCTTGCAGGTCCCCGACCCTCTTGATGGAGGCGAGCGCGATCAGCAGGGCCGTCTTTAGGGAGAGGGCCCTGAGTCCAGCTGATTCTAGCGGCTCGAAAGGGGATCTCTGAAGACCGGCGAGGACCACCGAGAGATCCCAGGAGGGGAACAGGTTTGGCCGGGAGGGATTTAACCTCCGAGTGCCTCTTAGGAACCTGACGATTAAGTCGTGCTTGCCCAGAGATTGCCGTCTACTGGGTCGTGGTGAGCTGCGATAGCGGCAACATACACCTTCAAGGTGGACGGGGACAGCCTCCCCTCCAACCTCTCCTGTAGGAACAGGAGCACCGACCTAACTGCGCACCTCTGTGGGTCTTCTGCCCGGGAAGAACACCAATTGACGAACAGACGCCACTTCAGGGTGTAGAGTTGCCTGGTAGAAGGGGCTCTGGCTTGGTTGATCGTGGCTACGACCGTGGGTGGTAGACCAGCTAGATCTTCCGCGTCCCATCCAGGGAACAGACATGGAGGTTCCAGAGGTCTGGGTGCGGATGCCATAGCGTGCCCCGTCCCTGAGAAAGAAGGTCCTTCCTCAGGGGAATTCACCAGGGAGGGGCTGTCGCGAGGAGTACGAGGTCCGAGAACCATGCCCGGGTGGGCCAGTAAGGAGCCACGAGAGTGACTTGCTCCTCGTCCTCCCTGACCTTGCACAGCACCTGTGCAAGAAGGCTCACTGGGGGGAATGCGTACTTGCGCAGCCCCACCGGCCAGCTGTGTGCCAGTGCATCTGCCCCGAGGGGAGCCTCTGAACGAGCATACCAGAGCGGGCAGTGGGAGGTGTCCCGGGAGGCAAACAGGTCTACCTGGGCCTTGCCGAACCGTTCCCAAATCAGCTGAACCGAGTGGGGGTGAAGCCTCCACTCTCCGCCAGGCAAGCGTTGTCGTGACAGCGCGTCCGCTACCACATTGAGGTTGCCGGGGATGTGAGTGGCGCGCAGCGACTTGAGTCGGTGCTGGCTCCAAAGGAGGAGACGACGGGCGAGTTGTGACATGTGACGGGAGCGTACGCCGCCTTGGCGATTTATGTACGTGACCGCAGTGGTGCTGTCCGACCTGACTAGGATATGTTCGTCCCGAATTAACGGGAGAAACTTCCGCAGGGCAAGAAGGACGGTCAACAACTCGAGGCAGTTGATGTGCCAACGCAGCTGGGCCCCTTTCCAACGGCCTGAGGCTGCGTGCCCGTTGCAAACGGTGCCCCAACCCAATCTGGAGGCGTCGGTCATGACCAAGACGCGTCTGGACACCTGCTGTAGGGGTACTCCAGCCCGTAAGAAACAGAGGACTGTCCAGGGGTTGAATGTTTGTCGGCAGGCGGGGGTGATTGTTACCCGGTGCGTGCCGCGGCGCCATGCTCGTCTCGGGACTCGGGTCCGGAGCCAGTGTTGGAGCGGTCTCATATGCATCAAGCCCAGCGGCGTGACCGCCGCGGAGGATGCCATATGCCCCAGGAGCCTCTGGAAAAGTTTTAAGGGGACCACTGTGCCCGGCCTGAAGGCGGCGAGGCAGTTCAACACTGACTGAGCACGCTCCTTGGTGAGACGTGCGGACATTGAGACCGAGTCTAACTCCATCCCGAGAAAAGAGATGCTCTGAACTGGAGTGAGCTTGCTCTTTTCCCAGTTGACCTGAAGCCCCAGACGGCTGAGGTGCCTGAGCACCTGGTCTCTGTGGGCGCATAGTAACTCTCGCGAGTGGGCCAGGATGAGCCAGTCGTCGAGGTAGTTGAGTATGCGGATGTCGGCTTCTCGGAGCGGGGCAAGAGCCTCCTCTGCGACTTTTGTGAAGACGCGAGGGGACAGAGACAGGCCGAAGGGGAGGACTTTGTACTGATACGCCTGGCCCTCGAACGCAAACCGCAGGTAGGGGTGGTGTCGGGGCAGGATGGAGACGTGGAAGTACAGGTCCTTCAGGTCTATCGCTGCGAACCAATCTAGATGCCGGACGCAGGTTAAGATGTGTTTCTGCGTGAGCATTTTGAACGGGAGTTTGTGCAACGCTCGGTTGAGAACTCGCAGGTCCAAGATTGGTCGTAAGCCATCGCTTTTCTTGGGTACGATGAAGTAAGGGCTGTAGAAACCCTTCTTCATCTCAGTTGGAGGGACAGGCTCTATCGCGTCTTTGGCCAGAAGAGTCGCGATTTCCACGCGCAGGGAGTGGGCGTGTTTGCCGTGTACTGTGGAAAAGCGGACGCCCATGAAGGGGGGCGGGGGCCTGGCAAACTGAATTGCGTAACCGAGTCGATTGGTCCGTGCCAGCCAGCGAGACGGGTTGGGAAGTGAAAGCCACGCGTCCAACCTCTGCGCTAGGGGCACCAAAGGGATGGTCAATTTGGACGTACCAGGCGGGGCTTCGCAGCGAGGCGGAGCAGGTAGGGTAGCGTTGGACGGCGACGAGGCGACCCGCGGCTGAGGTGCTGAGAAAAGACTCAAAGCACTTACCTTGCTCCGCACACCCGGCAGGGGGCGGGTTAGCGACTGAGGAGGAGGTCCCGGGTAGGCGTCCTCTAGACTCGTCGGAACCGGCCGGCCGGGGGACAGTCGTGGGGCTGAAGACGGGTGGTCCGTGTCCAGGAAGCCAGGACTGTTGAGATCTAAGGGCAAAGTGCCGTGAGAACGGCATTTGCGGGCCAGGTGACCCAGAGACATAGGAAATAGCTCTTTTACTGAGAATGTGGGTACCGCAACCCCATCTAAGGGGGGGGCGGCAAATAAAATTGTTTGAAAACAAAAGATTCTCCTCCCGGCCCTCCACCGGGGGACGGAGTGGTCTTACCACCTCCGGAGCTAACGTCTGTGTCACTGGGTCGTCCGTCTCAGGACCGCCTGGGAGCCTTCCGGGTCCTCGAGGGAGTCCTGGAGACGGGGGGCGTCTGCTTCTTGCGGTGTGCTCGACGCAGGGGCTGAGAGCTGGGCCCGGGTTGAGGCGGAGCAGATTTCTTAGCCGCAAGGGGACGCCCTCGGCGAGCAGACGGGGCAGTGGCCTTGGCGGCAGGTTTGCGGCGAGGCAGGATGTGAGAGATGGCCTCCGTCTGTCTTTTCACCGTGGAGAACTGCTGGGCAAAGTCCTCGACGGTGTCGCCGAAGAGGCCAAGCTGGGAGACAGGGGCGTCGAGGAAGCGAACTTTGTCGGCCTCACGCATCTCGAACAGGTTGAGCCAAAGATGACGTTCCTGGACCACAAGGGTGGCCATCGCCTGCCCGAGTGCCTGCGCGGTGACCTTCGTGGCTCTGAGGGCGAGGTCGGTCGCTGAGCGCCGTTCCTGCAACACATCGGGATCAGGGCTACCCTCGTGCAGATCTCTGAGCGCCTTGGCCTGGTGGACTTGCAGGAGGGCCATGGCGTGCAAGGCGGAGGCGGCCTGTCCCGCGGCGCTGTAGGCTTTGTTGTTTAAGGAGGATGAAGTCCTACAGGCCTTGGAAGGGGGTACAGGGCGCCCGCGCCAGGTGGTAGGGTCACCGGGACAAAGATGGAGCGCAACTGCCCTATCCACCTGGGGAATCGCCGTGTACCCGTGGGCCTCTCCGCCGTCGAGGGTAGCGAGAGCGGACGAGCAGGGCTTTTGACGAATGGAGAGCGGCGCTCTCCATGAAGACGTCAGCTCGTCATGCACCTCCGGGAAAAACGGGACCGGGGGGGGGGCGTGGCTGTGAGCGGCGCCCAGACCCCAGGAACCAGTCATCCAACCGTGACGGGTGTGGGGAGGGTGGAGGTTTCCAGTCCAACCCCACCCCGACGGCGGCCCGGGCAAGCATGTTGGACATCTGCGCATCCGCCTCAACCTGGGCCTGCTGGCCCGAAGGCGGCAGTCCAGGGGAGGAGTCAGCGTCAGATGCCGCGCTCTCCGACGGAGCGGCGAGCTCATCGGCTTCAAGCTCCAGAGGATAGGCAGACTGGCCCGGAGGCGAGTCGCCGTTACCTCGAGACTGGACGGAGGTAAACGAGCGTGCCGGGGGGCGGGTGGTCCAAGGGGACGTGCCCGGCGGAAGCGCACCCGCTGCCCTCCCCAAATCGCCTCCAGCGCTAACCGCATCGTCCTCAATCCCGTGGGAAGAAGGAGCTATACGGGGGGCGGCTGGAGTGGCGTGCTTTCTATTGAAAGCAAGCCGCGACCGCAACGTTACCATGGTCATGTTCTCGCAGTGAGAACATGAGCCATCCATAAACGCTGCCTCGGTGTGATCGGCGCCCAGACACACGAGACAGCGCCTGTGGCCGTCAGAAGCGGAGAGCACTCTTCCGCATCCAGGAACTACACAGGGGTTGAATGGCATCTTTATAAAGACGCGCCCTGAAAAGGGCGTTCAACACCACTATGTATTGCTCTTTTAGAGAAATAAACTCTTTATAAGAAATATAACTCTTTAGAAAGGGAACTCTTTCAACTCTGCGCTGTCGAAGCGCCCAGGGGCAAACTGCACGCCGGCAGAGAAGAGAAAACAGCCGCTGTAGTGCGCCGTAAATCCAACAGCAGCAGAGCGTCAGAGGATCAGAAGCAGGATCAGCAGTGTTACACGCAGCAGTCAGCATAAACACGACCATCGGCTCCGAAGAAAATTACTGAATGAACGAGCGTATTTCTCTCGCCTTTATATCCGTATCCGGAGGCGGAGTATGCAAATACTGTTCGCCAACTCTCATTGGCCTTTTTTCATAGATCAGAGGTATCTTTCGGCGCTCAAGAGAGACCCCTAGTGTCGCTTCTTCGACACGACGTCGAAGTGAGCGACAGACGGGGAACAGATATTTAAATAAATCCCAGAAGACATAAAAAATATTAAAATGACACCAATACTTTTTGGAAGCTGGAAAGTGTGCTGGTGATGAGCACAGATAATAAGATTAATTACATCTCTTGCTGAGCAGTGGTAGACACAGATTCTATTTCGATTGATATTCTGTATACCTCTCACACAGCGTACATTTGAAAGGGCTTTTAGAAAGACAGTAGACTCATAAACCATTCCCGATGGGTTTTTAGTTTCATTTATTCCAAATAAAACTAAACCATGCATGGCTAACAAAGGCAGCATCATTAAAATAAATAAAATATATATATATTATGTATCAACAACTAATAGATCAAAGCAGCTATTTTTGTATTTCATGATTAATAAGTCCAAATGTGCTGTTTCCTCCATTCAATTTAGAAGATCTTCCACCTTGTTAAAAACCCAAGAGAAATAGCATAGAAATGCAGGGGAAATATCCTACTTTTAGGAAGTGTCTGCCACTCTTACCTGACCTGTTATAAAAATCAGTGAGTTGTCAGGGGGCTTATTATTCTCTTCAGCAATGCATCACCCAATTTATTGACTAGAGAAACTAAATGCAGAATGTGTGAATGCATACATGTTGAGTTGGATCTTTTTCATGGTTATTAGTGTCATCAAATGCTTATTTTAAAATAGCTCAGACAGAACAATAACATTATTGGAGGTCTCACAGACAGACAACACTTGGTCATCATCTCCATAGATTTTTTTATTTTCTTCATTATTTCAAGTCGGAAGCAAAACTAAAGCTCCAAAAAGCACATAAAGGGAGCTTTAAAGTATAAGTAGTTCAGCGGTTTAATCAATGTATTCAGAAGTGATATGATTGGTGTGGATAAGAAACAAGTAATTATTTATGTCTTTTGCAATATACATTTCCTCCTTGTCAAGTAGGTGGTGACAGGAATGGTGGTGGTGTAGTGGGCTAAAGTACATAAATGGTAATCAGATGGTTGCTGGTTCGATTCTCACAGCCACCACCATTGTGTCCTTGAGCAAGGCACTTAACTCCAGGTTGCTCCGGGGGGATTGTCCCTGTAATAAGTGCACTGTAAGTCGCTTTGGATAAAAGTGTCCGCCAAATGCGTAAATGTAAATGAAAATATGCACATAGAATTCAAATCAGCAAACACAAAAGAAGATGATGTAAAAGTGATCTGCTCCATACCCACACCTATACTTCTGAAGACATGTATTTAACCATTAGAGTCATATGGATTACTTTTGTGCAACCTTTATATGCTTTTGGAGCTTCAAAGTTTTAGTCACCATTCACTTGCATTGTGAGGACCTACAGAGCTGAGATATTCTTCTAAAAATCTTTGATTCTGTTCTGCAGAAGAACACATTTTGGATGGCATGAGGATGAGTAATGATGAGAGAATTTATTTGGGTGAATCATTTGTTAGCGAATTGATAATGAGTGCAACTCTTTGTAGCCATAATTGGTTATCTCAGTCTATTTTTGTAACGATTTTTGAAAGATGAGATACTGTTTCCAAAAGAATATTATAAAAATGGATAGGTTCAGCTTTAAATTCTGAGTGGATAAGCTGTGTTCGAAGCTGTTGTGAATTTGCTGATATATGTACACATTTGACCGCACCTGAGTTGAATTCTAATGCAGTTTCAACATTGCTTGGCAACCGTAAACTGCCTACAGTTGAAGAAATATTCCGGGATCTATACAAGTTAAGCTCAATCGACACCATTTGTGGAATGATGTTGATCAAGGCAAAAATCAAGGTTAAAGTGAGGCACTTACAGTGGAATTGAATGGGGCCATTCCGTAAACATTAAAATACTCTCTATTTTAAAAATTAAGCCACAAGACATAAACAATATGCATGTTCACATGATTTCGGTGTGATAAAATCACTTAGGAACCTTTTCTGTGTAAAGAAATATAAAATTTTACAACTTTGTTGCCATGATGTCGTAACCCTAAAATCTTAAAATGACTGTTAAAAATATGGTTTAAACGACTTTACAGCTCAAATAATGTTTTAACAGAATGATTAATGTAAGTGCTTTTATAAAACTATTAGCTTCATATTTCTGCCTTTAAACCCTCCAAAAATTGGCCCCATTGACTTCCATTGTAAGTGTCTCACTGTAACCCAGATTTGTGCTTATTTTTTTATTAAGAGGTTAACCTGCAATTTTTATGGGAATCAACATTATTCCTCAAATGCCATCAATTGATCTTAACTTGTGTTGAGCATTTAATAATCCTTTAAACTAATGAAATATATTACTTGGCAGAAGAATTGTGTATTGAGAAATGTATTTATTTAATTGATATAAATGAATAATTCAATTCAATTATTATTATTATAGATAGAATTACTTAAAAATATTTGATGTTTATATATACACTGTATAATATTGCCATTGTTGTTTTGTTACAACACCCCTGAATCATAGCACATAAACAACCTCTCATTGCTAATTGCTTTAATCTACAATTTCATATCTAATTAAGATGCAAACGTGCCCAAGGCTGATTTATTATATTTAAATATTGACTAAATTACTAATTTATTTTCTCATTGCTTTATGTAGTCAGTCAAGACCATGAATTAACACTAAGCTGCATAAAATTCCACATATCCCTATGGTAACACTTCTCACCAAATTGATCTATATTTGCCATCGCCGTAACCTTTATTTCTTTAATATTAGCTAGCAATAAAGTACTATGTTAACTAATGGTAAGAGCTTAGAAAGGCTGCATTAGCTATAAAGGTAGCCTAAAACAATGACTAAACACATTGTCACCTTTTTGGTAAATAATTTAAAAACTTTAATCAATATATTAAAATTCCTGATTAATTAGTGAAGGAAAGAGGAGAATCTTCCAGAAGAACAATCATCTCTGCTGCACTCCACCAATCAGGCCTATTTGGTAGAGTGACCAGACGGAAACCACTCCTCTGTAAAAGGCACATGGCAGCCCACCTGGAGTTTGCCAAAAGGCACCTGAAGGACTCTCAGACCATGAGAAACAAAATTCCCTGGTCTGATGAAACAAAGATTGAACTCTTTGGACTGAATGGCAAGCGTCAAGTCTGGAGGGAACTCATCACCTGGCCAATACCACCCCTACAGTGAAGCATGGTGGTGGCAGCATCATGCTGTGGGGATGTTTTTCAGCGGCAGGAACTGGGAGACTAGTCAAGATCGATGGAAAAATGAATGCAGCAATGTACAGAGACATCCTTGATGAAAACCTGCTCCAGAGCGCTCTGGACCTCAGACTGGGTTGAAGGTTTATCTCCCAACAGGACAACAACCCCAAGCACATGGCCAAGATAACAAAGGAGTGGCTACGGTACAACTCTGTGAATGTCCTTGAGTGGCCCAGCCAGAGCCCAGACTCCATATATATATATATATATATATATATATATATATATATATATATATATATATATATATATATATTATTATTATTATTATTATTATTATTATGTATTTATTTATTTATTTATTTTATTTAACAGGGACAGTAAAAAACTGCCCCAGAATTAGCTACAAAGCTAAATTTCATCTGCATACTATTTCATCTATTATACTTTATAGACAGAGAGAGAGATAATATTAAAAAAGGGTATTTTCGTGCCCCTAAATTTCGCATTTCTCAGGCAATTTTGTCATTTTCATTGCATTTTTGAACCCAGCCCCATTACTTCCTGACCTTGCATTAAGGTTTTCTTTTGAGCTATGACAACACAAAAGGAAAATCTTTTTAGCTTTTATATTTTGAAGAAAAATTACAGTCTTTTTCATTCCTTTGTCACTGATGAATCATGCACAGCATCATTCCATGCTGACTTGGAAAGCATAGCAGCAAAAGACACACCATCACATTCTAAGAATCAAGAAAAGGTAGAAAGTGGTCATGCAAATCTGAATGATGACTGTTTTTGTTGCAATAAACCTCTAACATTATTATAAGTTGACCTCAGGGTGGAAAATAAAACATTAAATAAAAACATATATGATATGTGGCCTTATAATGTGAATCCTATTGTATCTGTTAAGATCTACTGCACATTTAGCTGTCTCCTTTGAATTAATTTTACAAACTTTTTGGATTGTCTGTGTGATATTTTGGGAGTGCTTTGTCTTCTATCTGTATGATGTATGAGGACTATGAGTTCCCAGCTGACTCATTGTCTCTTCCTGGCTCTCATTTGGTCAGATTCACTCAGTCACTGATGTCACACATCTCCATCTGTGGAGCAGGCATGAGTCGACATGTGGGGCTTCAGACGGAGAATGAACGCAGCTTCATTGCTCTGACATACTGTATGTCCCTTCAACCCTGCTGCTGAAGATATTTTTAGCTCTAGAGCAGAAGCCCAGCTTGTTGGCTGCTTCAGCAAACAACACGCTTGTCTCCAGAGCAAAGCCCATGGTCATCTGTGTTAATTACAACGTTAATGTCAGCCCTCTGTCTCACTCACTTTCATACACTCTCCCTGACATAGCCTCTGAATCTAGAACTCTGTTCCAAAACCTAGTGAGCTGCCTCGCTGTACGGCCTACCACGCAGCTGCATTCATGTGTCCGTCTGTGCTGTTTCCATAGTTTTTTCTATGTAAACATACAGCATTTTAGATAGACATCTTTGAACTTTGTGCAATGTCCAGCTGTTTTATCAGGAAGGGTCTGTCTGCATCCTGCAAGATAAGGTATGACCCTCTTCAAAACAAACAGCAAAAATGCTTAAGTCTTGAAACAGTTGGATATCATATTCATACACTGTGTTTATGTTTATTTGAAGTCCCACAGCAACCTTACACCTACACCTATCCCTACCGTTATAACCTAAACATAAACGCAAAAATGTAAAAAATTAAAAGTTTGTAAAAATATATATACATTTACACAACATAATAGATCTATTGAAAACAATCATACCGATGTATCACTAGGTGGCGACAGTGAGAAGAAATGTGATGAAAATGAAGAGGAGAAGAAGCTAGTGATTTGCTAAGCTAATAGGCTAACCGGTTAGCTTGTGAGCTAACTGGAGAAAAAACAACAGAGACATTTTTATTTTCACCATTTATATCTTTGGTTTAATAATTTGAAATGTGATATATAATTTTAAAGTTATTCTTTATTGTATTTACACAGTTCAGACAACATGAATCATACAGCGATTCCATAGGATTTTAATAGTTCTTTTAAGCCAATAGAATCCATTCATAATCCAATGGGGACGTTACTTGGAATGGACATGTCTTGTAGTAGGTGTTTCTTGTGGGATGCAGACTGATGCTTATATTATTCAGTGTGTCGAGCTAGAAGCTGTGCCAGAAAAGAAAAGAATGTAAACTTTTAGAAGCACAATGTGAGATATCCGCCTTCTGGTAGGGGGCCGTTCAGACTGAATACGTTCTTGCACATAAAAAATCTAAATGCAGCACATTGAGTAAAATTTTTTTACACAGCGTCTAAAAAACACTGTGTTCCTGCGCAAAATGTTGAAAAAACTAAACAAAACTGAGGTGCAGTGCAAAAGCATTGGGTAGTTTGATTCATTTTAGCCAATCGGTTCACTTCATTACACTGATTAAAATGATTTAAAACCGAGTCATTACTAGTAAATAAGTAAGGCTAGTAAATTGCTTTAATCACAGTATTTTCACTATGCTGTGAGGTTTTATAGATTGAAATGCTGTCAAATGTTATTAATTGTCCCAACATTAACAAAATCACTACCACCAGTGTTGACAATATTGATAATGATGTTAAATATTAATAATATGAATTATTCCTGAATTAATATATATTTTCCCACTTTACAGTTTTATTCTTAACGTCATGGTTACTGGTTACATGGTTACGTCATGGTTACATCGGGGAACGGAGGTTACAACAGTAACCATGACGTTCCCCTTCTGTCACTCACTACAATCGACGTTGTGTCGATTGTAGTGAGGATGCCATATGCCCCAGGAGCCTCTGGAACTGTTTGAGAGGAACCACTGTGCCTGGCTTGAAGCAAGCAAGGCACGTAAGCACAGACTGTGCGCACTCTGTCGTGAGGCGCACTGACATTGAGACCGAGTCTAACTCCAAACTGAGAAAGGAGATGCTATGAACCAGAGAGAGCTTTCTCTTTTCCCAGTTGACCTGAAGCCCTAAAGGGCTGAGGTGCACGAGCACCTGGTCCCTGTGGGCGCGTAGTAATTCTCGAGAGTGTGCTAGGATGAGCCAGTCATCGAGGTAATTGAGTATGCGGATGCCCCTTTCCTGCAGCGGGGCAAGGGCTGCCTCTGCGACCTTGGTGAAGATGCAGGAACTTGTACTGATACGACTGGCCAACGAATGTGAACCGTAAGAAGGGTCGGAGTTGAGGCAAAATGGAGATGTGGAAGTATACGTCCATCAGGTCTACCACTGCAAACCAATCTTGATGCTGAACGCAGGTTAAAATTTGCCTCTGCGTGAGCATTTTCAACGGAAATCTGTGCAAAGTCTGGTTGAGAACTTGTAAGTCCAAGATTGGCCCCAACCCACCGCCTTTTTTGGGTATGATGAAGTAAGGGCTGTAGAAACCCTTCTTCATTTCGGCTGGAGGGACAGGCTCTATCGTGCCCTTGAGTAGCAGATTGGCAATCTCTGCTCGTAGGGTGCTGGCATTTTTGAGTGGAGTAAATACTGCTGAAACGAGGTGGGAGCTTGGCAAATTGAATCGCATAGCCAAGTCGGATGGTCCTGGCCAGCCATCGCGATGGACTGGGAAGCGCAAGCCATGTGTCTAAGCTCCGTGCGAGGGGCACTAACGGGACAATCGTTTTGGACATACCGGGTTGGGGGGGGGGGGGGTGGTGGCAGGTAATAGTGCGTTGGGAGGCAAATACGCATCCCGAGGCTTGGGTGCTGAGAAAAAGCTCAAAGCACTTACCTTGCTCTGTGCACCCGGCAGGGGGCAGGTTGTAGACAGAGGAGGGAGTCCTGTAGGGACGTCCTTGAGACTCGTCATCACTGGCCTGCCGGTGCTGGGCAGTCGTGGGTCCGGAGGCGATATGGCCGCATCCGGGGAGCCGGGACTTCAAGGTTTTGGTGCCGGGGTGCCGTGAGAACGGCACACACCAGTCTGATGACCCAGGAAGTAAGGAAATCACTCTTTTATTGAAAATTTGGGTACCGTAGCCCAAAAGGGGTGTGGCAAAAGAAAAAGGGAGAACTGAGGATTCTCCTCCCGGCCCTCCACCGGGGGACAGAGTGGTCTTGCTACCATCTCCAGAGCAAACGTCTGGCTTCCTGGGTGTGCCATCTCAGGAGTGTTTAGGGGCTTTACGGGCCTGGGGACGGGGGGCGTACGCCGCCTGCGGGCTGCACGACGCTGGGGCTGAGATGTGGGCCCAGGTTGAGGCAGAGCTGCCGGTGGTTTCTTCGCAGGGGGACGCCCGCGGCGAGCAGATGCGGCGTGATGTGTGAGATGGCCTCCATCTGTTTCCTCACCACCGAAAACTGCTGGGCGAAGTTGTCGACGTGTCGCCGAAGAGACTGAACTGGGAGACGGGGGCATTGAGAAAGCGGCCTTTGTCAGCGTCGCGCATCTCGACCAAGTTCAGGAAAAATAAACTTTCAGAGAAATCAATTCTTTTATGAGAGAAGCGCTGTCGAAGTGCCCAGGGGCAGAGTCTGCACAGTCCGCAGAGAGGAGAAAGCTGCTGGAATGCGCCGTCAGATCCAACAGAAAGCTCTCTTGCAGAGGTTGGTGAAGCAGTCATGACACACAGCTCACTGATCACACAACCGTTCGGCTCTGAAGAAGAAATCTGTCTGGCATTCGCTCGCCCGTTCCCTTTATACCCGTATGTCCGGGGGCGGGCATGCAAATTCTGTCTGCCAACTTGACATTGGCCTTTTCTCAAGTTTAAGTTCAAGTTATCCATTAAAAATGGGTTATCTATCAATGCCTTGTAAATCGCTTTGAATGAGTAATTTAAAGAAGGACAATTTGTTTGCGAATTCAGTACTACATAGAAAAACTATTGAAATGCAGAGAAGACAGATGCAAAAAAACAGTGTTTGGGAAACCTGTCTGAAAGAATTATTATTTTTGCAACTTCATTTGGTGATGCTAGCATCAAAGAAATTACACATTTCATCTTTTAAATGCTGTGTATGTAGGCAGCATTTGGAGCTTATCTCTCTCTCCCCATTCCATTTTATGCCTAAAATCCCAAAGGTGTCTTTCACATACTTATTTGCCTGAGTCTCACCACATTAACACAATCTGCTTCTCAAGAGCACATAATTTTTTTTTCCAGAGTCTAGGGCTGTCGCAGCATGACATGAAGCACTTCAGTCACACGGGGTGACCTTAGTGTTGATGTATGTCCCGCACTCGTTGCCGTTTGCCTTGTGAGGCTGAGCGGATGCTGACTCAGGGGCTGTTGGGAGTGAAAACTCTCGCCGTGCATCCATCATTAGATTTACAGCCTCATCGGGTCTCGAGCTCCCAGTCTATTGGATTTATGACTCTCAAACATATTCATGCCCCTTTATTAATACCCCTGCTCCCTGCAGGGGTCCGGGTGTGGGAGCAGCAGGTGAAAGGTTATGCCACATCACTGTTATGCTTGTATGATAATGCATAAATTTGCATAATCTCTGCTCTGTGCTCTGTTAGAATAAACATGCAGTATATACATTTTTCTTTTGGTATGCCTCATGATTTTTTTTTATCCAAATTATATTTTTGTCCAAATCAAAAAGTAACAGTCAGTATCTGGTGTTGCCACCAGATTTATTAAGTACTGCAGTACATTTCCTCCTCATGGACCACCAGATTTGCTGTTGTTCTTGCTGTGAGATGTTACCCCACTCTTTCACCAAGGCACTTGCAAGTTCCCGAACAATTCTGGGGGGAATGGCCCTAGCCCTCACCCTCCAATCCAACAGGTCCCAGACATGCTCAATGGGATTGAGATCCAGGCTCTTCGCTGGCCATGGCAGAACGCTGACATTCCTGTCTTGCAGAAAATCATGCACAGAACGAGAAGTATGGCTGGTAGCATTGTCATGCTTGAAGGTCATGTCAGGATGAGCCAGCAGGAAGGGTACCACATGAGAGAGGAGGATTGCCTACAATGACAACAAGCTCAGTCCAATGATGCTGTGACACACCGTCCCTAGACCATGATGGACCCTCCACCTTCAAATCGATCCTGCTGCAGAGTACAGGCTTCAGTGGAATGCTCATTCCTTTGAAAATAAACAGAAGTCCAACCATCACCCCTGGTGAAACAAAACGTGACTCGTCAGCTTTATGACAGGCCTACAAGCCCACAGTCCAGCCTCTCTCAGCCTATTGCAGACAGTCTGAGCACTGATGGAGGGATTGTGCACTCATGGTGTGACTCGATCAGTTGTTGTTGCATCCTGTACCTGTCCCACAGGTGTGATATTCAGATGTACAGATCCTATGCAGGTGTTGTAACACATGGTCTGCCACTGTGAGGATGACCAGCTGTCCTTCCTGTCTCCCTGTAGTGCTGTCTTAGGCGTCTCACAGTATGGACATTGCAATTTATTCCCCAGGCCACATCTGCAGTCCTCATGCCACCATGCAGCATGCCTAAGACACGTTCACGCAGATGAGCAGGGACCCTGGGCATCTTTCTTTTGGTGTTTTTCAGAGTCAGTAGAAAGGTCTCTTTAGTGTCCTAAGTTTTTATAACCGTGACCATAAATGCCCACCGTCTGTAAGCTGTGAGTGTCTTAAAGACCGTTCCACAGGTGCATGCTCATTAATTGTTTATGGTTCATTGAACAAGCATGGAAAACATTGTTTAAACACTTTACAATAAAGATCTGTAAAGTTATTTGGATTTTTACAAAATTTTCTTTAAAATAGTGTCCTCAGTTTTTGTATGTTTTTGTAAGTGAGAAAACAACTTTGAGAGGCAGTTTTTTATGGAAAATATAATTGAAAGTTTACTTATTTTTCGATATCTTACAGATACATATATTTCATTGAAATTTATATTGATGAATTTGTTGCATTTTAAACACTGTTTGGCAGTTTAATGTAACCTATTGCTTAGCACAGGTTAATGTACACGTGCTTCCAAGTGCTATACAGTATGCACTTTAAATGTCTATTGAAATTTTAAAAAAATAAAGTAATGAATGCCCTGAGTATACGCATTTCCTTTAGATTTAACTTTTTCAGTATTTATATTAAGAATTTCTTGATTTTTAACAAAAAAGAGGACATTTACTTGTAAGACATGTTTTGCCCCTCATCTCAAGATTCAGTAATATATTAGTGCCTGAAGTTAAAGAAACAACATTTTGGTGCATTAATATCGAATATGTGGTCAGGATGTGTTTAGTCATTTCACAACAGCATTCAACTTGGCTCATTGGATCAAAATTTTGTTAAAAAACATATTAGAAATATTTTAGGAAGAAAATGGGAGTCATATTTGGCCATGCAAAATGTTCTGTCATGATGCAAGCTAGGGTGTTGAGGGTGTTTGCCAGGGCGTTGCAATGGGGTTGCTAAGGTGTTTCAGTGCATTACCAGGTTACTAGGGTGTTCTGGGTGATTTCTATGTACAGTAGTTGCCTACTGACCCAACCCCAATTTTCTATAATATTCTGTCCAACAGATATGATTTGATTCCTTCTCAAAATATACTGACAAAAGTTTAGTGCACGTAATCTGTAAACTATTCTAACTATCATATTAAACTCCCTCGGGAATCATTTTCATTAGCATAGCTCTTGAACTAAAATTCATTGTCATAATATGTTCTCATTTGTGTCACTTGCAAGCATCTCTTTTACTTTTGGCATATTTAGTATTAGGAGGCACGTCCTTGGTGTTAAAATGAAAAGAAAAAGTAACTTGTCCTGCATTCTCCAGAAAGTCTAAGGGAGGTTTTTGCCCAGTCTTCCAATGGTATATTAAACGTCAACAATAAGCCACACAAATTGAGGTATCATTCATGTCTGTAGAACAAACAATATAGGACAAGTTACTTAGCAGAGTGTAATACCTAGGGTATGTCTCATAACCCTAACCCTTAATATGAGCAAAAGTACAAAGGGATGCTATTCAAGCAAATGTCACTAATGAGAAAAGCTGATACCTTTAAATTTTAGCTTAAGAGCAATGCTGACGAAGATCTCTCCCAGCTCTTTTATACCATCAAAACGGAATTCTACTTTTTCTATAATTCTTATGTTAGTAGCTTATGTGCACTGAACTTTTGTCACTATATTTTGAGAGATGCTTCACTTTTCGCTTGCAATCCGACAGAGCAAAAGCTGCTATCTAATTTATCTTGGGTCCCAGACTGCGCCAGGTCTTTGTGTTGCTTACTGTTTACTGTCCTCTTCTATTTGTAAGATGCTGAAGATCCGGAGATTTGTCTTGTCACTTGGACACCTCTGATGTCACAAACTTGCTGTAAGACAGCATCCACATTCTGACTGTGCCACATGTCACAATCGTTAACACTCAGTTTATAATGATGGTCAATGAACAAAGTATTCAAATAATGTGTTGTGTCGTGCTTGTGTGAGTCATTTTGTCATTGGAAAATGCTGCTTGTTTTTCTCCACAAATAAAGCAGAATTAGTGGTTTTGTCACTTTATTGTTTTTTTAATTATTATTATTATTATATATTTATCAAATCAGTTGAAGTGAAGTGGCTCCCAAAAAGTACTGGACATTTACAACACAAAATGTTTAAACGTCATTGCATTAGATAACAATATATCAAACTAAGTTGCATTTATTTGAACAAAAGTTAACGCAAGCACACTTTTTAATGAATCATTTCACAAAAATGGCTATTAGGTTTTAAATGAAAACAGTAGATACTATTCAAAATAAAGATACAAAAGTATTGTGACATTTTTTTATGTAATGCAATGCCTTTTATATGTTTTTAAGTGTGGCTCAAATATTTGGTGCAACTTATAGATATTTCAATAGTGTCAAAAGTATCATCATGGATTCCACAAAAAGACCAAATGTGATGTTTTTTGTTTGCTTTTTCATTTGAAAATGTCTCTAATATTATAAAAAATCATGAGAGTAATTCAAAAGAGTATTACCTTCCATTAGATACCAGCCATGATATCCCAATGTTAGAAAAAAGTTGCTCTATGAAACATTTGTATGGCTCATCAAAGCTGAAAGATCCAAACATTGTGCCACAGTGCACACTTTTAGTCTTCAATCAGAGCTAAAAGATTTATGCAGAAAGAGAAAGAAAACAGACATTTTCACTCTCTATAAAAGGCACTTTCTCAAGTCACATCCTTGACCTGTTTAATCATTGTTGAGCATCTGAATAAACATTGTGTGCTGACAATGTCACGTTTGATTATTGTATTCATATTCCACAAAACATTTACTACATTCAACTTGGGGGTTTCAGATGGCAGGAATTTAATGTTGATCAAAAAAAAAAAAAAATCCATAGCCTTTTTCCATATGCAGTGGAATACTGAATGTAAATGGGTCATTCCTGGGATTTGGTAATATTTCAACTTGGAATTTAATTTAATTTATTTTTCGACTACATTTGAATAATTATCAGAATACTCCAAAGCATTAGGCACATATTAAACCTCCAACAAATTATATTTTCCTACATCAGGCATCAAACCTTTTTTTATTATTTCCTATTTTTTTCTGATTTGAACACATGATTTTTTTCTCAACCCCATCATGGACATAATGGAAGTGGTTTGAAAATGATTCTACACAATACTTGTTATAAAATAATCATCTACCTGATGCTTATGTGTCCTTCATACAAATGTAATGTCTACAAATTTAAAAGTTATGTCAGTTTTCTTATTTGTATGTAATAAAGCTACAAAAACAAAAAAGTTTGAGTTCAGACTGAGGGACAAACCTTTATAGTCTGGTAAAATATCTTTCTTAGCAAAGGAACACAAAAAACAATATTTACATTAATGACAATAATGATAGACAGTGTGCACTTTTTTATATAAATTATATATAATTTTTTTCTAGGTGCAAATTCAGTGAAGTGCCTCACATTGCTTAAAACAATTCACCTAAACTTACAGGAAAAAGTCTGTAACGCTGATAATATCATTTGTATTTTATTATTATTATTATTTAATCAAAAAATATGTATAATAGAAGGATTTTCACTAGTGGTTCAGAGACTTTTGGACCCCACTGCTGTATACAAGAGAATTAATACTAGGTGATTTATGCAAGTACTGCTCTCAGAAATATGGCTGGCCAACTGGACGTCAATAAATGCATTTAAATATTCAATTTCTGGCCACACTCTAAATGAGTGGATCCTTGGCTGACATATAATGCAATGTATTTTCATTGATTGGCCCTAATTTTTAATTATATTTTAGTAAATCATCTTGCATTGTTTGTGCTAGATGCATGAATGATGCCTCAAATTGTGCATTTTGTTGAGCAGTGGTTTGCTATTACTTTTTAATAACCAGACTTATGATTTTTGTACTTCAGAAGTTAAAATGGGTGACAAAATCCTATACCAAAAAAAACAAAAATACAGTCCAGAACCAAAATCGCATCCCAGACTTACACTAAAGGAGAGACAGTGACTAAAAGCCATGGCAAGATAACAGAATAGCCTATCATAGAGACTTGGTGGTTTGGCTTGGACCAGTAACCAACCACCAATTGAGGTTTAAGTGGGTGAGTGTAACAGGAGCCAGCTGGTATGCAGAGGTGGACAAAGTACTTGAGTGAAAGTACAGATACTACTGGTCAAATATTACTCCATTACAAGTGAAAGTTGTAAAGACAGATATTTACTTAAGTATAAGAACAGGAGTACTTGGTTTTAAAAGTACTTATGTATAAAATGTAAATGTCCTTATGCCTCTGAAGCAACCTACTGAATACACTGACTAGCTTGTAGTATCTGTGGAATAAAGAGCTTTTAGAATGTTACAAAACCTATAGAAGTGAAACAACTGAATTGACAAAAAAAGACAGCCATAATATCTTAATTTTTTATTTAACACTCCCACCCATCCCCACAAAAGCAGCATGGTTGTGTTCTCACACATCTATGTGTATATATACATCCACATTTGAATCAAACGGACAGTGAAATTGCTGTAAATACAGAGATGACCACACACTTTAGCTGTAAGAACAGGACTAGAAAAGACATTGTTTATGAAGCTGTTTCATACCTATACATGATAACTGCTCTCTTTGGCTCAGCGGCAGCACCAATGCATATCTGAATGTTCCGGTATGATTTTTGTCAAAGGTTTCATAGACAGGCGAATCGTTATAATTTAGTTGAGATCATGTGGGTGTTTGAATTGAGATTTCAATCATTTTATGATTTAATCGTGCAGCGCTACACATAGCTATAGTAATTATGCAAGTTAACAAAAAAATAAATAAATATAAAAGTTACAAGATATTAACTTATTTAACTCTTAAGCTCATTTACATTTGAATTCACACTTTTGCATGCTAACTAACATCATTATCGAACCTTACCTATGCGTTAGCGGTATATCCACTAGGCTATGGCAACTTGGTGGGCAAATCCATAAAAAATGTATTTGACCAACCATACTTCATACTGAAACATTACTAAAGCACAGATATTTCAAGCTTTCACGAGAAATTTTAAGTTACATACCTCATTATGCTTCTGAAGGTTGGAAAGTGCGTTTTTGAAGGCTGTGATATTATTCATTTTGGCAAAGAAATCAAACATTTCAAACGAAATCAAACATTTTCAGAAAACTGGAACATATTTTCTAAGTATGGCCAAGTGTACATAAACTGCACCGAGGAACTGCCGTCTTCCATTATGCCAACTGATCAGTGTTCAAAAAATGCTGGGAAATCATTGAACTTCACGACACGTGACACTACAAGAGTGATTATTGTTAGGCTGTCTGTCACCAGCAAAAAAAAAAAAATCATCCACTGATTTTCAAAACTGCTACATAGTAACGACTTTCTATGGACTATCAAGGACATTGATAGAAATGCAGTGGAGTGAAAAGTGTGATATTTGTCTTTCAAAAGTAGTGATGTTAAAGTCACAAGTTTCCATGTTTCCAAGTTTATGGGCTGGCTGTGGCTCAGGTGGTTGAGCGGGTCGGCCACTAATCGCAGGGTTGGTGTTTCGATTCCTGGCCCACATGACTCCACATACCGAAGTGTCCTTGGGCAAGATACTGAACCCCAAGTTGCTCCCAATGGCAGGCTAGCACCTTGCATATGTGTGTGTGAATGTGTGTGCGAATGAGTGAATGAGACACATTGTAAAGCATACCGGTCATTTTCCCAGTGGGCCGCTGCACTTTGGGGCCAATCAGGGGTGGACTGGCCAAGAGGAGATTCGAGTGGGCCAGTGGTTCCGCCACAAAACGTGCCAAATGGGCCACGATGAGCTAAAATGAGCAGGTGCGTTGTGCAGAACGGACCACAAAACGGCGCCGCAATATACAGAAAAAGACAGGACCATTTGCCATATAATCTTTGGCCGATTTCTCTTGCCAGTCCAGCCGTGCTTGGCTGATATTAATACTGATACAGCCTCAGACAAAAATGTAGACCACTTCACGCAGGAGGAACCACCAGTGAAATCACGACACAACTACCTCTTTCCCTTTGCAGTGACTCGTGTGAAACAGTAGACACATAAGCTTTTCATATTCGCCATACTTCTTACATTGCATAAGTCTTAACTTCTGAATCAAGTTTGTTGTTGTCTTACAATATCCGGCCAATGTTTTTAACACACCCGTAATTACATGATTGTGATGCTGATGTCTACAAGAACCTTGCGTCTTTTCAGACTAATGTGTTAGGTTCATCTGATCTGCCTAACTATGAGACCACCAATCGAGTCAAAGGAAGTGAATCAGATTGTTTCTTCCTGTCATTGGTTGGCGGTTTCTTGGCTGGAATAAGCTGCAATGTGTACCATATCTTTTGCCATTTAGTCAATGGTCTGACTGTGTAAAACTATATCCGAAACAGCTCCACATCCACAGCAAATTGTCATATATTGCTTACCTTGTCAATGTAATCCTCCCTCATTCATCATGTGCATGCATAATAGATAAGCAAACCTCTCGTGGGCGTTTTGTAGAGCACTATCTCATTGAACCCAGTGAAAGCAGCACCTCAGCCAGCCCATGGCTGCAGTTGTTCAGATCAGTCAATATTCTGCTATGATTCAAAGCAAGAAGGCGGGGTATTCTTAATCTACAGAACCTCTTCTGTGGATTCCCTGCTGATGGGAGCTTAATGCCTGGGGCGCACATCTCCATTCTGGTTGTGTGAGTATGGTAATCACAGCTCTGACTCAGACACCCAGGCCACCCACTGATGTGCATAATTTTTGCTAACCCGGCGGTCTGGCCACACTGAAACTCATGTCGACCAGACCATAAAAGAAGTTCTGGTACCGAGGCTATTTTTGAATCAAATGAATACACTTTCACTGAACTACTTTGTCAATATGTATAATAAAAAATACAAATAAAAAAAACTAAACTGACTTGCTATATAGGAGTCAGTGTGTGCAAGTTGAGTTGATACAAAAAGCACTTTTGAAGAACTAATGAGTAGATTAGCCTAAATTTGCCAGATTAGTTGCATCAATTGTTTTAAGAGACACAAAGTTATGTTTGAGGCACTTACAGGTGAAATATTTTTTTCCCACATCACTACTTCAGATAAACCCATCGTTAAACCTCATTTAAAAACAAAATGAAGGTGGTTAAAGCTGTAAAATAGACCAGATGTTATGCCAATAGTCAAAAGCCTGACTCGATATAGCTTTGTCTTAACGTATTGCTTACATTGCATATTGCTTTATTGTTCAGAGCAGATTGTGTGATTAACTGCTGTATGTTGCCTGAGTGTGAACACAAACTCATGTGCTTTGAGCGATATAACACATAGAGAGACAGCCAAAACGCACCAAGCTTGTTAAGCCCTGCAAAGTGTTTAGGATATTAAGTGTCTATGAGTGATGGATTAAATCTCCACGATAGACTTGCACAGCACATCATTACTAATCTCTCCTAAGCTTCCATGAAAATTGATTCCAATGTATAGCTCGGGCCAATAAGTCATAAAGTGCCATGATTCATTGTCCTCCAGGGATGGCGAAAGTACAAACTCACTAAAATGTTGGGATAAAAAAAAAGATGTCTAATGTAAGTGGGTTAACAAAAATGGCTTATGAGATCGCAAGACGGATGCATTTTACTGCCACCAAGGCACTTAGTGAGAACTTTATTAAAGTTTTATTTCTAAAACTCCACCCATGCATGTAAATCTTTAACATTCTAGCATTTTGTGGAGCTCGGTGCTGAATGAGCAAAGAACTGGTGGTGGATAGAGTGAACCTGGAAAACTGATTAAGGAAAACTGCAGTGGAACCAAAGCTGGCATATTCAGTGAGGCCATGTACACACTGTGGCTAAATATGAGTTTCACTCAGATTCTGAGTACTTTAATTGTGTGCACACACAGCGTTTGGTTAATAAAATAAATAAAAATGAATTCTGAGAATCAGAATCAGCTTTATTGCCAAGTATTCTTGAAGCTTCCAGTGCACAACAATACAAAACAGCAACTTATATATACATGTATATAAGAGAGAGAGAAATATATATATATATATATATATATATATATATATATGAGAGAGACAGAAATATACACATATATACATACACATAAGTAGTGCAAAACTAAATACAAATCTGTTATATACAGCACAAGGGAATGTAATGGCAGAAGAGATTGGATGTGTTGGATAAATATAAAAAGCCTAGATGCTGAATTGCACATAATTATTGCTCAATGGGTCAGTTTTAACTGTTCATGAGAAGGACAGCCTGAGGGAAAATAAAATTTTCCTGTGCCTCATGGTTCTGGTGCTCAGAGCTCTAAAGCATCGGCCAGAAGGCAACAGTTAAAAAAGAAAGTTGGCTGGGTGAGTGGGGTCCAGAGTGATTATTCCAGCCTTTTCTCTCTTTCTATAAGTGTACAGTTCTTGAAGGGAAGGCAGGGGGCAACCAATAATCCTCTCAGCAGTCCAAACTGTCCTTTGTAGTCTTCTGATATCCGATTTTGTAGCTGAACCAAACCAGACAGTTATTGAAGTGCAGAGGACAGACTCAATCACTGCTGAATAGAACTGTATCAGCAGCACCTGTGGCAAGTTGAACTTCCTCAAATGGCAAAGGAAGTACAATCTCTGCTGCGCCTTTTTCACAATGGAGTCAATGTGGGCCTCCCACTTCAGGTCCTGTGAGATGGTAGTGCCCAGGAACCTGAATGACTCCACTGCTACCACAGTGCTGTTCAGAATGGTGAGGGTCAGTGTTGGGGTGTTCCTCCACAAGTCCACAATTACCTCCACCGTTTTGCCGATGACAGCCGATGACAGTGGTGTCATCTGCAAACTTCAAGAGCTTGACAGAGGGGTCCTTGGCAATGCAGTTATTGGTGTGAAGGGAGAAGAGTAGTGGGGAGAACACATATCTCTGGGGGCACCTGTGCTGATTGTGTAGGTGCTGAAAGTGAACCTCCTTCAGGTGGGCTAACACCAGTCTTTCAAATGGTCTTTCAAATGGCCGAAGAGGTGTCTGAACACCAGGTCCCTGTGCACACACGATAGAGTCTCGAGAGTGAGCTAGCATCAGCCAGTCATCGAGATTATTGAGGATGCGGATGCCCACATCCCTTAGCGGGCCAAGGGCTGCCTCTTTGACTGCCGAGTGGTTGGCTCAGGCTGCGGCCAGTATCGTTTCCCTCTGAAGAAGGAAAGCCGCAACCACAATGTTGCCATGGTCATGCTCTCGCAGTGAGAGCATGAACCATCCATGAACGCTGTCTCCACGTGGCTCATGGCCCATAAACGTGAGGCAGCGATCCTGACCATCAGAGGCAGAGAGATAGCGACTGTATCCAGGAACTACACACAGACGGAAAGGCATCTTTGAAATGAACTTTCCATCAGTGCTCACTCTTTTAGAGGAATACTCTTTTAGGTATACTATTTAGTGTAGCTGCTGAAGAGCCCAGAGGCGTTCACTGCACTTATCCATGCGAGAGGTCCTGAGATGCAATGCAGAACCTGCTGCAATGCACCATATATCCAACAGCTTAGAATGCTTTCTTACTTTCGAGGTGAATGGAACAGCAGTGAAACACATAGTCACTGCTCGGCTCCAAAGAACAAAACTGAATGAGTGGTTGCAAGCTGGCTCCTTTAATACCCATATGTCCGGAGGAGTGGAATACAAATTCCACTCACCAATTTACATTGGCCTTTTCTCAAATATCAGAGGTGTTTGGGGCTCACAATGGCGACCCCTAGTGCCACAACATCGACACAATGTTGAGTGAGTGACAGATAGGAAACTAGATAATAATGTATCTCTTGTAATCAAAGGATTATATATATATATATATATATATATATATATATATATATATATATATATATATATATATATATATATATATATATATATAATTTATTTATTTATTTATTTATTTTCATTCAGAGAACATAACATTTTTATATTATTACAACTCTGGATTGTTCCCCACAGTTTTGTATTTATTTCATGCCTTACCTGTTAAGCAATAAGAAATTTGTCAAATGAAACTGAGCAATCTCATGCTATTTGATTCAAGGTAAACAACCTAGGCTCGTTATCATCATAATGGCAACATACACGATGCAATGTTGTTGGAGTGACAACCACATTTTAATGCAGGAGTGAATCTCCTTAATTATCATTCATTGTGTTTGTATTCTGTTTTTATCCTGTATTTCACATACACAGAATGATGATTTATGAGATTCACTCTTGAATTTAAATGCAGTTTCAAAACATTGAATGTGTACATGGCCATAGAAATGCACAGAGTATTGGGGTCTAGTTCTAGCATCAACATGCCTGTGGCCCTAACATTTATAGAGGAAATATGCTTCTGGAACATCTGTTTTCAAGTGAGCCAGACTCTAATGATGTGGGTTGGTCTAATGCTCACTGCCTCACTGTCCTCATTTCAACACGGATGCTGTACCAGTTCAATCTGCCAAAGGAGGCGTTCAAAATTGTGTTTAGATTTCAGCAGTTAAGGGGCTAATGCAATTAGACAGATCAGTGAATCTAAGCACAAAAATCTCTCATTCAACAAAAGCCTTGTATGTGTGATTCAAACCCTCATTGTCTTTCAACACATCTCTGACTCGCACTCATTTGCATGAAGACTGTATGATAGTGAATTAGCATTTGTTGTAGTGGTGATGAAATAGCTACAAACCTAGTTTGGTTATCTGATCTTTAGGTATTTTCTCACTCAGTTTTGGTTAATTATGATTTTAGAACATGTGTGAGCTGTTGTTTTTAAACTGTCCTCTGTTTGTAAATGAGCCTTTGACATTTGTCTCAATTTAATTAGCAGAATTTCATTCGGTGTGACTCAAAAGTGATCATTTTATGATTTGAGAAATGGAGGTTGGATACTTTGATTGCTCACCTAACTATATAGTAAATAAAACCAGGGCTGGATGATATTTTGAATGTTTATAGTGTATTTGAGACGATTTTGCTGCAATATGAAAAATAAGCAACATTGACAATATTGCAATGATTTTAGTTTTGTTTCTTTTTTTGGCAGTAAATGTCTTAAAGAGCATATTGTTATTTTCATGATACTTGTCTCGTGACTCACTTGCTCATATTTAAACTTCAGTACTAAAAATGTCTTAATAGTTTCATGACAACTCATACATGATGACGTAATCATAAGAACACTTTTATTCCCCTGGAGAGCAACCAATCAACAAACTAAATTTTAAATCAATACAATACAGACATGACATTTTAGCTATTGTCATATCCAACAATTTATTTAAGAAAGTTAACATGTGAGCAAATTTGGTTATCCGTTGCTTTTTTTACTGTATTTCTGCAATACAAATATTTGATGTATTTCACTAACCTGTATTATGCTTCCCTTGTCTCATTCCAAACCTTAAAGTTTTCTTCTATGGTACACAAAGGTTATTTTACTTTTCAAATCATGGTTAGGTTTTGGGTTTGGGTTAGGGTTTAAACTTTATTGTTACATCCAGGTTTGTGCTATGGCTTAAGCTTAGGAAAAATCACAATAACATTGTTTGATAGTTATAAATATAAATATATATATATATTGTTTTTTTTCCAGCTTTTGTGCCAAGGCAAAGATTTTGTCACTTCTGTGAACGAAACATTTGAAAATTTATGGCATCTTTAACTTTGCTTCGGGGAAAGCTGCCATTTCCTTAAATGGCGATCCTGGGTCAGCAACTATTGGAGTAGCTTATGAAAATGTTAAAGACTATGGGGCACGGGGATGTTAATGGGTTCCTTTGATAATATCTCACAAGATGTGATTATAGACCCTCTCATCACCTGAGATCACATGAATGAATATATGACCACCATTGAACTCAAGTGCTATTGATTATTTTATCCTGAGCTGATAAACCATTAAAACTTTTCATGCAGTTCAAGGGAAGCATTGATTTTCTAAAGATTGTCTTCTTCAAATCGCAGTAGTAATGTGATACTTGACCCTCAACGCTCGCAAGTTATTACGTTACAAGGCCACTCCAAAGTTTATAGCGATAGTTCACCTATAAATGACAATTCTGTCATTATTTAATCAGGCTCATGTTGTTACAAGACTGTCTTTTTGCATGGAAAGGAAATGACAGAATATTAGCTTCAGGCACCATTTATTTAAATGCATATTTATTTTTCCATGTGATGAAAGAGAAGAGTTGAAATCCTCGGAACGCACTGCAATAGATGTTGTTTCTTATTAAAGTAAGTTCTTATGCTTCCTCTTTAACAAAATTGGCATGCTATAAATACAGTAAATGCCCTACTTATAGTTACTGGACAATCTTTTTTATTTTATTTATGCTTCTATTAAGAGAGCATCAGTCATTCGGAATCTTACATTATAAAACGATTCTCCCTAAGTAAAGTCTCAATCTGGGCTTTAGATGTCCCCTAAAATCAAGAGTAGGTCAATCTAGCACACAGTATGGGAATGAGCCACTCATTCTACTACCTAATGACTCTTAACACTTTCTGAGTGGATTTCAGCATGGACAAAACTAGCTCAAGCAATTTATATATATGATTTGTTGTCAAAATATTGTTTATGTGCCATTATTGCTGTGTTGAAGAATCTACATGATCCCTCATAGTACATTTCTTGTGTTATTGCTTTATTTAACAACATTAAAGCAACATGATACTGTACAATCAGCTGGTCAGAATCAAGTATTCAATAGATTTATGCAATAAGTTGCTTTTTGTTAGATAAAAGTGGAAATATGGCATTCTAGGCATGAATATAGCATCAAAGTCTTTTCTGGCTGGTGGCTTTTTAAGGCTCTTAAAACTTAAAATTCATTCAGCATATAATTGAGTTACTTGTGATGTGTTTTTATTAATTTTGAGAGAAATTAAAGGAACTGACCTCATATTTCCCTTTAAGGGCAAAGAGTAGCCATAGAGCAGTAAGAGACAGTAAAGGCCTCAATATACTTACTGTGAAATCAAAGAACGAATGGGTGTGACGTAATTTAGGATAAAATCTGGCCAAAAAGATGTTTGTTTTTTTTCATTTGTTTCAGTGGTTCATAACAACTCACTGGACCAAACTTTTAGGAAAAATTCTTATCGGCTGCTAAACACCTTCCTGCCATTGGTCCACATCATCGTTAGGTGTGACCTGGAGCTCCACCTACCTTGCGGCCGATGGCAATTCTTTTTTATGTTTTTCAGTGTGTCAAAATCAGTCAGCATGAACACATCGATGTTTAGAGTTATTAGCGAGCTTGTATTAGTGCAAATATACCTACATCTGTACGATATTTCACTTAGAGACATTTTCCAAGCCCAAGTCATGTGATTCTTTTATTTATATCTTTTTGTCTACTAAAGGAATACAATTTTCTCAAATACTTTCAAGTGCTCATTCACTCATGTGCCATCTGCAGCAAAAGCATACTTTTGCATAAAGTCTAAAGTAAGATATGCTTGTACACTTTTATACACTCATCTTTGCAATGGTATCAGTGTCATAATAAATTACAATAACAGAGTGTAACCAGTGCATATTATGGCCGCATGTAGCATTTTAGCACATTAGTGTCATGATTTCATAATGTAAACAAGACAAATTATACATGAAACAGCTTCTTTTACTTAGCTAATGTGAATTCTACTCAGAATGAGGTAGAAAGTCATTGATAACACATTTTTTTAAGTTTTACATGTAGTGTCCTTATATTTAAATGCACTTCTAAATGCCTCACACATTGGTGTGGCGGGTGTCTGAATGTTTGGAAAAAGTATAACATTGCTCGGCTGTTTAGAACTTCTTTTTACCCCTAAATGAAGAACTATGGAAGTATATTAAAGCCTTAAGAGTGAAGCAAGCTGAAAATGAGCAGGAATTTCAGTGGCGCTCCCTTGGTGCTAAATAAACAGTAGTGAAGCCCATGATGCTGAATATACAGTGGCGCTGTCCATGGTTCTGAATCAACAGTCGCAAAGCACATGATGCTGAATATACAGTGGTGCTGACCATGGTGCTGAATCAACAGTTGCAAAGCCTGTGATGCTGAATATGTAATGGTGCTGTCCATGGTGCTGATTCAACTGTTGCAAAGCTCATCCATCCATCCATCCATCGTCAACCGCTTATCCTGTGTACAGGGTCGCGGGGGGCTGGAGCCTATCCCAGCTAACATTGGGCGGAAGGCGGGGTACACCCTGGACAGGTCGCCAGTCCATCGCAGGGCTGTTGCAAAGCCCATGATGCTGAATATATAGTGGTGCTGTCCATGGTGCTGTATCTGCAGTCGCAAAGCCCATGATGCCGAATATATAGTGCTGCTGTCGATGGTGCTGAAAATACAGCCATGATGCCAATGATGCTGAATACATAGTGTCGCTGTCCTTGGTACTGAATATACAGAATTATGATATATTGTTCCTTCATTAGTGTTATTAGTAGTACATGGCAAGAGATAGTGACTTGTATTTCCAAAAGAGAAAAAACAAAACAAAAAAATGTGAATGTTTTTAATTTATTTACATTTATCCATTTGGCAGATGCTTTTATCCAAAGTGACTTACAGTGCACTTATTACAAGGACAATACCCCTGGAGCAACCTGGAGTTAACTGCCTTGCTCAAGGACACAATGGTGGTGGCTGTGGGGATCGAACCAGTGACCTTCTGATTACCGGTTATGTGCTTTAGCCCACTACGCCACCACCACTATCTTGAAATGTACATCTTGTTAAATAAAAAAAAAATATGATTATTTTTATGTCTGCTATAAATATCCAACAGTGTATGTACCTGCATCACAGGATATTTATTTCATTACTTATTTTTGCTAGATGTCATGAAATTTCCTACCACAGTGTCATTTCTAGCACATCTTAAATATTGAATGTGCTTAATTGAATTTAATGGTGGAAATGATGCTGATGGAAATATTTTTAATGTTTTATAGTTTTTAATAAAACATCCAACGCCTTTGTTTTGCTAAAGATAATTTCACTGGTAATATTTTATGTATCCTAAAAAAAAAACATAAAACATAATATTTTCATACTTTTTGTGTAATTTAGCAAAATGTCAGTGTAATTGGAAATGACGCCCAATCAAATAATCTGCTCACAATTGATATGTACATGTGATTGATATTTTTTTTTTTTTTAACTTCCTGATTTGTCTTTGCTGTCTTTAAACCCTTGTGTCATGTTTAATTTGAAGCATGCTTTTCACTTCTGACTTTGTTGAAAAAAACAGTGAGGACAAAACTGTTTGGTGTGGTGGAAATGAAGCCACAGCAGTGGGTCAGTCACAATTTTTTAAAAATGCATATAAATAATTTTCACACAATAATTCTTAAATTTCAAAGAAACTTTAAACATTAAATGAAAAGTTAAAATCTGTCAATCTAATAATATTCAACCCCTGTGACATGAAAGTACTTAAAGTTGAAGAAACACCCATATACAGTAATATCCCAGTAGCTATAGAGCGCCTCTCTTTTAGAATAAAGATATTATCACAGTATAGATCTATACATAAAATGATGTACATGTAAGCTTATTAAAAGCAGTTCCATACCAAAAAAGCTCTTCCAATTATTGACACCTCATAGTAATGGTAACAAAATCAAACTGGACCATGTCATATGTTTTCTTTTTCATCATTAAGGCAAACAAAAGTTACTGGAAGAATCAGTCAACAGTTGTTAGTTTATGTGTCACCAACAGCACATGGTTGCAAAGTTTATGAGGCATATAACATGCAAGCTAAAACGTCCCTGTCAAGCTGACCTTATTATCTCTTGAATTCACACACCATGCATGTTCAATTACATTCTTAGGAGATCTACGTATCCTGAAGGCTTAACTCCCATCCTTTAAATAAAAACACATTTAACCTTTTGCCAGCTGTTCTGTTCTTACAAATCCTCCACTTTGAGCAGATAAGCCGCTGTGTTGTTAAACCGAAAATCGCACCATCCCAGCAACTACAAAGATGCTCTAATGTACCTCCACTGACCCCTGCTAAAGACACTCTGGTTGATCTGTGGATTATTCACTGGTCCATAACCCCCACCATTACTCGGTATTTGTGATCTGTTTAAGCAGTGTTTGTTTGTTAAATGTCACATTTGTTACATCAATGCACAACTATCATTGTCTTCACGGTCTTATCGGATTTCTTTGAGACAGACGGCTCGACGGCAATGACAAACGGTTATCTGCAACACAAGTAGAGTGTAGAAATGGCTTCCTCTAGATTTATTCGCTTACAAAGCCAATTGACTCTCATCAGGGGGCTTTTGAGGAAGGGGCGAGTCGGATGAGAGCAATGCGGTAAATTAAAAGTGCACGCAAGTGTCGCACCTCGCCGCCGGTAATTGAGTGGAGCCTTCATTCTTTCCACTTCATCTATCATGGAGATATTCAGGGTCTCTCATCTTATTAACATGCAGCATCAGGTTTTTTTGGAAAGCGCCTTGTGCATATGACAATCTGGAACAGTGGAATCGCTCTAGAGTGACCAGAGCTAAATTAAATCATTGGAATGGGAAGGCAGCCCTGTAGTCCTCTATTTGTTTTATGGGTGTATGTGGAGAGCTGGGATGGAGCCAGCTGAATAAACAAATCTTTGTAAAACAATGCTGAGGTGTGTGAGCTGGCTAACAATAAAGCAACCTCATTGGCAGGTCTCCATTGGTATGCAGGAGCAAAGATTAGATGCTTTGTGCCTTGATAAAGGTCATGTTGTGTAAAATGTCAGTTACAACTCAAGCAAGCAACTTTTCACAGTGAAGGATTTCATCTACTGTACGAGATCCAAATTGTGTTCAAGGCCGTTGGAGAAGATATATGTATAGCGGTGTCCAAAAGTGTAAGGCTTCTAGTGAAAAGTATTTTAACTAACTTAATTCAAATATTTTCTTTTAAAATGACAATTCCAACCAAAAGTTTGGACACAATTGATTGCACTTATGCTTCTTGTGATATTAAAACTCCAAGGCTTATGCATAAAACATTTAGCTTAGTTTAACTAAGCAACTTTAATTAGTTTAATTGAAAAATATGCTCTAAATTGACACAAAGACAAAGTTGTATTTTTCAATGGATGAGTTATAGCTAATAGATAGTGAAGGAAAAGCAAGTCAAGACAAAGGATGAAGCTAAAATATTTTATAATATAGAGTCAAAAGTCAAAGAGATTCAAAAAATTAGAATCTGCCCGACATGCCATTTTGAAAATGTCATCGGTTTATTACGAAACGGCACGCTGTTAAGCATAATGACAGCAGACGAGGACTATAGGGCTATTTTTACCTTAGATATTCTACAGTATATTCACTGTGCATTATCACTTTGAGAATCAAAGGTGTTTTCAGAGGCTTTACACAGAGTTAGGATGAAAATTAGATGCATTTCAAACTGTTCTGAGACCAGTGCAGACAGACAGTAGACTGGAGATTAAGTCATTTACTAAACAGGGAGCACGGGAGCATCCTGTAGCATTCAGTCAATAGTTCAGTTTCAGGCTGCAGATGATGTTTGAACCACTCAACATGGTTGGCAGACATGCTACAATGGTAATCAGTACATTCATTCAGAAAGTATGGAGTGATGGTGGCGTAGTGGCTAGAGCACAGGGCTGCTAATCAGAAGGTCGCTGGTCGCTGATTCAAACCCCTCGGCCACCACCATTATGCCCTTGAGCAAGGCACTTAACTCCAGGTTGCTCCAGGGGGATTGTCCCTATAATAAGGGCTCTGTAAGTCGCTTTGGATAAAAGCGTCTGCCAAATGCATAAATGTAATGTAAATGTAAAGTACGATGATACATTTTATTTTAATATGGTTGTCAGAGAATGGATGATGCTGGCCATTAATTTAAATGGTAAAATACTTCAACACTGACTATCACTTGTTTGACTTTGTTGCCAAAGTAGATTATTATTATTGTTTTACATAACATAAAAAGTTGACATAAAAGTCAAATCAAGTCAAATGCTTTTTAATTTGTATAGTTTTTTTATTTGTGTCTTTGCCAATACACATTTACAGAAAAACATGAATAACCAACACTCCTGGATACATAATAAACATTTTGAATATATTTGTATTTCCAGGTTTAACTTTTAAACCCAACTGTGCATGCCCTTACAAAAAGACTTTTAATGCATGAAACCACAGTCAGATTGATCTAGACTGTGCTTATGACATTAATGAAAGATACCACGACAGCGGATCGTCAACAAAATATTTAGCTGTTCCGGCATTGTGCAAAATGACTAATGATGTTTGAAATTGTTAATAGTTTTAGCTTTGCAGAAACTTCCAGAGAAACACTCTATTTCTATCAGAAAGTCTTGAGATTATTGGAATAATATGAACGAAAATGTACTTATATAATTTGCTGTTAGCCCCATCCTACGGTTCAGTGGTCAGATGCTGCTTGAACCGTCAGATCCTGCCGGAGGCGATGACAGCAGGGAAGCAGAGCTTTCCCCCACCCAGGAACGGGACCTAAACTGGTGGAGATGGTGTGGGATGAGGGTGGAAACAGGGCAGTAAGCAAACAAATAATGAGAGGCATCTGGCAGGCTTATAAAGTTGAGGTGATTGGATGTGATACCAGATGAAATGAATCCCGAGATCTTCCTGCTAGAACTACACTTATGCTTACATTACTCATAAGTTGCTCTTTCATTGCTCAGAAGACTTAATGGAGTTATCAAACATTTAAGTATCAAGTTTACCTCAGATGTTTCTCCTAAAATTCATGATAAATGTTTGAGTTTATATTGAAATCTCTGACTTTTGATTGGTAAATCTGAGGACACTTTGCAATGGGGGAAGCATCTAATAGGAAGTGAACCTCAGCAAATGTCTTCATTTACTCTACATTTAATGTAATCTCTGAGAAACAATTGAGATTTTTGTATCATATGTGGAGTGTGTATGCATGTCTGCACCCTGTTGCAATTGATTCACTAATGGAAGAAATAAAAAACACTTTTTTAGTGGTTTAAGTGTGTTGCCTGTTCAGATGGTGGTGATCTCACAGAAACAGAGTCAGTGTGCTTTTACACAGTGAGAAAATGTCAACATAAATGTCATGTCTTGAAATATGGCCGAAAGTGCAGATTATCAACTGTGTGCCTCTGCCCTTGTACAGACGGTCAAAAGGGCATCTTTCACTGATGGTTATTATCTCGTCTTTATGAACAAAAAGGCAAAGAAAAAAGGTGAAGGTTGTTGCAGGCGAGAAATTAAGAAAACATGCTGGAGAATCAAAGAGAAATGTTCAGAACAACAAAAACAGATCAAAGCCAGGACATCACTCGGACTGACAGGGAGGGCCCACACATTATCAATATGGATAAAGTTGAAAAGAAGACACAGATACAGTATGTGGATGGTACTTTTCATGAATAGGGTACAAAATAGGGTCTAAAACATTTATAAAATGTGTGTTTTATTTTAAACAGTTTTCCCCCTTCTTTTTTTCAACAAATGGTCTGTAATGAGCATATCATTAATATGATGATATTTTAGATTTTTAGTAATAATTTTATATGAGTATTGCAAATTTTGGGGAACACTTCACAAAAAGGTTTAATAAATTGGTTGTCATAAACTAACAATTAACAATAATTTGACTGCACATATTAATCTTAGTTAATGTTCATTTCTTAATGTTAAAAGCTGTAAACACACCATTAATTAATCATATGCATGACGAATTAACAATTAACAATTCTATTTCAGATTAATCACATTTAATCGTTAACAGTGGAACTGTGTTTTTTGGTCCAATTAGTCAACATTTCAAATAGTTTTTGAGAAACACAGCCGTCGTGTTCTCATTTTCAGGCATTTTCAGCGGGACAACTTCAAGCACATACTGGCCAAAAAAGCAGAGAGTGTGAGTGCAAGATTGGCCTGCTTGCAGTCCTGACCATCTCCAGTGGAGAATGTGTGGTGCATTATGAAGCGCACAATACAGCAAAGAAGACCCAGTACGTTTGTGCAGCTGAAGACCTGCATAATGGATGAATGGGGCTAAATTCCACTTTAAACTTAACAAACTTTTTTCTTCATTGCTTAAATTTTCATTAAGTGTTATTAGAAGAAATGGAGATGTTTCACAGTGGTAAACACTCGACTGTCCCAACTTTTTTGAAGCATGTTGCAATAATCTGATTTGAAATTACTGTACATTTTAAAATAAAAATAAACAATGAAATTCACAAGGTAAAGCATCATATAATGTTTAGTTGTAGTGTTTTCAATATAGCATAGGGTGAATTTAATTTACAAATCACTCCTTTTTGTTTTTATTAGCATTTTTCATTTTTGGAATTGTATTACTGTGTATGGAAAGTTGTATATATATTAGGGCTGAAACGATTAGTCGACGTTATCGACAGCGTCGACAATAAAAAATTGGTGACAAAAATTTTCATTGTCGTATAGCCGTTTGATCTCATTTAAAGTAACACGAGATCATATGAAACTCTAACAATGACGCCAGAGAGGAGAACTGCAGCTTGCACCTAACTGAGGAGAGGAAGAAAACATGTCCAGATGCACTCTAAACTTTCCAAACAGCTTCAGGTGATGTAGATCGCAAAATATAACAGATTTATAATGCAAAAATGCAAAATAAGGAAACACAGAAGGACTGTCATCTTGAAATAAAGCAGAGCCGGATCTGGCATTCCACTTAAGCAAAACCTGCATGTCAGAGCATCTAAAAAGCAAACAACCTGGCCTTTATTAAAGTTCAAATAATAAGAAAATGCATCATAAACAAACTAAAAAGATAGCACTTCTCTGTGTGGACAGCACAACGTCTATGATTCACATGAAGGGGGAAGAGATTGAAACTGCACCTGACTGAGGCACCCTCTGGCACGGGAATGCCCGTCCCTCATGCGCGTTTGCTGTAGCTAGATTAATAACATGATGGATTGCGACGTATTGAATCATAATATACTGTAGCCTATGTGTCACATGTGTATCATATTGTGAAGTAAATCGGCGATACGCAGCTCTATTAAGAAGATCGAGATTGTTTTGGGGAGTTAAAGATGGATCGGAGTGAAAATAAGGTTTTGATAAGTTTTTTTTGGCTTGTTTTCCAAAAATAATATCTAAAACTCCTTTAAAACAACGTACATTTACATTAGTAGCTATACTGCAAAAGAAAAGAATTGTTATTGGAGAATGTTGAATACAATATTTAATGTTTAAAAATGTTAAAATATCTAAAAACAGCCTGCTTAAAACAAGATACATTTACCTGAGAAACAACATATAAGATATTTAGACTTGCTTTTCGAGAATATGTGGAAAACAAGACAAAAACTCTTGATTACAATAGGTTTTATTGCAGTTAATTTTTACTGAATTAAACTTATAAAAATAAAAAATAAAAATCCTTGGAATTCAGTGATTGTCATTTAGAGATATTTGTAAAAGATGATTTGTCCTCTTTATTGTTAATAACTACAACTTTTTAAGTGTAGGCACAAGCTGAATAGTTGGTTAAAAGCAAATGATTAATCATTGCAATAATCAACCGAATAGTCGAATAATAACTCTAATAACCGTTAGATCAGTCAATTAGTTGCAGCCCTATTATATATACAGGTGTAAAAATGTTTTAGCTGTTGATAGCACAATCACATTTATTTATGTTGCCAGTTAAGTTCAAAACCCGCCACAGGGTGTCTGGTAAGAGACTGGTCAATAGATGTCCAATATCTGGGAATAACCCGTTTATTTGTCACCACATCAACTCAGATAATAAAGCAGTTGACCTTAATTAGGGTGTATAAGTGAGTGTGGTTTTTCTATAAAACAGAAAATGTAGGCAAGTATAAACATACATGGTAATAACATTAAATGGTTTGAAACAGATACAGGATGAATATGAACAAAATACAGAAATAATATTAATACTGAAAGAAAAACAAACTTGCTATGTCATACATTAAATTAAACTGTAAACAGTTGTATCTACGTCATATAGTTTGTCAGCGGTGCTTTGTCTGGGCTTGTTACAAGCACACGCATTAAGTTGTTTACAACTTCAGAATACTTTAACAATTGAAATGCACCAAACACAGATAAAATATACATAAATGACATCAATATAAACAACTAAGCATAAAGATAATACCCTATATTCAGCGCAACATTGTTCCGAAGACGTGATGATAATTAACCTTAACAATGCACGTGATAACGGCAAACTAAATACTAAAATAGGTCTAGTATTACACATATGATTTTATAAAGATCAAATATAATACACTTACTTTGCATTGACGCACAACACCCATGAAATGAACAAACTATAGGTTATTTACAACTGCAAAGTTCAGCATTAGCATCCTCGCTCCGACAGAATCAACTCTAAACTTCAGAATGAGCGATGTGAACGGGATGTTCGCATGCACGTAGATCAGCGAACGCTGATTGGCTGCCGTGCTGGATGCTGTGTGTCGATCACTCTCGGCAAAGGAAAAAGACAAGTCAGAAGACATATTATTCTAACTAGTAATAACCTTTTTAACAGCCGCCCCCAGATTCTGGGAAGAGAATCTGTGCAATTATGAAAAGGTCTATACCTAAAAGATTGGTTTACAGTCTTACATCATTCAGGAATACTAGGCAATTGTATAATACGTGCTATTGGGCGTGTGTATGTCTTTGCGCCCACCTTAACATTAGCCGTCCTCACTCTGCCATCAGCCCCAGGGAAGACTTCTGACACTCGTCCCACCGGCCAAAGGGCACGAGGCAACTGTGGGTCGACTATCATAACAGTGGTGCCAACTTGAATGTTGGATCTGTCACCTTGCCACTTCTGACGGCTTTGAAGGCCAGGAAGGTAAATCCTCAGAAAGTGTCTCCAAAAGTGGTCTGCAAGAACTTGACTGTGGCACCATCGCCGCCTGCTTAACAGCTCTGACTCTGGGTATACCACTAGAGGTAGGGAAGAATCTGGCCGCCCCATCAAGAGAGAGTTTGGAGTGATGGGGTCTGGATCAGTAATGTCAGAGGAAGTATAACCCAAGGGTTTAGAGTTTAGAATTCCCTCGATCTCCACCAACACTGTTTCTAGCACTTCGAAGGTAACTGACTGGGCTCCGATTGTGGCTGTCAGTGCTTGCTTGAGAGAGCGGATTTCTCGTTCCCAGCAACCTCCGAAGTGAGGAGCATTTGGGGGGTTGAAATGGAATTCGATCTGTTGTTTGGCAAGCTGTACCTGAAGTTCAGGGCCAAGAGCTGCAAATGTTTCTCTGAGTTCCCTTTCTCCTCCCTTGAAATTAGTACCCTGATCTGATATGAGTTCAAATGGGTTTCCCCGTCTGGCAGTGAAGCGTCTGAGGGCCATGAGGAAGGAATCATTATCAAGGTTATGTAGTATATCGATGTACACTGCTCGAGTGGTTAGGCACTTAAAAATGATACCCCATTTCCTCTCAGTCCTCCTACCGACCTTGACAGCATAAGGGCCGAAACAGTCCATACCTGTAGAATAGAACGCAGGTCGGTATAATCGTAGTCTGGCTGGAGGGAGGTCTGCCATTTTGGGGATCTCTGGATTCTTTCTACATTTCTGGCACTCTACACATAATCGTTGGTACCGCTTAATAGCCTCCCTACCGCGAAGGATCCAGTACTTGCGGCGAAGTTCAGCAAATACTCTCTCACACCCAGGATGGTGGAGTTTGGCATCATAACTTTGTATGATGAGCTGTGTGGTTGGGTGCTTTGGATCAAGAACGATTGGGTGTATGGCATCTCTCTCAAGATAGGGGGTGTGACGTAGGCGACCTCCAACTCGAATTAACTGGGTCTCACTGTCAAGTTCAGGTGCTAAGGCTTTTAAGCGGCTGTTATGAGTGAGGGGTTTACCAGTCCTTAATTGTTCAAGGTCTGATGGGAAAGAATCCTGTTGAGATTGTTGTAAAAGAGTGACTTCAGCATCTCTGTAGGCACTGGCTGTCAAACTGCCGGTGGCCGCCCCGTGAGAAGCCGTGGACTCTATCAACTCTTGGAAGGTTATATGATGATCAAGGTTAGGGACTGGAGTGATGGTTGTGAAGCATGCAAGTGTGCACAAACCTGTCTTGCGCAGCTCATCTTCATCTACATCCACAGGATGTGGTATTTCGGGCCACGAACTTGGAGAGTCTTTTAAGAATGATGGTCCTTGATACCAGTGTCTGTCTGGACCAAGCTCATTCAAGGACAGTCCCCGTGTGATATCATCAGCCGGGTTACTGGAAGATGGCACAAACCTCCATGTATGCTGCTCTGTGAGATCTTGGATCTCTGTCACCCGGGTGCCGACAAAGACCTTGAATCTACAAGACTCAGACTTGAGCCAGGCAAGGACTGTGGTTGAGTCAGTCCATAAGGTGATGTGATGAATGGGCAGGGTTAACTCAGAACTTACAACTTTGGCCAGTTGAGCACCAGTTAGCGCAGCACAGAGTTCTAGGCGGGGTATTGATTGCTGTTTTTTTGGTGCTACATTTGATCTTGCTGTAAGGAAAGAGACCTCCACGTCCCCCTGCCGGTCTTCTGTCCTTAAATAAGCTACTGAACCATATGCCTGTTCAGAGGCATCACAAAAGATGTGTATGTCTTGTTGACTTGTTTGTTTGTCTTTGGCTGGACTGGTGTAAGACCTTGGGAAGGCAAGGCACGGTAGAGATTGTAACTCTGTCTCCCACTCTGTCCAAGCCTGTAGTAGATCAGGGGGAAGGTTTGGATCATCCCAGTCCCTTTTTTTGTCCCACAAGCGTTGGACTATGAGCTTAGCCCTGGTGGTGTATGGAATGAGGTAGCCTAGGGGATCATATTGACTGACCAGTGTTCGATAGATGTAACGCATAGTGATTTCGGCACTCTCTTTGGGACAATACCGGTAGGAAATGGTGTCTGTTTGGTGGTTCCAAAGCAGTCCAAGAGCAGATTCTTGTGTATCTGTTTGGCCATGAGAAATCCAGAGCTCAGTACTGACTGATTTCAACTCTGAGGGTAGATGGTTTATGGTTAACGGTTGATTACTAGACCACTGTCTCAATTCGAAACCACCATCTGCCAGTAGGATCCTGATTTTGTCGACGAAGCTTTTGGCTTCTTCTGTCGTAGTAAAGCTTTGCAGGCAATTGTCGACATAAAAGGACATCAAGACTGAATGTCTGACATCTTCTCCAGGTTGACTGTGATCAAGTACATGCTTTTGAAGGGCGTACACTGCGCAACAGGGACTGCAGGTGGTCCCAAAGGGAAGGACCTGCCACTCAAAAACACTAGGTTGTTCCTGTACCTTGAGATCTCTCCAGAGAAAACGCAATAATGGTCTGTCCTCTGGGAGCAACCTGATCTGGTGGAACATCCCACGTATATCACTGCTGACTGCAATGGAGTGTTCCCGGAATCTGAGCAGAACAGCAAGTAGAGACGGTCCCAGTACTGGTCCAGGGAGCAACAGCTCGTTGAGATTTTGGCCCTGATGTCGGAATGAACAATTAAAAACTACTCGGTTTTTTCCATTGTGATGTTCCATATGGTGTGGGATGTACCATGAGGAACTGGTGTCCTGTTCAGTGTGCTGTTCCAGCTTTACAGCATAGCCTGCTTGTTCTAATTTATGGATCTCTGCCGAGTAAGCAGCTGCTTGTTCTGAATTTTTCGCCAATCGCTTCTCAGTAGCTCTCAGCTGTGAGATCACTGCCTGTTTGGGTGCATTGAGCTGTGGCATGTTTTTTACTCGCAAAAGAGGGGTGGCATATCTCTTTACCCCCTCTACCTCTACCCTGATTGTTTTCTCATCCAGGAGTGCTATTGCCTCATGGTCTTGTCTGGATCTGGTACTGGTTTTTTCACTGCGCCAAGGTAGCACATCCATTTGCCACAGCCTTTCAACATGTTTATAAAGATCTGTCTCAGGGGATGGAGTTGCGATGAAGAAGCAGTGTTGTTCATGGGTCTTCCTCTGGAGATGCTGTACAGGACCCTGTATTGTCCAGCCAAGTCGTGTCTTGATGGCAGCAGGACCCCCTGGTGGACCAAAGCGGACCGGCTCTACTGGAGTAATGAGATGAGGGTAGTCTGAACCGATAAGTAGCACAGGACGGACATTGTCTAGATTGCGCAATGGGAGCCCCCTCAAGTGTTGATATTTCTCCCTCAATGCTCTGACTGGATACGTATGTTCAGCCAGGCTCAGCTGCTGGGCCGTAAATGCACCTTTAATGTGGAACATCTTTTTGGGCTGCGACAATGGGGAGATAAAGAATGATACCGCTGCACCTCTAAGGACCTGGAGCTCTTGCCTGACCGTGCGGAGTGGTAGGTCTTCTGGGTTACCTTTGAGGCCAAGCTGCTGAGCAGCACTGTGTAGAAGGATGGTTCTTTCTGACCCATCATCTTGAATGGCATAGGCAGTCATGCTGTGTTTCCCATTCCTGAGGATTACTTTACTGATCTTAAGTAGGACTTTCCGGCTGGCAGGAGGCTTTCGTATGAGAAGAATCTCATTCATGGTATTCAGAAGACAGGAATTGGTAGTTGTGGTAGCAGATTCATTATGCACAGTCTGTGATCTCTCAGCACTTCTCACTGTAATGTCATGAAGAACTAGCAAATGTCGACTGTTACACTGCTTGCAGCGCATCTTCAGATTGCATTCCATTGCTTGATGGTTCCTGCCGCAACGCCAACACCGATTGTTCTCCTTGATCCAATTACGCTTCTGATCTGCAGTGAGTTGCTTGAAATTTGAACAGTTATTCAAGGAGTGCTTAGTATGATCGCAGTAGGGGCAGTAAGGCTTTGATACAGCTTTCCAGGTAGGAGATGATGTCGTTGTGTCAAGCAGAGTTTTCTCAGTGTTGAGCAGAATGTTAGTATTCTTATGAGAAAACTTGTGGTCTTTGATTATATCTCTGGTCCGTGCAGTAGGCCCTCTACGTTGGCTGGTTACAAATCTTGACGTATCATCCTGTACTTGAATTTCGTACTCCAACCATTCAGAAAGATCCAGAAGTGTTGGAATCGGAACACTGTGTGGATGTGCAAACCGACGGAAACTTGACCTGAGATCATGAGGTAATTTTCCTAATAATCTGGAGACATGAGAGCCACACTGCAATTCAAAGTCGCCCTTCCTACCGAGCTGCCCCAGCATGCCAACGAGGGACCGGACTTTAAGTGCAAACAGTCTGAAGGCTTTTATGTCCCCACTGCTGATATTTGGGCCATCCATAAGTTCTGCTATTCGTTGTAATGCAAGCTGGTGTGGCTGACCATACTGCTGGTCCAGCGCGTCCATCGTTTTTGTGAAGGGGTATTGAGAATGGCTGTAAGAATCAGCGATGAGTAGAGCCTCTTCTAGCTTGAGATGCTCTGTGAGAATCTGAAATTTAAACCTCTCTGTGGCATTAGCAGGGAGTATGTTATCTAAGGCAACCTTCAAACGTGAGAACTCTCTCGGGTTTGGATGTATAAAGTCTGGTATGGTGGGAGTAGGGCCTCTGTAGATTAACTCTGGCTCATACTGACGCACTTTACTCTGTGAGCTATGGACCATTCGGTGGCGCCCGGCAGAATCATAAGGTGTAGAGGTTGCACTCGCTCTCTCATATGGAGAGTGATAATCTCGTTCAGGTTGGTAAAATTCCTCCTCCTCCTTTGGAACCTCCCAACTGAATGGCTGGGCACATGGAATGTCATAGAGGGAGTAGTCTTTGTCTCTGAGATCAGCCACAGGAGCGGGAGAATGTTGGTCTGAGTTGGTATTATGTTGTCTGAAGCGTGGTGCTGGCACAGGCCTAATGGTTCGCTCAGTTGACTGAATGATCTTTCCATGACGTGGTGCAGGAATAGGCTGGCTTGTGTATGGTTGACGTGCAGGAAAATCAGATGGTAAGTGTTGAGTTACAGGCCGTTGTTGTTCTACCTGTATCTGTAGCTGCTGCATCTGCTGCTTAAGTTGAGAGAGCTCTTGAGCATATTGCTGATTTTTCTGCTGCAATGCATCCCTTTCCTGCTGGATTAGATTAACAGTTGCATGGCAAAGATTCATATTTCGTTGCTTAACAATATCATTCTCAGACCTGCTTAGGTCAGTGTCGGACCATTCTTCTGAACCATGGGACTCATCACCTGGGATCTGTACTGGACTGAATGCCGTTGCACCCTCCTCTTGGTATTCACCCTCTAACATATTGGAGAGTATCTGAGTGTGTGGTGACACGGGTTCGGGATACAGGAGCTTAGGCAGGGAGAAACCAGTTAGATCATAACCATCATATCGGGCGGGAAGGGCAGTCTTCCTTCTGACACGCCCAACTGGCTCATCTTCTGTGCATGCTAACATCTTATAAGCCTGCAGCAAGTCTCAATCCGGCTCGAAGGACCATGTAAAAATGTTTTAGCTGTTGATAGCACAATCACATTTATTTATGTTGCCAGTTAAGTTCAAAACCCGCCACAGGGTGTCTGGTAAGAGACTGGTCAATAGATGTCCAATATCTGGGAATAACCCGTTTATTTGTCACCACATCAACTCAGATAATAAAGCAGTTGACCTTAATTAGGGTGTATAAGTGAGTGTGGTTTTTCTATAAAACAGAAAATGTAGGCAAGTATAAACATACATGGTAATAACATTAAATGGTTTGAAACAGATACAGGATGAATATGAACAAAATACAGAAATAATATTAATACTGAAAGAAAAACAAACTTGCTATGTCATACATTAAATTAAACTGTAAACAGTTGTATCTACGTCATATAGTTTGTCAGCGGTGCTTTGTCTGGGCTTGTTACAAGCACACGCATTAAGTTGTTTACAACTTCAGAATACTTTAACAATTGAAATGCACCAAACACAGATAAAATATACATAAATGACATCAATATAAACAACTAAGCATAAAGATAATACCCTATATTCAGCGCAACATTGTTCCGAAGACGTGATGATAATTAACCTTAACAATGCACGTGATAACGGCAAACTAAATACTAAAATAGGTCTAGTATTACACATATGATTTTATAAAGATCAAATATAATACACTTACTTTGCATTGACGCACAACACCCATGAAATGAACAAACTATAGGTTATTTACAACTGCAAAGTTCAGCATTAGCATCCTCGCTCCGACAGAATCAACTCTAAACTTCAGAATGAGCGATGTGAACGGGATGTTCGCATGCACGTAGATCAGCGAACGCTGATTGGCTGCCGTGCTGGATGCTGTGTGTCGATCACTCTCGGCAAAGGAAAAAGACAAGTCAGAAGACATATTATTCTAACTAGTAATAACCTTTTTAACAACAGCATTTCAGATTACATGCTGTAAAATGTCATTTGTAATGTATTCCATAGAGTACTCAAAGTGAGTAAAATATTCTAAATACTTTGGATTACTTCTTCAGTACTGGTAGATTTTTTTCACTTGTTTTGACTATAAAAACTCTTCCAGTACAGTAAGACAAAATACACATGTTAAAAATACATTCTCTGAAAAACCTAAAAATCTTATGCAGTGTTGTTTCTAAAAACCAGATCAATCAAACTGATCTTGTTTTAAGAATTTTTTGATATTTTTACAGGAAAACAATATAAAAATTATTATCAAGAATATGATTTTTGCCCTAATATTAAAGGTCTTACAAGAAAAAAGAAATTATGATCCAACGTGAATTTTCTTGATATAAAAATATGATTGTGTCTGGTAAAATGTGCATGTAAAATGCCTAGAAAAAGCATTTTAGCTTAGCGTAAAGCTAACAATTTACACAAGGTTTATTTCTATTTCTTCTGCTCTAAACTTACTTCAAACGTACTTCTCTGTCCGCTCGTATGAATGTAACACATCATAAGAAAGTGTTTCACTGCTGTTCAAATGCACTTCGGATCGCATCATTTATATGTATAAATGTTTTCCATGTAGATGTTATATACAGTATGTTAACGCATTTTCATTTTTAAAAATATTAAATGGGCTAAAAGGAATAAATGGAAGAATTTTTTTTTAATTGGTTTGATTCCAGACATACTAACATTGAACACCCATACTGATCAAATATAAAGGTTACATGGAAAGCGCTATATGTGGCTTTGGATAAAATTATCTGATAAATTATCAAATGTAAAAATTAACTAGAAGAGTGGAAGATTCCAAATAATAATAATAAAAATAATAAGGCAACAATAAGTATAAATGAAATGGAATCAATTAATATTATGTGCATCTTTTACATGTAGTCAGAAAGGCCAAAAAATGTATGCGTCAAAGTTTGAATGCAAATCTTGTTAACTATAATGAGGCCTGGAACCTCATGAATATTGTAATGCCATGTCACAGTTTTCCCAGGTCATTAAAATAGAGGTGAACAGGGCTGGTGAAACAATTAAACAAAGAAAAGGCATCAAAACGTCTTTTCTCTTCGCAGATTTGCATTCTTAATGGAATGGCTAAGCTGGTGACAACAGTTTAAAGGTATGGTCTGTATATAAGAAACACTGTCTAGAGTTTATAATCAAACCCTTAAGCTCTTCTAGTTACAACCCGCTGGACATAAAGACAGTAAGCTGTAATTAAACCTAAATACCTCTGATAGTTGCTGGCCTGACAAGTTATTAAACCCAGCGGCTGCAGTGTTTTCTGTCTGATTTTTATTGCTCAGAGATTGCTCTTTCATAGCTTATGAGATTTATAGTGTTCTCAGCTTTATTTCATTGATATCAATTTTGTCCTAGAGATTTCTCCTAAGAATTCCTTGGGAGAAATAAAAATAGACACAAATGTGACAATTGTTGACATACAGTTGATCTGTGAAAATTGAGCTATAAAAAGAAAGCAAACAGCATGGAAAAGATAATTAAGTGTTGGAAGAATTTCATGAGAAATGTTTGAGTTTATATTGAAAACTCTGACCTGCAGTGGTGATTTCTCAAGGCCAGCAAAGCCTTCTCTCCTGGCGTAACATGCCTAATTAATACATATTTTTTCATGCTTTTACTCTCATTTACCTTTATGCTTCTGTATTTTCAATCGCTTTCTACTCCTAATTCATCTACAAATGAATAGAAACGACTAAACAAAGTTTATCCAATCAGAATTTATTTCTCGATGCTTACAAGCAAAGTATGACAACTGTATCACAAATGCATGCTCCTTAGCCGACGCAGCACGTGAGTCTGAGCTCCACCCCGTCAGGCCTTCAGAATTTCCACAGAATCCCTCAACACTGCAGTGAATAGACATCTAATGTCAGATTCATCAGCCGATCAGATTGATTTAATTGTTCATGGTGGGTGTGGTCTTTAGGATATGTCCCAGTCCAGGCCTTCCAGCTGGCCTTGAGTGACGCGATCACGCTTTAAGTGACGTATGTAATTTGAAAGCGAAGAGCGCGAGATCTTGCTGACGAGTCGGCTGTCATCACTGCTGGTATCACCATTGAAAAAGAGATCCTTATGGATTTACAAACCTGAGATGTTCTGCATGATCATGCAGTTTTTCAGCAATTCAGGAGTTTTCTAAGTGTAAATTAGGCTGCTTGAGCATTCAGTGTCGGATCAAGTTTTGAAAAGTAACCGTGTACCCTGATGAAACAGTTTATTGCAAGCAAAATTGAAAACGCAAATATTATTAGAGAGCTTTTTCTTGGTATTAGACCTCCTTGGTTCTGGCTTTCGTGCATGGATCTGTTTTTAAAACGTCAATTGACATTATTAGTTGACTGCCACTTAATATATGATGGGCATACGGTGTCTTATTCATTGTGAAATGATGTTTTCCTAATGGTATGAATCGCTCTGAAGGCCTAGATTTAAAATGCATGGGCTGTGGCTGCTGACTTGTACTTTGAGACATTGTTAAAATCTCTTCTAAAACTTTAGATGGGACACAAGAGATTATTAGGATATGAAGCAGGAGACATAAGCACAAGTTTGCATTTGCTCTCCATTTAATGTATTGCTGTCTAGGAAAATAACAGAAATATTAAGATTTGGCATTTTTCATTTTAACTATGGGGACTGAGGCTCTAAAACTTGGCATTTTTATTTTTCGTCATTTTAAATACACTTTTTTTGTTTTATATAGCTTTTTCCTTCCGGCACACTTAGGTTTACTGCAGGCTTCATTATCCAGGAAAGAAGCAGGTGTTTCCCTTGTTAAATTATTCACTATGCAGTCACAGACATGCATTAAACTTTCATAGGTGCCAATTTGCAGGTAGAGTCAGGACTGCAATGAGGTACGTGTGCAGATGTGCCACTGCTGTGCCAAATCTCTGCCAGGACCTCGTCTGACAGACTGAGAACCCGTTCTGGCATGTTGAGGAAAATAGATAACACTCACAACCTCGACAAGTGTTCTCATGTCTCTGCACACGACAAGTGAAGGCAGTGATGTCTGCCTCGATGCTGAAGCCAGAAGTGTGAAACATGGTGAGCTTTTACAGCCAATTCAGTCCACCCACCTCTGTGGGCACCAAAAATAAATAATGAAATGTAGAAAAATCTACCACTGACATCACAGCCTTGCAAAAAATGAGCAATTGCTTTACTGAGAATATGCCTCATGGTTGTGAGTCAGATATGCTTCTCATCTGGAAACAGCTCGGCTTTACTGGTTGTGTGGGCGAGACATTTTTCCTTGTTTTGTTTCTTGTTTTTTTGTTTTGTGTGTGTGTGTGTGTGTGTGTGTGTGTGTGTGTGTGTGTTCCACAATTCGATAAACCAATAATCATTCAACTGTAAGCAAAATGTACATTGCATTCTTTAATCACCTTTCAAATTAAGTAACTAATTAGGGCTATCTAAATGTAGCTAAAATAATTATGTTTGATTGTTTTTTAAACTTCAGGCACTTTTAGCACTGTGAACCTCTAGAAAGTAAACTTTTATTCAAAAAGTGCCTTTTCCAACTCATTTCAAATTCTGTATTGTGTTTAATAGAATTCTGTGTTGGAAATGGCACTGATGGAAATTATTTTTTCATTTTTTAAATACAGTGTCTGTCCTCGTTATGTTGCTAAGACAATTTTCATTGCAAACATTTTTTGTATCCTACAATAATACAAAATTAAATATATTTTTATGCCAAAAAAAAAAATCACACTTTTTTTTATATTTTGCAAAATTTACAGTTTGATTAGAAACGAGAGCCAATAAATGTATTCTGCTCACATGTGATATTTACCTTGAATATTAATTGTTTTGAAACTTGTTGAATTTTAAACAAGGTAACACTAACTTAAAAAATTATAAGTAATAAACTAGGGGCAAAATTGTTTGGTGAAAATGAAGGAACATTTTCTAAATATGTTGAAATATTAATAGAAATAATTTTCACACAACAAGTATGAAAAGTAAACCATAAATGCTTTATGTTTATTTCACTCTGTTTAGATTATCATAATTTTAAATATGTAACAATTTGTATTTTTATTATTGATTTTCATAGTTTAATATTGAAAGTTTGGGTCTTCAACAAGGCTAAAACAGTCAAATCTATACATATAAAAGGCATTTGAAAAGTAGCAATAATAAATAACGAAGGCCTGGTAAAAAAAATTCCAATTCAGTTATAATGTAACCTTCATATAACTAAAAGAAAAACAAAATTGAAATCTATTAGTTTTATCAAAAAATAAATAAAATAAACTACTCCGGAGACATGAACGTAACCAAAGTTGAAGAATATATTCCCATATATTTCAACCTTTTGGCAACATTCAATATATTTTCAATATTTATAACACAATTAAAATAAATAAATAAAATGCATTACATAGTATTTTTCTAATAGTAAATGACATAAGACATTCATTTAGTTCCCAAAAAATATTCTGAAATATTCATTATTTAGTCAAATATTAGCTGATAAACACTGAAAATATCCCCCTCTGTCGTAGCTCTTAATTCTTATTCTGATTTTTTTGTATAACTGTTATAATACAGTCGGTTACTTGACACTACAGTATCAATTGCTGCTTGGCTTCAAAGCATCAATGTGCCAATTTTGGATCTGACACAGAAGCAAATGAGATTTCAAAGCTTCGTCCTGGTGGAAGATTAACAGTGAATAATTATATAGATTACAGTTCTTCACAAAAAGCTTCCAAAAGGCTTCAGATGTCATGATATATATTAAATGTTGTATGGAAAAGAGCTACATGAAGATCCAAATGCAAAATTTTACCAATTCTGTTCACAGAAGGAAATTGGTTTTGAACTACATAAGGGTGTGAAAATAGTGACAGACTTTTTTATTTTGGGTGAACTAAAGCTTTAAACTTTGCACTGATCCTCAGTTAATTAATTTAACCAAATGAATTAAATGTCCAAATGGTGACTTTCCATTTATAATTCTTATGTTGTCGAGTAATGCATTAATTTAGGGGTTCTTGTAACGGTTAGCCAACTCTTGTTTTTCATCCATCCCTTGTGGTCTCCAAACAGAAGATTCCCCTTCATTCAGGGCACCACAAGCACTACACAATTATGCTCTCTGTGCTGGTGTCATTGTAGTCTTTATAATGGAAAATATTCACAGGCATCTTTCTCTGTGGGCCGACTAATACTGTTTTCCTGAACACCCACTCATATCACATGCACTTCTTTCTCCGTAAGCACACACACAGGGAGTCTAATTGTATATACATAGCACACAAATAGACACAAATAAAGAATTAGATAAATATGTATGATTTACATTGTGGGAAAAGCTGTTCTTTTTTGTCATTAATTAACTAATACATAACACCATTCATGAGTGTGTTTCGACTTATTATAATTTATTATAATTATTATTGCTAAGAGGTAAGTATTAGTAATAGTAAAAGTGATGCTGGCCTGTCAAAACATGGATAGTATAGTTTGGTTTATGGAAAAGAGCATTGTGAAGATTTTTCTGAAATTGAGTCTGTTTTAAGTCAAATAATGGGTTAAGTAGGGTAAGTAAATAATTACATAATGAATTTTTTGTGGGGTGAACTGTCCCTATAAGTCAAAAGGGAATGCAGAAGAGAATGATTCAAGGACGTGCTTGAACTCAAATCAAAAGTTATGGAAATCAAACGTCAATCAAATATGTCGCTGTCAATCTTAAGTTATGAGACAGCAGACCTGCACCACATCCATTATAAATTTGTAATGCCCGGAATCAAGACTTCCATGAATCTAAGATGAATGTTATGAATGCATTGCCGTGAGGAATTATGATTTGGCCCCTCAATGAACTGTGTTTGTCCCCACAGAACTTTATTAACGTCTCTCTTCGAGCAGCTCTCATTCCTTCAATAGAATGAGAAATGGACTTTTCAGAGCAGAATGCAAATTCAGTTCGTAGGGGTCACCATAAAAGTGGCTGTTTATCTTTCATAAAAAGCATATCCTCCTCAGATCTGCACTTAATTTATTTAAATAAATTCCGAACATGGAAAACAGATCTATGACATGACATTTTTTGACCGGATCTATTAAGTTTATATATATATAAAAAAAATGAAAAATACATTTTAATTGCAATTCACTCAAAACAAATGAATAAATACACCTTACACGTGTGTACTATGATAAACATGTTTTTATATGTATGAGTTCAAAGTAAAAAAAATGAAAGAGGTGTTACTGTCCTGAGACTGAAAAAAGAAGTTTCCGGATTGATTATGTTACTAAAAAATACATAAAAATTGCAGTTCACATAAAGCAACTAGTTCAACACACTTTTATTTTGATGAACATATTTTCAGTTACTGAGTTCAAAGTATTTTTGATATTTTTTTTCAGGGGCTGAATGTAGAAATTGTAAAAAAAATAGTGCAACTTTCAGGAGACCTTATATGTAAAATAAATGGGAGTCTATTCGACAATATTCGACGGTTGGTCTCTTAAAAGGTGAGCTCTGCTTAAACTTTGACACAATTATCCTTTTAAACAATACTAACCTGTGAGAACAGTTATTGTTTTGTTTGCTAATTGTGCTGGGAGGGCAGGATGTCGGAAAATTTGCAGGATCAAGATGTCGGAGGCGGAGTCAATGGTGGCAGCAAGCTTCGTGAAGTAGGTCGAGAGATCTCGAACAATTATGCAGCGCTGATGAAAATCTTGACTGATTTTTAGGCAGGGCTTGACTGGTAATCTGGCATACCAGGTATTTATCCGGTGGGCCGACGCACTTTGGGGCCAATTGGGGGCAGACTGGCCATCGGGAGAACCAAGCACCGCTAAAATGAGCCGTTTGCAGAATGGACCGTTTCCAGCGTTATGCAGAACGGACCACAAAACGGCACCATGATATGCAGAAAATGCCTCCGCTCAACAACCCCACCCACCCCCCCCCCCACCCAAAAAGTTTTGGGCAGGTTGCCATGTAAAATCCCGGGCTGATTTCTCTTCCCAGTTCAGCCCTGCTTGCAGGGCATCACAGAAATGCGTTGAGTGATCTATGGATGGGAAACTTTCCACCCTGATCACAAGAATGGACGATGTTGAAAAACGGGTTGAGTTTTTGGAGTCAACCAATAAAGAGCTACATGATAACCAGCCTGTTACCAAGGCTGATGTGGAATGCATGTGGGAAAAACTAAAGGATATGGAAAGGGAAAGGAAGGTCAAGATATGGTGAAGTTTTTGGATTGGCTTATTATGAATTTGATCAACACAGCAGCCCGCCGGCTCGGAATTGAACGCATCCACAAAGTTTCGGTCAGCTTCCCATGGCTGGTGACGGACCCCAATCTATCCTGGCAAGATTCTTCTGGTCGGCTGACAGAGACTTTGTTCTACAAGCAGCGAGGAATAAAGGCAAGTTGTGCTGGGAGGACCACAACATCATGGGATTTCCAGACTTTGCTAGATTGACTTAAGCAAAGCGCGATGGATTCAAAGAATGTAAAAAATTGGTTCACCCACAGAAGGTAAGCTTCACAATGCTTTATTATGCTAAGCTGAGAAAGGATGGACATAAGACATTTACATGCCCACGACAAGCTATGGCCTTCATTAAGTCAATGGTGTGAGTGGGTAATTTTGCCTACACTCGGTCAACAATACAGGTGTAATGAGTTCAAGCTCGGAGATGGAAGGGAGGAGACGGAAAGCAGTGATGCAGTCAAGTAAGGCTCTTTATTTCTCTGCCTTCAACACTCTGCGTGCACTCTTCTCTGTGCTTTTCTCAGTTCAATCAGATCAACATAAACTTCTCTGAGTCTTCAGCTTCACAATAAAATAAAACACTCAATAAGACATGCCAGTTACTGGTCACTCATGTCATTCTCTCTCTCTCTCCCTTTCTGGTGGTAGCTGTTTATATGTCGCTCTCCCCATGCTCACTGGAATTAGAGACTGGTGTTGGACATAATTTAGCTCAGGTGTAAGCGCTCTTACCGCTTTCTCTTTCCAGAACGGGCGCTCGACCACGCCCCCACTGCCAGAACAGATTGAACATTGTGCATTTTACTGATGCAGCCTGAGAGTGGATGTTATTCTGTTGGCAGCCCACTGACTCACACTCTACTTGCTTTTTTCTTTTTTCTCTTTCTCCCTTTATTGACTTATTGTTGAGTACACTTGTTCATTTTGTGGGTTCGATGTGATTATTTACTGGGGCTTATTTTATGGAATACATTTTTGTGCAATTTAATAGCACGATTTATGTAAAAACAAAAACAACAAAACAAAACAAGGAGCATGGACTGTTGGATTTCCGGGGGATGGATGCCAGTTGGGATTGTTGTGCGTGGGGTTGAAGCACATTTTTTTTCTGTTCTGTGGGTTGTTCAGGATTTGATTGTTACATCAATGTTAGAAGGTTTTGCCTTGGGTACACAATTTATCTTTGCATGTCAATTTGTCACACTTTAATATAGGTAAAATGTTTATCTCCGCATGTAACGTTAATGGGCTGGGGCACCCTATAAAAGAAGCAAGGTTGTATATTTCCTTAAGCTTAAAAAATGTGATACAGTGTTCCTTCAAGAAACGCACCTTTCTTCACAAGAAGATTAAAAATTTGGCAGGGCATGGGGTGGGCATGTGTTTTGTCATGCTGGCTCGAGTAAGAGCAGGGTAGTCATCACATTGATATGAATTTACAATTCAAATGTCTCAAATAGATCAAAGATAATTTAGGAAGAGTCATTATTGTTTTGGTTGAAATACAGGGGCAGAACCTTATTTTTTTATAATAATACAGGGGCAGAATATTATTTTGGCTAATATTTATGCACCCAGTGCTGATGATCAGAATGTTTTTATAGATCTTGATGTGAAGCTACAAGCCTCTGGGATCCTTCATGATATGGTTTTGGGCGGAGATTTCAATCTTTATTGGATCCAGTCCTTTATCATTGTGATGTAAAGGTGTGCATACCATTTAGAGCAACATTGACACTTACAGATATTTGGAGACTTCTGAATCCATCTGGGAGGGACTACACCTTTTTTCATCAGTTCATAAGATTGAGATGTGTTTGGAGATGTTGCCGCATATAGAAATAAAGAAAATCATATAGATGGCACATTAATACATCCCTTCTACAAGGCCCTGAATGGCAGCAATTGTTAAAGACAGAAGTCAGTGTTTATGTAGAAACCGATTGGTCCTCTGTGAGAGAGTCTGTTTCCACTATATATTTACTTCTGCCACAGATGATAAAATAGCCCTTAAAGAATTATATTTAGATCTTTATAGCTCCACATCTTCATCTACTGATAAGGATATTAGCAACATTGCAGAGCCATTAGAACTTCCTAAATTGACAACAACTCTCTTGACTCAGATATTACTTTGGAGGAGCTTGTTGATGTAATTAAAGCCTTGCCAACAGGTAAAGCACCGAAGACTTTTTTAGATCTTATGTCACTGAACTGGCTCCAATTATGTTGGATGTTTAAACAAAGTCACTAAAGAAAGGTGAACTACCACCAACGATGACACAAGCCCTGATCAGCCTCATTCTTAAAAAAGATAAGGACCCAAATGAATGTAAAAGTTATCGTCCAATTTCCCTGATCCATTTAGATGTAAAAATATTGTCTAAAATTCTGGCAAATCAATTAAGTAGAGTAATTACATCTATTACACATATAGATCAAGTGGGGTTTTTTCATGGTAGTAGTTTTTCTGATAATATTAGACATTTATAAATATTATGTGGTCAGTAGTGAATGATCAGACCCCGATCTCTGCCATCTCACGTGATGCGAGGAAGGCGTTTGATAGGGTGGAATGGGAATGGGAATCTTTTTAAGATTTTAGAAATTTACAGATTTTGGAACACTTTTATTGGGTGGATTATGTTTATAAACAACCATTAGCAGCAGTGCAAACTAATGGATTAATTTCAGATTATATTTATCTGGTAGGGGAACTCCCCTTTATTGTTCGGTCTTGCCTGGAGCCATTAGCAGCCGCAATAATAAAAGAGAATGATTTTCCTGATGTTGTAGCAGCAGGTGTGATGCATAAACTTCTACTCTACGCAGATTATATGTTATTATTTGTCTTCGATCCTGTAGTAGATCTATTCTTAGCCTCCATAAAATTAATAATTCCTTTTCAAAATTTTCAGGATACAGGTTGAATTGGAATAATTTGGTAGCTCTTGCTCTGACAGCATATTGCCCTGCCACAGCTTTCCAACCTGTCACCTTTCAATGGCCTTAGCCAGACATTAAGTATTTAGTCATTTTATTTCCAGGAAATTTAAGAGATTTAGTTAGAGTTAATTTTGATCCATTGGATCTTGTGTGATGTGGATAGGTGGGCTTCATTACATTTGTCTTTTCTGGGAAGGTCAATGTTATAAAAATTAATTGTATCCCAAAATTAAATAATCTACTACAGTCTCCCCCTTAGAAGTTCCTCTTTCTTATTTTAAACAATTTAATAGAATATCTAAGTCCTTTATTTGGAATGGTAAATGACCTTGGTTGCATTTCAGTAAATTACATAGACCAAGTGACACTGGAGGTTTAGGCCTCCCCAAAATTTTGTTTAATTACTATGCTTTTAATCTTAGACACCTGGCCCATTGGTCTCTTCCACCTGAGAAAGACCCCCCTGGTACCACTTTGAACAAGTGGTCCTTGCCCCAATCTTGCCATTGTAAAGTCTTTCTATCAAACTGCCTAGAGAAGTAAAAATGCATCCCATTATTTCACACTTACATTTAGTATGAACAAAGGTTTCCCGTTTGTTCAGTTTTGATATTTACCTAAATGTTTCTTCTAGCATATAACTGAACACCAAATTTTGTATTAACAAGTCCCCCTTTTACTAGGAAAGAATGTATGGAGAGGGATTTTGCTACACTTGGCGACCTTTATGAAAATGAAGCTTTGAGATCATTTGAAAATATAACACAGCAATTTGGGATTTCTAGGTCTAAATTTGTCAGGTATTTAAAGTTGCGCCATTTACTTTGTACTATTTTTGGTGGCAATACACAGCCCCCTAAAGCTGCAGACACTCTCTGTATGGTGCTCACAGCCTTTGAAAAGAGGCTTGAAGCATCAGTGTATTATTCCTTGTTGATTCAGAGTCTTGGTGATGGGGCCTTAACAGCTCTTAAAAGGTTATAGGAAAGAGATGTGAACTTGTTATTGGAGGATGGGGAGTGGAAAATAGTATTAAAAATGTTATAACTATGTATAGAGATGCAAGGGTAAGCCTTATTCAGTTTAAGATTTTGCATTGTTTCTACTGGACTCCCTCTAGATTGTTTAGGCTTGGATTAAAAGACACCTACCTGCTGGTGATGTCAGTTGGAGGATGGAGACATGGCCCATGTGCTGGTTCTGTGCTACGATTCAAGAATTGTGGGGAAGAGTCCAGAATTGTATATGTGAGATTTTAGATACTCAAATTTCATTTTGCTCAAGACTATGTATTTTGGGTTATGGGGCGATTTATTAAACCGGGTAAAAAATATAATAAAAGCTGGGTCCAAAAAAATAATAATAAATAATCAGATTGCTGAAGTATTTTTGCTTGTTACGATTAGGAATTAATCTCTTCAATATGACGGCCAGGCCTGCTGATGGCAATCTTTTAACAGAAAAGAGTGAGGCTAAAATTCCCCTGTGTGTTACTCAGCTTTTGAACATTGAACTGAGGTTCAATGTCTTTGTATCTTTGCATGAAAGATACACATAAATCATACAAAAATTCTGCTTGGCTAGCTGTCTTTTAAAGATGCTTAGAAAAGATCTTCAAGTTCTAAGACTTGCTCGTGTATAGATGAGAATTAATATAAGAATAAAATAATTTATGAGATGTAACAATCTTACATATCTTTTGCATATTAAATTTATAAAGAGCATAATGTCAGTAGTTTAATGTTGCTGTCCACAGCACCTGTTGGAACAGCCTTCACGTCGGGAGCACATTTATGATGCTTTAAAATGCATTTTAAATTATGGATTTATTTTTCTTGAGAGTGAATAAAGATTATATGCTTTGCAATCACTTTGGATTTGGTCTGCACCAATGGCTGTTAATGCCACTTTATTGGACAGTGGGTTATTTTTCAGTTAAGTCACACATTGATTTCTTTTGACCCATAAATATTAATCCCCCCCCATCATAGATAGGCATGATAATCTGTATTTCTCATTCAGATTAGTACCGCAGGGCTTACATGAAATGTGCAGTGATAAATTAGTGTAAATAGTAAGTAAAACCACATTTTTATTACAGATTACATCTTCGAAAGCTTGTATTTTCCAGCAAAGGAATTAAGAGATTGTGCAGACTTTATTTTACTATAACAGAAAGGTCATCGTGATGAATTTCATGGTCATGCACCATTCAGAATTCAACTGAAAATGCCTTTTAAATTCCAATTCAGTTCCTGAATTTCAATTGTATCTGAATTAAGGAAGCAAACTGGGTGCAGAATTGTAATTAAAAATGTTTGTTTAATAAAGTAGAATTAAAATTCAATGAAATTCAATATTCAGCAATATTTTTTTGTTTTGAACATTTGAGAAAATAATGCATTCTTCATATCAGTTAAAATTTAGGAAAAGCTTTTCTACATTTATGATATAATTATTTATGTTTTGTAGCAAAATTAATACAAATTGTTGAATTTCTTTGACTTTGGGCATCATTTAAATGCCACGGCCTACCTGAGCATTGTTTCTGACCATGTCCATCCCTTTATGGCCACCATGTACCCATCCTCTGATGGCTACTTCCAGCAGGATAATGCACCATGTCACAAAGCTCGAATCATTTCCCCCACAATGGCCCCCACAGTCACCAGATCTCAACCCAATAGAGCATCTTTGGGATGTGGTGGAACGGGAGCTTCATGCCCTGGATGTGCATCCCACAAATCTCCATCAACTGCAAGATGCTATCCTATCAATATGGGCCAACATTTCTAAAGAATGCTTTCAGCACCTTGTTGAATCAATGCCACGTAGAATTAAGGCAGTTCTGAAGGCGAAAGGGGGTCAAACACAGTATTAGTATGGTGTTCCTAATAATCCTTTAGGTGAGTGTATATATATATATATACAAGCATATATGCCAAAAACTATGTCACTATGGTTTGCTGCATCCTGAAACAAGTACTTTGTTCCTGCAAAGTACAGCTAACGGTGCAACTCACCCAAATTGCCTTTTAATGAAGACTCATGACATCTGTAATTACTTTCGATGGCTATTATCACAATGTAACTTTGAATAAAGAAGCTTCGTTCCTGTAATCCAGTTCCCCGCTATAAAAACTTCAAAGAGGCATGAAATTTCAAGAGCCTTTTAAATCACATTTTCGTTCATTGCAAGAATGGCCATGTAAAACACACAAATGCATGTATTCAACACACGCTTTAGCACATTGAGCATGCTGGCATGCAGAACATACTGTAAATGTGTTTACTTATCCGTGTTACTTGTGTTTCCTTCTTTTTGGAGATTAACAGTCAAACACAGCATGGATATGATAATGCCTTGCGTGTCTAATGGGCCTTTCAGCTGCCAATTAATATGAATTAATGACAGGCTTAACGTTCAGATGCAGTTTGGAGAGGAGGATCTGGGGTTGGCTTCTATCCGCTGAGGTCACTTCTACCTCCGAACACAAGCGCTTCTCTGCAGTAATGCACAGATCATTTCAAGGACAGCTGATGCATTAGAGATAAGAAGTGTTGCTTGTACATGAAACGCAGCAGATGGAGGAATCAGTGCGACTTTCTACATCTAAGCAAAAAAACAACAAAATGACAATGCATTCTTAAATTAATGTTCTGGGATCAATACAAGTTAAGCTCAACCAACAGTATTTTGTGGCATAATGTTTATTACCAAAAATTTTATTTTTTTGACTCATCCCCCATTTCTATCAGGAAGACTCACAGGGTTGAGTGAGATTTGATGAATATAAAACAGAAATGTAATGTCTCTCTTTGGTGTAGGCCCCGTCTGGCGGTCCGAAGAAATTGTACTCAGAACTGTTATATCCTGCTGGAGATAGGAGGCAGGGACGAGGAGCCTACCCCCGTGCTAGACGGGACTCAACCTGTGGTGGTGGGGTGGTGGAGGTTGCCGTGTTGGCACACTGAAACAGCAATGTTATAGATTGTGAGCAGACTTATAAAGCAACGGCTTACATGTGATTGGCAGGGAATTACCCAGCTAATGGTGCGATGATGTACAGCTGCTAGTCTTCCCGCTAGAACTACACTGCGCTTACATTTTTTTCAAAATAAAAAAAGGAAAAATGTAGGCTTTATATGGAGTTTGGGTGAAAATAAGACTTAAATATGTTCTGAGACCAGTGCATGCAGACAGCACACTGGAGGTTAAGTCATTCACTAAAAAGGGCAAGGGTGCATCCTATATCTGTAATATTGTAATAATTAATAAAATAATAAAACTGTAATAATACACCGGGTAAATTCCCAGTATGCCAGATTGCCAGTCCAGCCCTGCTCACAAGTCATACACAATTGTTAAAGTGTTTAAAATGTCATAAGATGGCAATATGTGTGAAACGGAGAAAAGTACGCATTTATGAACTGATAATATGCTATTTTACTTATGATTGTGTTATAGTTAGGAGTATTAAAAGCAATGGTGTGATAAGGGGATGCTTCCAGTGTTGACAACTTGATTATAATAGGGTCTATTTGCTTTTGACACGATGTGCTGCTCGTGTCCAGTGTAGACAGGGTGTTAGTGAACATAGGCTTATTTTCATTCACATTTTTTCCTGTTGTGTTTCTTGCATACCTTTATATTCGGAAGCTGCAATCAACCAAGGCAGTTAACACAGTGATTTTGAGAACAAAGTTCTCATTCCCGTGGACCGTAATGGAGAATGTTCACCTTCATGTGATACGAGTCTTAATCAGCAAGGGGCAGTATGTGCAAATCCAGCTGAAATGGCATCTCACAGAACTTTATAGATAACAAACCACACTACTATGACAGCAGACAGCACAATATGAGAATGCATTCTTGCATTCAAACACAGCTGGACCGAGCACAAAATGCATGTCTCTCAAGATGTGTTTTTCTATGTTTCAAACTATGTCTAACTTGACACTGCGTCCTAAAAACACATGTTTATGACACAACACAGTCAAAAAGAGTTCCGACAGCATCTATCCAACACATTATGCATAGTCCTTCGAAAGCCCTTATAATAAATCTTTCTCGGTAAATAAACATAAACATTAAAAAATGTATTGCCTCCTAGAGCTACTTTTTGTATTGCCTAATCAATGCTTTACTTGTCTGCCACAATAATGCAATTTATTTTTTCTATCTGAATCATTATATTTAAAATTATTAAAAATATAATATAATTATTTTATCATTATTTAGTCAATTATTTTTATTGGAGTACCTTTCTCTGCACATTTTGATATATAATTATACGCCAATCTCCATGTGGCGCAAGATTATCTGTATTTGTTTGCTTACATGTGAAATTTTAAGCCAAACAGCTTGCATGGTGTAAGCATGGTTGACATGTAGTTTGTTAGCCAGTCATTTTGCATCTCTATCTTTGTCTAACATTTGCTCAGTTTTGCAGAGAAGCAGTTTTACTGCAGCACGCTGTGAGAGTTTTTACACTAAAAATCACATTTGCTCAGGTGGTTGCTGGGCTTTTTCTTCTGTCAGCTTGCATGATAAGGTCTGCTTTTGGCCATGTCATAGAGAAGCACATCTTTAACAAGGTAAGTGCTAGCAAAATCTGACTGGCACACATCGCTATCATAGGTCAATAGATTATCAATTTATATGGTCATTATTGTACAAAATTAACATGTTAAATGTTATAAATTAATTGCATGTGTTAAACCATTAATTATGACAGCTCTATTTTCGATGTTTATTCTGGTGTAATGCCTTGCCCCATAGACTTTTGTGAGTGTAAGCATGGCTTTTGCTTGTTTTATTTTTATGCTATGGGTATAGTAAATTTTTTTCTGTGGTTATATCTGCATGCCATGAATGTTGTTGTTTAACTTGTATTAAACCTGGATTATTACTTTAATTTATGTGCCAAGAATCCACCATCTTTACCTGCTCAATGCCACAATGCTGCATAGAGTCTTGCGACCAACAAAATCTCCAGGGAACCCCTAAAAAAGAACATATGGTCCCCATAGAGTTTGAGCAACACATATTTGCCAACACATTCAATGACCACAAACTCACCACACTAAAATCTCTCACTTTCACACTCCTTATTTTAAAAGCACACAAAAGCTGACAAATGACGGCCGCAGGGGAGAAAACTAATTCAGCTGTAGCACACTGGATCGGCCTTCTGTTTCTCGAACCTTACATCATGCTGGCATTTACCAACTCCATGCAACAAATACAATTATCAGCCAAGCAATGCCTAGCCGCAAGCTTTGATGCTCAATAATAGGCCTGTGTGGCTAGATTAACTTTGTTTTATGATGCAGAACATGAAGTTATGAGGTGAATTTGGCTGCCTCTAACATTGTAATTATTAAGAAAAGGTAAATCATGAAAACAATGATGATGACTTCTTTGAAATGTCATGAGAGAATGTCTGCAAGTTTTCTTTTTTTTAAGAGAAAACCTTGTGCTAAATGCTAAATGTGAGACTGAAGCGAAGTGTACTGTATTTGTGCAGCTCACACAGCAGAATTTTGCACAATTGGCTTCATATATTTTTCGATGGTAAAAAGGTTTAATTTTGATGTATATTCCATATCTCACTGGATAATGTTTATGAGGACACATTTGATTAAATACACAATGTTTAATTTATTTAATTTGAAAAGTTTCTTGGTGAGATTATTTAAATGTAATTGTACACCAAATGTATGGTAGATATGTTCTTTTCAAACCTAATTAAGAGACACCATAAATGTTATTTCCAATCAAATAAATCATCCGTGTAAAAGATGTAATCAATTATGGAACATTTATTAAGAATATTTAGCTGTATTTGCATAACACTATTTCAAAGCTGCCTGCTGGAAATCAAATTTGGAATTACAAAATGCAAAATTATTAGTGATTAGTGTAGCTGTGGAAAACTGTGCAGTTAATTTGACAGGTTTCTTAATTATAGTAATCAAGTTAATGTATTACTAATGTATTTTCCTAATATATATATATATATATATATATATATATATATATATATGTGTCTGGCTCCATCCATCCATTCCAATCTCTCTTTGCCAGTCCCTCCCTCCTAATCCATCTATACATCCATCCATTAAAATCCATCCATCCTTCCCATTCCTTCCATCTGTCTGTCTGTCCATCCATCCATTCTAATCCATCCCTCCTTCATAATCCTCCTTCCCAATCCCTCCATCCATCCATCCATTCATTACAATCATCCCTCCTTCCCAATCACTCCTTGTCAATCCCTCCATCCATATATATGTCTGTCATTACAATCATCCCTCCTTCCCAATCCATCCATCTATCCAAATTCATCCATCCTTCAAATCTATCAATTCCAATCCATCCCTCCTTCCTAATCTTCCTTCTCAATCCCTCCCTCCATCTATCCATCCATTCATTACAATCCATCCCTCCTTCCCAATCCCTCCATCCATATGTCTGTCATTCCAATCATCCCTCCTTCCCAATCCCTCCATCTATCCAAATTTATCCATCCTTCAAATCTATCTATTCCAATCCATCCCTTCTTCTCAATCCCTCCATCCACCCATCCATCCATCCAACCCAATCCCTCCCTCCTAATCCATCCATCCATACATCCTCCCAATCACTCCCTCCTAAACCATCCATCCATCAATTCAAATCCCTCTTTCCCAATCCATTACTCCTAATCCATCCATCCATCCCTCATTCCTAATCCATCTATCTGTCTGTCCATAGATTCCAATCCATCCCTCCTTCCCAATCCCTCCCTCTCAATCACTCTTTCCATCCATCCATCCCTCCTTCCAATCCCTCTTTCCCAATCCTTCCATCATCCCAATCCATCCCTCCTTCCCAATCCCTCTTTCTCAATCATCCATCCATCCCAATCCCTCTTTTCTAATCCCTCTTTCCAAATCCCTACCTCCTAATCCATCCTTTCATTCATCTGTCCATCCTAAACCATCCATTCATAAATCCAAATCCCTCCTTCACAATCCCTCCCTCTTAATACATCTATCCCTCCTTCCTAATCCATCCATCCTTCCATCTGCCCAACCATCCATCTCTCCATCCATCCATTCCAATCCATCCATACATCCTTTCTAATCCATCCCTCCTTCCCAATCCCTCCTTCTCAATCCATACATCCCTTCTTCCCAATCTCTCTTTCCCAATCCCTCCATCCATCCAAATCCCTCCCTCCTTACCAATCCATCCATTCCAATCTATCCCTCCTTCCATTCCATCCATCCATCATTCCAATCCATCTCTCCTTCTCAATTCCTCCATCCATCCATGCATCCATCATCCATCCCAATCATCCTTCCTTCCCAATCCTTCTTCTCAATTCCTCCCTCCTAATCCATCCATCCATCCATTCCTCATTCCTTAGACACCCATTCATCCATCCATCCATCGATTCTAATCTATCCCTTCTTCCCAATCCCTCCTTCTCAATCACTCCGTACATCCATCAATCTATACATCAATACCAATCCATCCATCGCTCCTTCCCAATCCTTTCATCCATCCCAATCATCCCTCCTTCCCAATCCCTCCTTATCAGTCTATCCATCCATCCATTCCTTCTTCCCAATCCCTTGTTTCCAATCCCTCCATCCATCCATATATCTCAATCCCTCTTCCTAATCCCTCCCTCCTAATCTAGCCACCATCAATCCAAATCCCTCCTTCACAATCCCTCCTAATCCATCTGTCCATCCATCCTTCTGTCCGCACATCCATCCATCTGTCCTTCCATCCATTCCAATCTATCCCTCATTCCCAATCCCTCCTTCTCAATCCATCCATCCCTCCTTCCAAATCTCTCTTACCCAATCCATCCATCCCAATTCATTCCTCCTTCCCAATCCATTCATCCATCCAGCATTCTAATCTATCCCTCCTTTACAATTCCTCCATACATCCATCCCAATCATCCCTCCTTCATCATCCCTCCTTCTCAATACATCTATCCCAATTCATCCCTCCTTCCCAATCCTTCCTCCTAATCCATCCATCCATTCATCCTAAACATCCATCCATCAATCCAAATCCCTCCTTCACAATCCCTCTTTCCCAATCCCTCCATCCATCCAAATCATCCCTCCTTCCCAATCCATCTATCCCAATTCATCCCTCTATCCCAATCCCTCCATTCATCCATCCATTCCAATCCCTCTTTTCCAACCCCCCCTCCTAATCCCTCCATTCACCCCCTTCCTAATCCATCCATCCGTCCATTCATTCTAATCCATTCCTCCTTCCCAATCCCTCCTTCTTAATCAATCTGTCCATCCATCCGTCCATCCCAATTATCCCTCCTTCCCAATCCCTCTTTCCATATCCCTCCATCCATTTATCTCTATCACTACTTTCCAATTTCTCCCTCCAAATCCATCCATCCATTTATCCTAATCCATCCATCCATCCATCAATCCAAATCCCTCTTTCCCAATCCCTCCATCCTAATCCATATATCTATCATCCATCCTTCCTAATACTTCCGTCCATCTGCCCATCTGTCTGTCTATCCATCTATCCATTCCAATCCATCCATCCATCCATCCATCCAATCCCTCCTTCTCAATCCATTCATCCATCCAGTATCTGTTTACTCCGACTGTAATTCATACTGAATGGTGAAATTGTTTTCTGTTCCTCATTCCACTCTCACTTGAGTCGCTCCCCATAAAGGTCAGTCTCAAATCAGTGAATGCATTTCATAAAAACCCCTTATCCATAATGGCAATGCTAGAGACAAAACGCACTGTGATCATGCACAGGACATTTCTAATCAGTTCTGGACATCCATGTAATTACTCTGGGAATGCTATGTCGCATTCTGGTGGCCTTGTTGAAAACAATGGCCCTCCGATTGGGGTAGATAGGGAAATGATTAAATGGGCTTTTTGTGCTCTATGGAGCAAAGCTAAATCAATCCACACTGATGTATCACCGGGGTGTAATTAGCATGAGTCTATAGAGCAAAGCCGATAATTTAGGTTGATGCGAGCAGGTGTGCTCCATCTGAAACACTACAGTGATGAAGAATGGCCTTTACTGCTCTCTGGCCATGTAAACGTGCCATAGTTACAATCTCTAATGTCAAAAAAAGAGAATCATGTGAAAGTATATGCAGAAACATCTCATGTTTCTTGTTTGGAAGCTATTTTCTACAACAACAAAGGTAGATGCTTGCAGAAAAGAACATTGCATGAATGAATGCACTATTTTACATGATTACTAAACAGGCTAATAAAATCACTCTGGACCACAGTCACCTAGCCCACAACCTTGTTTAACTTTTGCCCAGAGCACTGAGCACCAGAACAGCCACGCACCAGAGCTTTTTTTTCTTCAGGCCATCCACCTCGTGAACAGTTAAAAGTGCACCCAAGAACACTCCATTGTGTCAATATAATCATGTGAAATATACAATTAATTAATTAATGTTTACATTTATATATTTTTTAATTGACATACCCTACCACTTCTGCACATTACATTAAATTCCCTTGCACATAATTGTATATACACTCACCTAAAGGATTATTAGGAACACCTGTTCAATTTCTCATTAATGCAATTATCTAATCAACCAATCACATGGCAGTTGCTTCAATGCATTTAGGGGTGTGGTCCTGGTCAAGACAATCTCCTGAACTCCAAACTGAATTTCAGAATGGGAAAGAAAGGTGATTTAAGCAATTTTGAGCGTGGCATGGTTGTTGGTGCCAGACGGGCCGGTCTGAGTATTTCACAATCTGCTCAGTTACTGGGATTTTCACGCACAACCATTTCTAGGGTTTACAAAGAATGGTGTGAAAAGGGAAAAACATCCAGTATGCGGCAGTCCTGTGGGCGAAAATGCCTTGTTGATGCTAGAGGTCAGAGGAGAATGGGCCGACTGATTCAAGCTGATAGAAGAGCAACTTTGACTGAAATAACCACTCGTTACAACCGAGGTATGCAGCAAAGCATTTGTGAAGCCACAACATGCACAACCTTGAGGCGGATGGGCTACAACAGCAGAAGACCCCACCGGGTACCACTCATCTCCACTACAAATAGGAAAAAGAGGCTACAATTTGCAAGAGCTCACCAAAATTGGACAGTTGAAGACTGGAAAAATGTTGCCTGGTCTGATGAGTCTCGATTTCTGTTGAGACATTCAGATGGTAGAGTCAGAATTTGGCGTAAACAGAATGAGAACATGGATCCATCATGCCTTGTTACCACTGTGCAAGCTGGTGGTGGTGGTGTAATTGTGTGGGGGATGTTTTCTTGGCACACTTTAGGCCCCTTAGTGCCAATTGGGCATTGTTTAAATGCCACGGCCTACCTGAGCATTGTTTCTGACCATGTCCATCCCTTTATGGCCACCATGTACTCATCCTCTGATGGCTACTTCCAGCAGGATAATGCAACATGTCACAAAGCTTGAATCATTTCAAATTGGTTTCTTGAACATGACAATGAGTTCACTGTACTAAAATGGCCCCCACAGTCACCAGATCTCAACCCAATAGAGCATCTTTGGGATGTGGTGGAACGGGAGCTTCGTGCCCTGGATGTGCATCCCACAAATCTCCATCAACTACAAGATGCTATCCTATCAATATGGGCCAACATTTCAAAAGAATGCTTTCAGCACCTTGTTGAATCAATGCCACGTAGAATTAAGGCAGTTCTGAAGGCGAAAGGGGGTCAAACACAGTATTAGTATGGTGTTCCTAATAATCCTTTAGGTGAGTGTATATGTATAGCAATTTGAACATACATTATTGTCCTATTGTGTATTTCTCTATATATTTGTATCTACTGTATTTTATTTTATTTTTATTTTGTATTATAATTGTCTGTTTTGTTTCTGCACTGGAAGCTTCTATCACCATGACGAATTTCTGGTGTGGGTAAGCATACTTGGCAGCTAAGTTTATTCTGATTCTAAACAACAGTGGTTTGTGGTTTGAACAAAAATTGAAGAGTATTTATTGACTAAGATGTGTCCTTTGGCCGTTACTAGTCATCATATGGTAGGTGTATGAATTATAATTTTTGCAATTCCAAATTTGAATCTAACAATAAGGACTAATATATATATATATATATATATAGAATTTAAAATATTTAAATATTTGTTTATATATATATATATATATATAAACTGGATATATATATATATATATATATATATATATATATATATATATATATATATATATATATATATATATATATATAATATATATATCCAGTATATAAACAAATATTTTAAAACACATGTCAAATTCATTTGTATTTCATACAATTTTGAAAGACATTTAAAAAAATAATTCTACAAAAACAAAAAAAATTTAATGACTTGAAATATGCCATGTGTTGTAACCATCAATAAAAACTTCTTGAAGTATTTGTCTTGCTCCTCATACACGCATGTGTATATAACTGAACTTATTTTAAAAAACAAATTTTACAAGGTTTTGTTGGTTACACCATCTGACATTGATTTGGTAGACAAAAGTTTATAAAATATTATTGAAATGTTTTAATAAAACATTTGTACTGCTATTTTTTTAAGAAATAACAATAAAATATTATTACAAACTACTTATGCCAAAAAAATAAACAAAAATTAATAAACAACTGTTTTTAATTAATTCAAACTTTTGAGACTTTTTATTGAGACTGTTTTTACAGATTTTTTTTTTTTTTACATTAAACACCAGAATATAAAATTTATTTGAATATGAGCAAACATATTTATTATAATAGAGGTGTATTCAAGTAATTGCTTTGTGTGCATTTAAATTTTAATGCGTTTTTGAATAACTTACAGACAAGAAAATGGCCTCATGTCATTGACCCTTATAATTGAGAACTGCCATTTTTTGACTATTTTGTAAATGTAGCATATAAACAACAACGGAAGTGTGATATATTAGGCAAAAACCTGGAACAAAAACTGTACTAAATATTGTAGAAAACCTCCACATGCAATCAAAACGACATTATTTTGCAATGAATTATTTACATCCATCCGTTTCACTTTATCTGCAATGGATTGTTTTTCCTGGGTATTACAGATTGCACAGGAAAGTCACAGATTTCAGGGGAGTGTTGCCAATGTTGTGTGCAGCAACAGCAATGTTGAAGTAGCAACACAGAAACATTCCAACATTAGTTCTGTTGCCAGGGAGATTGATAGTCCCCATTGAAACGTGGCTGGCAGTAATCATGGATGTGATGTTCCCACATGCTAGAACTGGATATCACACAGAAACACAGCATTATACTGTAGCAGTGATGCCATTTTTGGATTGGAGCAAGTTAAGGATGCTGCAGAGACTGGTTTCTTTGGTTCTGTTGCAACATGCTGAACCAGATATATTTTTAATGGAATGCATGCACATAATTAAATAACAATTTCATATACAGTAGTAATTCAAAATGCTTCCTGTAATGTATACAGAATATGAAAGCAAATAAGCAGGCATATAAACATCTAATTTCAGAAAATAAATATGAAATCTACCAAAAATAAAATGTTTGGACAGTATTATATTTAGAAAATAAATTGTATATGAACTCTATTTTATAGTCTTCCCAGAGCATTTTGTTTCAAATGTATTATTATTTGCTTAAAAGTTAATCTTTTATAGTTTAGGAGACTTAATGGAGTTCTCATTTGTTTTTCAACTGTCATTTCCAATCAAGCTGCAATTGCCAAATTATTCAAAAAATGCGGAAATCTGATTTAATTGCGTGGATTTATCATATACTTTACTAGTTATAAACTGTAATTAGTCATAACAAGACATAGGATTGAGCCATTTTATTTCAAAAACATTAAAATTGTATTTGCATTAGTGTCATTTCCACCACATAATTCTATTAAACACTATACAGAATTTGACATGTGCTTGAAATGTAAGCGCAGCGTAGTTCTAGCGGGAAGACTAGCAGCTGTACATCATCGCACCATTAACTGGGTAATTCCCCGCCAATCACATGTAAGCCATTGCTTTATAAGTCTGCTCACATTGCTGTTTCAGTGTGCTAATACGGCAACCTCCCCCACCCCACCACCACCAGTTGAGTCCTGTCCTGCATGGGGGTAGCCTCCTCGCCTCTGCCTCCTATCTCTGGTAAGATATGACTGTTCCGAGTACAACTTCTTCGGACCGCCAGATGGGGCCTACACCAAAGAGAGACATTACTTTTCTGTTTTTTATTCATCAAATAAATGTCATCTTAAATTTCACTCAAGTCTGTGAGTCTTCCTGATAGAAATGGACTGTGGTGGGGATGTTCATGGCAAAATGACACAAATCTCTCATGGTGTATGAACAATATTAGACATTGTTAGTTGACACATTTTCAAACTTAGTGACAGTGTGAAAACTGTTATTTTAAGGTTTTTAGAAGTCCACAGTGCTAAAAGTACCCGATGTTGATGAAACACCCAATTAAGATACTTCCGAATGCACTTCAAGGCCACAAATGTCAAAACTTTTCGATTCCCCTTATTGGATATTGGTTTATGGGCAATTATTTGTTATGTCATGGGACAAGTTAATAAATGAGTGAAGAGTCTGAGAGGATTTGAGGGGTCTAATTATCTTTGAGCATATGGCAGCCCTCCAGAGGTCAATGGACTCAATGGGTCTTTTGATTAGAGACATCATGCACAAATCACTAAATAACCCACAATGTTTAAGGACCGCACAGAAAATCAACAAACCCGATGAGATCATGAGGGCATTTGTTCCATACATGCGTAACATTTATCTTGATCTGCATGGCACACAAGTGCTGTATATTTTCAAGTTACGGTCACATTTATTGATTTTATGGCATGAACAACATACAGTATGTAGACTGTTTGAAGAATGACAGAATAAGCAAAGGCCATATCCAGCAGAGATGTGCAAAACTGAGCTACTCACATTTTATCACTCATAGGATTCTCTTTCAGAGCTCAAGGGATTTGAGTTTACAGTTAAGTTTCATTTAAGTTTCAATTTTGTTTCAAATGTTAGTTTTTTCCCCTGTAAAATTCACTTAATGGGTGGGGGGGGGGGGGGGTGACTAGACACACATGAGACGATAGTTGACATACAGAAAGTTTATAAAGCTTAAATCATTTGCTCTTGGAAGAACTTGATGATAAATATTTGAGCTCATATTTAAATAACTTGCGTTGCAGCAAAAAAAAAGTTACATTTTCTCAACGTTTGGTCATATGAATGAACTTCACTTTTGCAAACCCTTGTATATTCTTGCATACCCAAATCTAGCGGGTAGGTACCCTTAAATGAATATTCAGGGTTCAATACAAGTTAGCTTAATTGACAGCATTTTTGGCATAATATTGATTACCACAAAAATTTATTTCGACATGTCTCATCAGTGAGGTTCTTACAATGGAAGTGAATGGGGCCAATCCGTAAACATTAAAACACTCACTGTTTCAAAAGTATAGCCACAAGACGTACACAGTATGCATGCTAACATGATTTTATTGTGATAAAATCACTAACTAACCTTTGTTGCCATGATGACGTAACACTGTAAACAGGGCCGTTTCAAAACACGAAATGCAAAACAATAACAATAAATTACTTGGAGCTCACTTTATAATGACAAAAATCCTTTGAGTGTGTGCATGCAATTCACATCTAGCTTCAACTCTTTCCATACAATTACATTCTCCCTTCCCTCTTGGGCCACAAGGGGGCTCCCTATAACTGTATAATTGAGCCATAACAGCAACCTGAGTCTTACTCACAGCTTATACTATATAAAAATAGGGTTCGAGAGGGCCTAAGCAGCTGCTTATACAGCTTATGGCTAGAAACAGCCCTGGTTCTACACCCTAAAACCATGAAATGACTTTAAAACAATGATTTAAATTACTTTATAGCTCGTTTTAGTTTAACAAGAAATATGCACATGCTTTTAAAAACCTATAAGCTTCACATTTCTGCCTTTGAATCCTCCAAAAATGGCCCTATTTACTTCCATTGTAAGTGCCTTGCTGTTACCTGTTTTTTTGCATTTTTTTGCAAAAGATGGCATGAATCTATTTATTTTTTCTTTGTTTGTGGTAATCAACATTATGCCACAAATGCTGTCAATAAAGCTTAACTTAAATTGAACCTGGGATATTCTTTAAGGAAAAGTCTCTTTCCTCTATACAATATTTAAATTCCTTCCATACTAAATAAAAAAAGAAAAAAGAAAAACATCTTATGTAATTTAGATTACATTTTTTTATTTTTCGTTCCTATCATAGTGTACTTGATGAATCCAGCATGAAGCATGTGTAAATCATATTCCACTTTCCTAGTTTATTGTCACCACAAACTGGTCAGTTTGCCAAATGGACAGCAGTTGTGCTTTTTTCTGTACTTGTATATTTGTCAGCAGTGTGTGCTGTTTTATTTATCCTGAGCTGGAGTCCCTGTACATGTAATGGATGGTCTGAATTAAACACAGCACAATTTTAACCATTAAATAAAATAGCTCCTCTACATATCATAGAGTTTGCCTACACCTATCATAGTCCACCATTAACTACACTTCCCCGTCTGTCGCTCACTTTGACATTGTGTCGAAGAAGCGACACTAGGGGACTCTCTTGAGCGCCGAATATACCTCTGATCTATGAAAAAAGGCCAATGAGAAGTTGGCAGACAGTATTTGCATACCCCACCCTCGGACATACGGGTATAAAAGCGGGGAAATACGTCAAATTCATTCGGTATGTCAAAAATAATTGTCCCCTTGGTGCCCCTAGCACGGAGCTTGGATGCATGGCTTTCACTTCCCAACCCTTCACGCTGGCTGGCCCGGACCATCCGACTCGGTTACGCAATTCAGTTTGCCAGGCCCCCGCCCCCCTTCTCTGGCGTCTGCTTTACCGCAGTACACGGCGAGCATGCCAAATCCGTGCGCGTGGAAATCGCTACTCTTTTACTCAAAGACACGATAGAGCCTGTCCCTCCAACCGAGATGAAGAAGGGTTTCTACAGCCCTTAATTCATCGTACCCAAGAAAGGCGGCGGCTTACGACCGATCTTGGACTTGCAAGTTTTCAACCGGGCTCTGCACAAACTCCCGTTCAAAATGCTCACGCAAAAACACATCTTATCTTGCGCCCGGCATCTAGATTGGTTTGCAGCGGTAGACCTGAAGGACGCGTACTTCCACATCTCAATTCTGCCTCGACACCGACCCTTCCTACGGTTCGCGTTCGACGGCGAGGCGTATGAATATAAAGTCCTCCCCTTCGGCATGTCTCTGTCCCCTCGCGTCTTCACGAAAGTCGCAGAGGCAGCCCTTGCCCCACTCCGAGAAGCTGGCATCCGCATACTCAATTACCTTGACGACTGGCTCATTCTAGCCCACTCCCGAGAGTTACTATGCGCTCACAGAGACCAGGTGCACAGGCACCTCAGCCGTCTGGGGCTTCAGGTCAACTGGGAAAAGAGCAAGCTCGCCCCAGTTCAGAGCATCTCTTTTGTCGGCATGGAGTTAGACTCAGTCTCAATGTCAGCACGTCTCACCAACGAACGTGCGCAGTGAATCTCATCCACCCCAACATAGCAGCATTGACTCAACCAATGGTATGAAGTTGGGGTGCACATTCTCGAGTTGATTAGCAGGCAATGTCTGCATCTACAGAAAATGGTGATTGGCTCTTTCACCTGTAAGGCAGCACTTCCTTTTCTACTGCCGTCAAATTGGTTGCTCCAATTTCTCCTATTGACTTTAATTAAAGTGTTTCATCTTGGGATAAACAGTCTATTACACATTTCTCCTTTAAACCTGATTTTAGGGGGCTAGCTTTAAAACAGCATATCTATAACTACATTTATCTATGTCAGCAAGATTGTTATGCCAACATCCGCTAGTGCCCTTTGTGGCATCGCTAAGAATGCAACACATACTTGCATTGCATTAGGAATTGCGCTCTAACACATTTCAGAATGCAATGATCCATGAAATCGAACAAGTATAACTAAAAGTGTTGGCATTCATGTACACAGAGTACGTTTATGACCTAAGGGTTTTTGCCTATAGTTTGTAGGCATCTTTGAGAGCACAAAAATGCTGAGTGAATTTAAAGCTGTAGGATGTAATTCCTGTGACACTAGCGCCACCAAACGGGATTGCAAAAAGAAACTTTGTTTTCAAACCAGCTTTCTGAATATACCCCCGTCTGCCATTGGTCAAACAAAGCAATATTCCTGCCCCCAACTCATGCCATTGGTTAAGTTGTTGGGGCGGGTCTAAGCGGGTTGCTCTGAACAAATGCCACAGAAAGACAGTTCTGGCTTAGTAATAGTTATGTTTGCATATTAAGCTTGGATAGGAGAAAGTATTTTAACACAGAAAAAGTCAGTTTTAAGCAATTTTAAGTTATATGCAACTCGAAACATTTGTGTTCACGTTATGTTGAATATGTTACAGGCTTTAGATTTTTTTGTCAAAATTGTTTTTCTTTGAAATCGAGCTTGTTAGCTAGAAGCATTTGCGTTCACGTACTTATGTAGAATGTGTTTCTGGCCTTAAAGTTTTTGCCACAGTTGTATTCTTCGAAACGCAACAACGGGTGAAATGTAACTTGTGTAACTTGAAACATTTGCATTCATGTACTTACATAAAATATGTTTCTGGCCTTAACGCTTTTGCCGTGGTTGTATTCTTCGGAATGCAAGAACGAGGGAGAAATGTGGCAGGGTGGAGGGTGGGGCCGGGTCATGATTCCGCACACCCGGCCCCTAATCAGGCTAATTGGCCATCGAGAGGGATAAAGGCCAACTGAAGACGGCAGTGCGACAGAGAGATTTACGGACAGCTGTCCAACACCTGTGTGTGTGTGTTTGTCTTTTTGTTTAAGTTCATAATTAAAATATTATTTATATTATCAAGCCGGTTCTCGCCTCCTCCATTCCATTAATCCTTTTACAAATATGTTTCTGGCATTAGAGTTGTTATCCCGATTGTATTCATTGGAACACAACAATGGGTGAAATTGAGCTTGCATAGCAAGAAGCATTTGCATTAACATACTGTACTTTTCACATACTGAGTTTGCGAATCTAGAAGCATTTACATACTCATGTAGTATGCTTGTGGCCTAGATGTTTTTTCAGAGGTTATGTTCTTCCAAACATGTGAAATTGAGCTTGCTGAAGCATTTGCAGTATGTTTCAGGCCTTAGAGTATTTGCATTGGTTATCATCTTCCTCTCCAGCACCCTGAACTGCAACTTCCTGTTGATTAGCAGTGTCATCCTTCACTTGTTTGTGTATATGAAACATCAGCCCCTCTGGAGAGCCCGTTGGATTCAGAATGACAATAGGAGGAAGAGCCGTTTTGGGGCCCGCTGGAGAGGGATACAATCAGGAAAGTAAACATTTCACCTAGAACTCCCACACATAGACGTGCACTCTGACAGCTGAACGCATTCAATTTAACCCTGCACAAACACTTCGCTTATTCTGAATGTATCTTCACGACTGAGGGAGTCTGAGTGTCCATGGCTCTTTTTGACAGCTGGTGCGGAGGGGAGGGGTGCGTTAAATGGCTGCCATGGTGGATCCGGTGCCTGCTGGGTGGAACCGTATTTTGGCATTTACTTGTCAGGCATATGCAAACATAGATAACACACCTGGACACAAATGGCAAAGGTTTGTTTGTCTGGAATGAATTTTGCATGGAGAGTTTGCTAAAAACTTGTTTCTCTAAATGACCTTACGGACCTTTAAAAACTTCCTTATAATTGTGTTTTTTTATTCATTTTGAATGATCCTGATCCCGAAACTAAAGGAACCTTCTGCTAATTTGGCAATGAATGGCTAAAGTGGAAAATAAATGCACAGAAACAGTCTCATTCAGTCAAAAATCCCTAAAGTCTTTCTTTACAAACCTTTTCATTGCTGTTTCTTTTTTTCAAGCAGTATATTGCAAGAATAAAAAGTTGTCATTTACCATTTAATACAATCACTCTCATTTAACATATTGCATTTAATCTTTTGTTGTTCTTAAACTTCTCGTCCATGAACGATGAAATAATTGAACAAGAACAAATAAATTGACAGCCTTTGTGATTTGTCTTTTGTAATACTGTGCAAAATTGTTTAGCTATTAAATTGACAGTATGATGAAATAAAGTGGAAAACACTTCTGCTAGAAGTCGAGATAGAAAGAATTCCTACATTTATTTCTATCTCTGGTAACTTCCAGGGGCTAATGTGTTCCCCATTACGACTTTTAAGTGCACTGGCCTCATCTCCACATTTCTTAATGAGCTCTAGCTTTGCACATCAGTTTATGTTTGGTAGCTCAACTACCATTCCTATTAGTATAATAAGGTTAATTAGTGTGCTATGCTATTGAGAAAATAAAATTTTTTGAAGTAACCTTGGAGGGTTTTTCATGTTCTTTTGTTCACCAAATGGACGTGTCACATTGACGGCTGAGAGCTGAGCTGAATTAGTCAGCGCAAAGGTATAATCATAAATCTGATTCGAAATTACTAGAGATGAAATATTTTGTCTGACAGAAAAATGAGGCAAGCATTGGTGAGCGTCTTTTCCATTTTTATTTTTATTCTGCAGAGTGGCATGTAAAAAGACATCTCCTTATGCCATTTGCAAATTATACAAAACTTTTTATTTTATATCAGTTTTTTTTCAATATAGATTATTTATGTTCAAATGAATAAAGGCAAATGCAATAAATACACCATGTAATGCTTGACGAGATATATGCATTTGAAGTTCAGATCTATTGAAATATGGTTATCGTTTTGAGAAACAGTCAGATTGTATTGTATGCATCATTAATAAGCCAGCTTTTTAATACCTGAAAGGTCATCTAAAGTTGCTGTGAATTATTTGAATCTGTATCGTTTTAATATTGTCTTGTAACTTCAAAACATATAGTATGATTGAATAACACACAGTAAATCCTTTATGTTTAGCTTTATCAGTTTGTTCACAGGGTGTTTGACCAATTGAGAGCCTATTTAATTGGCTGGTATGAGTCAAAACAAACAAGTCTTCATAGATGCTCATTTGCAAGTTGACTTGTCAAATGTATTATTATTATGCATTTATTTTTGGCTACCTGTATGTTAGCAAAAGCTGACTTTAATTTGGTTGACATAAGTTAAAAATAAATACAAATTATATATATACAAGGCATTTCCATTCACAGAACTGCCACTCACTGGATATTTCTAGTTTTTGGCACCATTCTGAGTAAAATCTAGAGACTGTTGTGTGTGAAAATCCCAGGAGATCAGCAGTTACAGAAATACTCAAACTCAGCCCATCTGGCACCAACAATCATGCCATGGTCCAAATAACTGAGATTAAATTTTTTCCCCATTCTGATGGTTGATGTGAACATTAACTGACGGTCCTGACCCATATCTGCATGATTATATGCACTGCACTGCTGCCAAACGATTGGCTGATTAGATAATTGCATGGATGATTGCTGGTTTTAGTATTTCTGTAAATGCTGATCTCCTGGGATTTTCTCTAAGATTTACACCGAATGGTGCCAAAAACAAGAAACATCCAGTGAGTGCCAGTTCTGTGGACGGACATGCCTTGTATGTATATATATATATATATATATATATATATATATATATATATATATATAGAGAGAGAGAGAGAGAGAGAGAGAGAGAGAGAGAGAGAGAGAGAGAGAATATTGATTGATTGATTGATTGATTGATTGATTGATTACGGTCTACAGACAGTTCAAGCCCCAGAAAACAATGTCATGACTGCGAACCACTGGCGCAGCTACGGGTGGGCCTGGACACAATGGATGAATAGTTACAAAATATTAACAAATAATCTTTTGTATAGATGTGTAAATATTTAAAAACATACTTACACACATTTGTAAACATGAATAATGTGTGAATTGGTAAACATTACGAATAATTTCTAAAAACATTTGTAAATATAACAATCTGCAAGAGCTCATTTAAAAAATAAAATATGAATGACATTGGTAAGCATTCAAATGTACATTAATGATGTGTTAATGATTATATAACTTTTGTCAAAATCATTTGAAGATGTTAAAAAGTGCAAGACCATACATGAATGAAAGTTTAATAACATTTGTAAGTATTTGAATTTGCATTACATAAGGATAAACATATTATAAGTTAACATATGTTAGTTTAATTAATTAATAAACATTAAAATGCACATTATCTCATATTTGAATATGCATTGACTAATGATCTATTAAGCATTATATAATGTTTGTTAATGATTTATTATGGAAAGTTATCATAAAGTGTTACGGGATATGTTTATTTTGTCAGACTGATTTCGCAGTAAAAATCGGAAACAGTAGGTTGACTTTTCTTTAGCAAAAATCGGTTTGAGCTTACAAAAATGTGAAACACTGCCCCCTGTGGCCATAGCGGTAAGTGATGTAGGATGTTTGGGCACATGTAAGCTACATTTTCCAAATTAAATGTCCACGTCGGGGCGCCAAAAGTGAGTTAAGCATGTTTTTTTGTTTTGTTTTTTTTAGCTTTACAGGATGTAATACAGTGAAGATAAATGCATATTTTATAAACTGTACCCCAAGACCCAAACCCCAAACATAACATCAGTGGATTAAAAATGCAATGTTAGAAGGAAAAATGCAACCTCTGACTTGTGCTGGTCACTGATTATGCAAATGTGTTTACTTCCTGGTTTCAATGTGGGATCCAAATCCAGGTCTCCCATGCTGCTGGCGTGACGTGCTTCCGGTCGCACCACAAGGGAAGGTAAACATGCTGGAGCCGATGCAAACATTTCTGATAGGAGTGAGCAGGTGTAATGTGGCTGATCCTAGGGTATTGAAACATACCGAAACAACATGCTGAACTTCCTGTGTTATCATGTTGCTTTGGTTCTGCCAAGAACTATTGAAGAACCTTTATTTTGAAGTGTTTTTGATTTCATTTTTACTTTAAAAAAATGATTATTGACGTTATTATGACTCTATCTCCATTATGTACATTTCCTTCCTGTTTTCCTCCAACATGTTCTCCATGAATTCCTCTTGTTGTCGCCAACCACCCGTGAAGATGTGAAGACTCATTTGCATTTGTTTTCCATGCATCATCGTAGTGTGGCCAGAGCTCATTGGCACAACAGCGATTGGCCTTCTGTTTGCATGGACGCACAAACAACAGACGCACAACACAAACAATCTATTCCTCAGAGGCATGAGCCTGCTGTCGTCTTATTGTCCTTGATCATCTATATCCTCAATTGCCATGGTCGGCTTCCCTCTTGCCTGTTGCAGAGTGACAGAATCGCCGTGATTGGTGCTGCCCTGCTGTATCGTCAAGGGCCAACAGCAGTGCATTAGAGCTATGAGCTTGAGTGTCCATTATCTCTAATTAGGCAGGCTGTAAAGGGCAGATTCAGACAGCCACTTTGGAAATGATGGTGTTGACCCTGGCATAGAGTGACATTAGGAGGTCACATGCTCTTTAAACTTTTGTTTATTCATTAAGTGTCTCATAAAGTGAGTGGGATGCTGTTAAAATGGCTAAGACAAAATAATTGTTTATGTAAACCAATGAAAAGTTCAATTAAGCAAAATCACTTGAAGAGAGTTCTTGTACTGAATATTTGAATTAATGTGATTTGGCAACAGGTAATAGAGCGCAACAGATTATAAAAATCCCATTCCTTTGTCTACGTAGGGGAATTTATTGCTAACGATAACTTGTAAAACATTTAAAAACAGACCTAATGTGAGCGCAGAGGTTGTTATCGATGGTATATGCTTCTGTTCATTTTGAAAAACCAAATTGTGTATAATAGCCAAATGCCTGGTGAAGAACTACACTAGCCATGATCCTGACGAGAATGATCCACCAATCAGACAATAGCGGCAATAAAAGTGCACCAAAAGAGCTCTGCATCGACCGACACTCCCATGACACACTGTGAATGATGCAGTCTCCCTACATTCTTAACCTACATACTATTTTGTATATATCAAAATATTATAAATATTTTATAGATATAATCAACAACTTATGTTACAAAAAATGTAGGGTGTTTGTGGTGCATAGCAACACAGCATTTTGGTGCATTAATATGGAATGTGCCCTTACAAGTGTGTTCATAGTAATTTTACAGCGACTGTAATTTAGATGACAGGAACTAACAGTTGTTTAAAGACATATATTTAGATGCAATAACAATGGTCAGCTCACTTTAATTCTGATTATTTCAAACAGAATATTCAATGTGAGTGGTGGGGACAATGAATCATTCATTATAAGACCAGAAATGTGCATTAAAGGTGCACTCAGTAATGTTTTTCCATATTAAAAAATTTTTACTCATAAAGCAATAAATTGTATTTTTGAAACATTTGAATAAAATCATGACCACTCACATGAGATGAGGACTCCAGTCATATTAGTAACCTTATAAAAGCTGTTTTGTTCTACATGGGGGAGGGGTGCCTCATGGGGGCTGCCATTTTAGAATCACATGACCATCTGGATCCTACTCGCTTGATCTCAGAAACCATCTAGTTATTGGACACTCTTGGATTAATTTAATCATGGCTGATTGTGAATAGTGAATATGTACAATGACATCTGTAATTGAAAATTATACATTTTGAATGATGCTGCACTAGGTGTTCCTGTATGTCCAAGATGACACAAACAAAAAGTTACTGAGTGCACCTTTACGAAAGTAATTTACATTTACATATTAATACAAGTTAGGCTCAAATGACAGCATTTATGACATAATGTCGATTACCATAACATTTTTCTGTATAAAGTTCTATACAATTTAACAACTTCGTTGTCATGACGACGTAACAACATACACCCTAAAACAACCATGAAAAAAAAAAAACTATTCTCCACTTTTCTCCCCAATTTTGGAATGCCTAATTCCCAATGCGCTCTAAATCCTCGTGGTGGTGTAGTGACTCGCCTCAATCCGGGTGGTGGAGGACGAATCTCAGTTGCCTCTGTGTCTGATATCGTCAATCCGTGCATCTTATCACGTGGCTTATTGAGCGCGTTACCGCAGAGACATAGCGTGTGTGGAGGCTCACGCTATTCTCCACGGCATCCACGCCCCACCGAGAGTGAGAACCACATTATAATGACCACAAGGAGGTTACACCATGTGACTCTACCCTCCCTAGCAACCGGGCCAATTTGGCTGATGAGCAAACCTGGCTGGAGTCACTCAGCACGCCCTGGATTCGAACTCGCAACTCCAGGGGTGGTAGTCAGTGTCTTTACTCGCTGAACTAGCCAGCCCCCATAAAAACTATTTTTAAACAACTTTACAGCTTAAATGACTTTTGCTTTAACAGAAGAATTGATGTAAATGTTTTTGATAAAATTACAATCTTCACATGTCTGCCTTTAAACAGTGGAGATGATAGTGGACTTCAGGAGAAATTCCCCCACACTCTGGACCCCACACACCCTGCCCACTCCCCCTTGAACTGTTGCCCTCTGGACGGTGCTACTGAGCACAGAGCACCAGGACATCCAGGCACAAGAACAGTTTTTACCCTCAGGCCATTTTCCTCATGAACGATTAAACTGCCTCAAGCGAAGTGCAACAATGTAAATATATATCTCATGCATATGTAAATTCACATATTTAATTAAATAACTGTACATACCTCTACCTTGCACACACATTACCACTTGCACCTGTACATACGCCATTCTGTTATATGTCCTATTGTTTTGTATGTTTATTTATACTCTTACCTTTATTTTGTGGTAATCAACAGTATGCCAAAAATGCTGTTTATTGTCCAGTAATTTTGAATACTATAACTATATCCATTGTTTTGTCATTTTAAAACTTTTCTGAACTTTTCAACTTCTTTTTGTGAATTTGTTTGCTTGAAACATGTTTGTGTGCAATTGTTCTTCCAAATGAATGTCGCTTGTTTTGATACTCTGTTATCTAATGCAATGCTATTCTGACATCTCAAGTGAGTCTCAAGTATACAAATACTTTTTAAAGTGCCACTCTAAACACTCTAAAAAGACCAGTTCTACATTAGAGCTGTGAGTAGCACATATACAACATGCAATACCATTATCTAGTTCATAAACACTGTAACCAAGCTTATTATTAATAATTGTTTTACTTTCCTTGCAAGTAATTGTCTCACGAGTCATATGCAATCTTCTATTAATGAATGCATTTAAAAGAAGCCTGATCAAATATAAGCTTCAAACTTACAGACTCTACAGAACGTTAAACCCACATTTGCGCCTCTAAGTATAAGAAGACATAACCGCCCTGTATAGGCTAACTGCAATTACAGCATATTAATATTAGATGTCATCATTTCAAAGAACCATTCAGGACTGCTTATATTCCCTACCTATCTACGGGCAAACGCTCTGAATGGAGCAGGAGGGAGGAGGGACGCATGTCGTTTAGCTCCCACCAGAAGAGGGCAATCCGATGCATCGGACTTGCAAAAGAGGGTTAAGCAATGGTGTGACTGCACCAGTTCTGAGTGGAATCACACATTCCTCAAACCTTCTTATATTTGTGACAGATGATCGAAGAAAGAATAGTAACATAAATGTGGCTCATCAGCACAATCTTCTCTGAGCTCCTTTAAGATCAGCAGATATCTGGTATACATTACTCATCCTGCGCGCAGCGTACCATCTATACAGGACATAAAACGAGAGATTTTGGACATGCCTTGCTTGGCTTTCTTTATAACTGCTCACCTCAGCGAATGTCGGATGGCGCGCTTTTGCGCAAACCTCTCCAAACTTTCCGTTTCCAAGAGGAGGCTGTTCTGATGTAAAGGATATACTCGCGCACAACTGTATATGGTCTGGAAATGTTCTTTATGTTTGGTCATTCTCGTTAAGAATATCTAAATGATTGATTTTGCATGCTTGGAAAAGCTCGTAGGATTTCACCGGCGTTCCCTTGGACATGTTGCCTAATAGCGCAACTGCGGAATTGAAATAGCGCTCCTGTTGCCGGAGTTTTCTCGAGCTCGCCAGCATCTCGCGCACCGCAGCTTTTGAGCAGGTGCTCCTTTCTGCGCTTGTTTGAAGCCGGTACCATGCCGGATCGGGAATCAAACACCGAAAGGCTGTAAAGACCTTCTGGAATCCGACAATTACGCAGAGATGGGTAGGTTTCAATTGTTTTTGCTTTGGCTCTATACTCTGCTTTGACTCCCTGTGGTCTATTTGATCTTTAGCGACAGTTAACAGTCCGGTGACGATACATGATGCATAGCCTACCAGAGATCACAAAACCCTAATACATGCGATATTTTCTTAAAAAAACTGTAGCATTGCAGGCGTGAATTGTCTTATAAGGAAGTGATACATGAGTTTAAGGTAAGTAAATGCGTCTCTGAAGATGTCCTTGGTAGTCGCGCGACAAAAAGCATACCTGTGCAGACCCCATACAAACACTGAATTCACGTGAAAATATTGCATTGCATGGATGTTGTACATGCATTGTAAGATCAACAGGCTGCCTCTGTATATGTGACGCTTTGCTGCCCTGATAGGACTCGATGATGCTTATAAAATCGTGTGAGCATAACTCGCATCTATACTGTGCAATGCCTCATTTGTCATAATGCATAACATATTGGACCGTTAAAGCAATGTTTAATATACTGTACTTAATGTCCGCTGAGTGAAACACTAATAATAACTACAAAATGCATTATATGGTGGACATGCAAAACGTTGAGATACGCGTTAGGATTGCTGTGTCAGTTCTTGCATCCTTGCAAGAAAAAAAAAAAAGAAAAAAGAAAAAAGTAAGAAAGAAAGAAAGAAAAAAAATACTCTGTAGACTTTTGATTAATGCTTTGGGGCAGATCTTGCGATAGTGCAAAACTGTGATTTACTCTTTGAAAACATTGGTTTTGTGCAGTCATTCGTTTTGCTTGGAGTATAGAGGTCTTGATTCTGTTTGACCTGTTTGCTGCCCCCTTTCTCAGTTGTAAATGTAACAAAATAGAAACTTTCATCCCATGGGATGCCTCTAAAATCATTCTGTAATGCTTGAGAGCACATACTGTGCAGTAGACCCCTTCATACATAATAATAATCAGATCAGAAATAATACCCCGCCTCCACCACATATTAGTGACCGCCCTGCATACCTTATTGTGTAAAGTAATTCATAAGAAAATAGTATGACTTTAAGACATGGTTTGCTCCAAAATGGACATTTTGGCATTATTTACTCATCTTAATGATGTTCCAAACCTATATGCCTTTATGTCTTGCATAGACGGAGGTAGAGTGTCCACTCTTTTTTCATACAGTGAAAGTGGTGGTGATCACAGCTGTCTCTGGTCACCATTCACTTGAACTGAAGGAAAAAGATGAGCTTGGACATTCTGACTAACATTTCCATTTGCATCACACAAGAATGAAATATGGGTTTGGAACTGTTCTTTTTTTGTGAAGCTGTAAATGTAAGTGAACAAGACTGAAACCATTTTTTTATGATTATTATATTATATATTTATTTTAAGAAAATTGGAATTATCATTATAAAGGCTTGATGTCTTGGATGTTTGCTGAGCACATAATGTAGGTATGTGTGCTGTTATCTCGACTCATTATTTTGAGATTTCAGAACTACCTTTGGTGATATTATCCGGCATTTTAACATTAGACAATTTAAAGTAAAGATTGATAAAGACATCACATGGAAATGTCTGGGTGAATCTCTCAAAGAACATGTTCAGATCATATTTTGACATATTTGAAATTGAAGCCTACATATATTTAGACCATTTAAGATTTTATTTTTTTCTCCATTTTGACATTAATTTCATGATTTAGCACCCATCCAAACTCCAATACTGTAATGCAAAAAGTCTTTTTTCTAGAGAAAATTAAATATATCTTATGGCATTAAAGCACATCGTTCCCCGATATTCTTAGTAATGCAATGCAAAAACATAAAATAATATAAACATCTAATTTTAATTAATTAAATACTGTAAAACAGAAAGTAAATTACTATAATATGGCTATGCAAATTGTCCTTTCTGTATATAATGCTTTTTGTTTATTTAAATCAGGATTTATTATTTGTAATATAAGCTTCTGCCAATAAAAATAAATATAAATAAATATTTTATTTCATTTCAATTACTGTAATACAGTAATGCAGAATTTTGATAACTGTAATACAGTAATGAAAATATTTCTGTCTGAAAACAATGATTAAAAATATCATATATTCTTAGTAATGGAATAAATAGTTTATTTTAGTCTATTTATATATTCATTTATTTTCTTGGGTGGCATTCTGCAGTGTGAAACTGAAGGATGAAACTAAAGAACTGAATTTGTGTCATAATATTTACCAAAATGTAGCTCTCATGCCACCTACATGTTATTTTGCAGTATCTGTCACTCAGTAATCTTAATATTATTGTCCCATGCTGTCATGCTAAAACAACACTGTACAGAAATCCAAGATTATAATAGGACAGCATGAAGAACAAGTACTTACTGTCATATTCCCTTTAAGTACCTTACCGCAATATTATAATGCTACAGAACAGATAAGAATCGAAGCTAATTCCCAGACTCCCCCCCCCCCAATCTCTATCTACCTGTCTCGAAAAACACAGCATATGAATAGACATCTAGACATATAAAGTTTCCCTTATTAAATGGCTAACAGCTTTATCATGTAATAGCGTGAAGAGGATGTCAAAACAGATAACAAGAGAGAGAGAGACCGTCACGTAGTCTCATTGTCTCATCGACTGTCTCATTGACCTGTCACGCATTGAGAAATGCACACAGTAGCCAAACGCGTGTCTGAGATTTGATTGTCTTAACTGTGAAAACGGATTCTCGTGATATGACCCATGCTGTCAGGGGAAATTAAAATGTGGTTTATGGAAATATTTAGTTTGAAAGGAATAAAGAAAAAGTTCAGATGTGAAATCTCTTTTATGACTGTTGGATTTGGGCTCTGATTTGAATGTGATGGGATTGCCGAAGAGTTGTTAAATTTTCTGTCAGTTCATCTATGTTTGAGATTAGCACTGTTGGTTTTGGATTATGCTTTTCCTGCTCACACAGACACAAATCATAGATGGGATTATCATTCAGAAGTTGTCTTACCATTGCCGTGATATTTTCAGACCCTAAGAATAGGAATGGGAGCAATTCCAAAAAATTTCAAATAAATAAATGGATTCTTTGATTCCAAGGCATATGCATTGACATACAGTATCTTCTACTGGAACAGGAAGTGTAGGTGGGGCATATTGAAGGGCTCATCGCTTTTTTTAAATGGCCAAAAGGCTTTGGTTTGATTCGCACTCACGAACTGTAATTTACTAATTGCTAGTCAGTTGCAGGTGGTATTAGGGGGTGGGACGTTATCATTCTAGAGAGCATTTGATTGGACAAAAATCTATATAGTGCAAGTTGAGTGACAGATATATTTTGTCAATTTCTCCCGAAGAGAAATTATTTTACAAGTATTTTAAATGTGTATATCTGCTAAAAGTGACATTTGCACTGTTTAGAAGTAGGATACACTAACTTGACCTCATAATTAACACACAAACTCTTAAACTCAAACTTTAATTTAGATTTTACGAGTTCTTTAAATGAAGGAAATTGCAGGAAAAAATATACTTAAAATGTAAAAAAAAAAAAAAAAAAAAAAAAAGAAATTAAATTAGTTACTTCTGAGACCATTTTTGACAGTAAGAATGGAAAGCTTGATGAGAAATGCTTCATATTGAAACTCTGACTTTTTTGATCTCTTGGCACATCTGAGGACAGTTTGAGATCTTCTAAATCTCTAGAGAGACACATGTGAGATTACTGAGGTCTTTTTCTCAGGAGAACAGTTTCTGAAGAAGGACACTTCAGCAAAAGTCTCAGTTTGCTCTCTATTTCATCTCATTGCTGTCTTGGAGAATCAAGTGGAATCAAATTTGTCTTTCCCATGGGCATCTAGCACACCATTAGTCAGATTGCTTCTACCAAGGGAAAAGCTTTGCAGAAACTGTGGATCTGGTATCAGAATGTGTTTGGTGGTGAGCTGATGAATGAGTTTTAGGATCAAAGGCTGGTTTGCATGAGCTATTTAACTGCATCTTGGCTTCCGTTTCTTTAGCATGATGAATTGAAAGGAGGAGGTTGGGGAAAGGTAAGATGCAGTTGTGTTTTCATTCATATACATGGAGAAAGTTGTGAGTCATTGGTGACCCTAGCCATTACACCATGCTCATGTATCCTTGCATACCTTTTGAGTAACTTGGCATGATCTTGCCCAAGGTGTTCTGTGTAGCTGTTAACTTTGCAGAGATGAAATTGTTTAACCCGCCCCTCTTTTTCTAATTAGGCTGTCCTGGCCCTCCCAAGTGAAATGCTGAACAAATTTAAAGGCTGGAATATTTTACACTGGCCTAAATGAAGATAAAACAGAGTCCTGTAGAATAATATATATTTACTTTATGCAGAATCTATGTATCTCCATTCAGAACAACCACGGAATGTGTCAGGTTTCCTAATAAGGTGACATTTTGTACACTGTAAAATGATTTCTTAGCCAGCAAGTTTTTGGTGACTTTAATTAGTGGTAGCTAAGGCTAGCATCCCTATTACTATAGCTCATGTCTACTCATACATGAATATGTTATATGTCCATACAGTATAAAAAAAACGTTGTAGTATTTTTAAATATATGTTGCATATACCATGATCAGACACAACAGTAAAAGCACCTGCCTAATATTGTGTAGGTCCCCCTCGTGCCGCCAAAACAGCTTCAACCCGCTCCTCAGAGTAGCATTCAGAGATGATATTCTTCTCATCACAATTGTACAGAGTGGTTATCTGAGTTACCATAGACTTTGTCAGTTCAAACCAGTCTGGCCATTCTCTGTTGATCTCTCTCAACAACAAGACATTTCCATCCACAGAACTGCCGCTCACTGGATGTTGTTTTGTTTTTGGCACCATTCGGAGTAAATTCTAGAGACTGTTGTGTGTGAAAATCCCAGGAGATCAGCAGTTACAGACATACTCAAACCAGCCCTGTATGTACAAGTACTGTATGTGACTTAATATCAGCCAAAACAGCATACACTATGAACATAAATTTCATATGTGTTTTGCATATATTGCCATGCATCAGATTTTTTATGGTTTATGGTATGCATGATGCTTATTCTCAAACCAGAAATTAAATAATTAAGTTAATATGCGTTATTAATAAAAATTGTATATCCTTTCTTATATGCTAAAATGAGAGCTTTCCTGACCCATGACTTATAAAAAAAAATATATCACTTATACATTAAAAACATTTATTTTAGTTTTTTCGATTATTTGTTTTCTTTATCTTATTTATGTATATATTTTGGATGGTTTATACATATTTTTTCTTTGTTTATTATTTTCCTTTGCTTTTACTTGTCTTTGTGATTGTATTCATACAGCTTGTTGAACATTTATATAGAATAAACCACAATTTTTCCACTTTTTGTGAACTTTTCAGACGGTCCCTTACCACACTCTCTTTTTCCAATTTATATAAATGTTAAATTGGCAATATGGAACGATTTCACCCTGACACCATCTGAGCCGCTGAAATACGAGACAAATCATGTCCCATATTGATTCAATACGGGATGCATCATTTTATCTTTAAATACGGGACGATCCAGTATTTTACAGGACGTGAGGCAACCTTAAACACTATACACACTTCCTTTGGATTTGTAAGCAGAAGTAACAAGGATTTTTATTAAAGATAGACTTTTCAAAGAGTTTGACGACATATATATGCTTTATTTTTTCTGGGTGAATATTTCAAACTTATTTTCTCTCATAATTTAGGCTACATTTTGTATTTATATTACTGTACTTTGTATAAGTGAACTAGGAAGCTAGTCAACAATGCTGCAGTGGTGTTTATCTTGTCACTACACTACCTATCCTGAATTGCCGTTAGCGACATCCTCAAGATTACTGATCATTTCAATTGCAGTCAAATCAAAAGCTTATACAGGGTAACAGATTATTTAAGAGGTTGAGTATTATTATTTTCTTGTTTTATTTAGTAGTTAGCTATCTTGTTGAATGAGTAAATCCTTAGTTTTATTTTAATGTTGTACATTTTATGCTAACTGTTATTTTAAATTGCTTAGTATTGTTGACATGAATTAACTGGATTGTATACATGGCTAATAACCTTTCAACTATAGCACCATTAAGTACAATTTCAAATACAGTAGCTGAGGGATTTATAGTAAAATTTAGCATCTCTCTCCTCCTAATTTTTCCTCCTCTGTTTGTTCATTTTGGAGCAAAAGAAAATCATTGAATAGCATATGCTATAATCCCCCACTTTACTGTTAGCTGCATTTTTTCCCTTGCTATAATTTACTTTTGCGTTCCAAACCCAGATATATGAAAAGGGTCCATAGGCCTTAAACTAACCATGAACCTCTGCTACTTTACGCTCTAACACATCTACCTCAGACTCTTCAAAAAGACATTAGGGACTGTGTTTGTCTCATTATTTTAAATAAATTCAAAGGCAATTTGCAAAGCCATACTGAACCGATTGTCCTGTAGATAACGGATTGTTTGTCCAGCCTACACTTGGTCGCCGAGTCTATTAGATTAGCCTGTTTTATTCAATTGACCTACACAAATGCTCAGATTAGATGTGGAGGCAAGTAAACATGGCTAGCCTGGATGATTTAAGCACATTGTTGCTCAGCGCTCCACTCATCATTGTAGACTTCTACAGTTGCTTTTATACTTACAATCATGATTTTGCATGATTTTGTTTAGTAATTTGTTTTATAACTGAGCCAATGTGTAATAGTTAGTGAACCAACCATAAAGTAGTGTGGTAAGTTTTATTAACTCCTTTCTTGGAATAAAGTTACTTTTGCGTATAAAGCTATATTTGTTGCTTCAAGGTAAAAGTATATTTGTTTCATTTTTAAGTACATAAACTTATTAAGCACTGAAAACGAACTGACATTGGCATTTTTGAAGAATGTCAAATACCGTTTAGCCGAACAATTTGCATAGAAATAATGTTAATGTAAAATGAAGAGGAGGAACATTTCAATTCTTACTCACAGCAACATGAAGGAAGTTCTTCCCTCTTACATGCAATATTTTATCCAGTAATCATTGGCTATGTAATTTGATAGCCTATTTCATACAAACATTATAGCAGGACAAATTAATTTACTAATCCCTAAAAAAATGCTTGTAAGTTTTTGACTGGTAAAATAACCAAATAGGATCAGCTTTGACCGAACTTTTGCTTATCTCTTCTTTCTCCTTGTGTTTGACGCAGGATTCCTGGTGAGATCCCGTTGGCTTATGATCCCCCTGCTCATGCAGGCCTGGCTCCTGGCTTCCCAAGGCAGAGTCCGAGAGAAACCGTGTCCCCGAAGTTGCAGATGTGATGGCAAAATAGTGTATTGCGAGTCCAATGCCTTTCGTGACGTGCCAAAAAATGTGTCCATAGGATGCCAGGGCCTCTCTCTGCGTTACAACAGCTTGGTGAACCTTAGGGCTGGTCAGTTTGCCAACCTCGGTCAGCTGGTTTGGCTATACCTTGACCACAACTACATCAATGCAGTGGACAAGCAAGCCTTTCAGGGTGTTCGAAGACTAAAGGAGTTGATCCTGAGTTCCAACAAGATCACACATTTGGAAAATAGCTCCTTTCATTCAATCCCCAATTTACGCAATCTGGACCTTTCCTACAACAAATTGCAAGTCTTGCAGCCTAATCAGTTCCAAGGATTGCGCAAACTGTTGAGTCTCCACATCAGATCAAATTCCCTCAAGACAGTTCCCATGCGAGTGTTTCAGGATTGTCGAAATCTAGAGTTCCTCGATTTGGGCTACAATCGACTGAGGAGTCTTACCCGTAATGCTTTTGCAGGACTTCTCAAACTGACCGAGTTACACTTGGAACACAACCAATTCTCAAAGATCAATTTCTCTCATTTCCCAAGGCTGAACAACCTCCGGGCTCTGTATCTGCAATGGAATCGTATAAAGTCAATAACCCAGGGGATAACATGGACCTGGACCTCTTTGCAAAAGTTGGATCTCTCTGGGAATGACCTGCAGTTGTTGGATCCGAGCATCTTCCAGTGTCTCCCGAATTTGCAGACTCTTAATCTGGACTCCAATAAGCTTACTAATGTGTCTCAAGAGGCCATAGCTGCTTGGATCTCTCTTACTACAATCAGTCTTGCAGGAAATATTTGGGAATGTAGCCCCAGCCTTTGTCCCCTTGTTGCCTGGTTGAGAAACTTTAAGGGGAACAAGGAGACCACTATGATTTGTGCTGGGCCAAAGGAAGTTCAAGGTGAGAAAGTAATTGAGGCCATTGAAACATATGGCATCTGTAAGGTAACCCCGACCCCTTACATGCTAATGTCCTCGACTGTAAATTCTCCACCCAAGTCTGGACGTTTGCCCCTGCCCACTATGTTTCGGGTGAATGAGAAAATAATCCGCCACAATCCAGTTGCTCCTACCCCAACAGTAGCGTCCCCACCTGTCCCAGAGCAAGACTTTGAGCATGTTTCTTTCCACAAGATAATAGCTGGCAGCGTCGCCCTCTTCTTATCCGTGGCCATGATCTTGCTAGTGATCTATGTTTCCTGGAAGCGTTATCCCAGCAGCATGAAGCAGCTACAGCAGCATTCCATGGTGAGAAAACGCCGGAAAAAGGCCCGGGAGACAGAGAGAACCCTCAGTTCCCCGCTTCAGGAATATTATGTGGACTACAAACCCACAAACTCTGAGACCATGGACGTACTTGTCAATGGGACAGGACCCTGTACCTACACCATCTCCGGCTCCCGAGAATGTGAGGTATGATCCGTCGCCCCTCCTAAAATCCATTACTACTACGGGGAGCAAGAGGTAAATGTCTTGTCGATGTGAGGCAAAACAAAATGTGCTGTCTCCCCCCTTTTCTTCCGCTAGCTTTTCCCCTCTAATGGGTAGGAAACATGGGTCAGTGCATGGCAACTTGAGTCTTGAAGTTTTCAGGCATTTTAATCAAAGTTTAGTTTACTTCTTTTACCTCAGGTAGAGTAAGATAATAATACAAAATAATTATTGAGCTGAAAACAGCTAGTTATACATCAAACAAAAGTTCTTGTTTTGGGATTTCTTAGCTCTCTGCTTGCCTAAAGCAAATCATTGAGCGTTACTTGCTTAAAACAACATCGACTGGCCAAAAGTAAGCGTGTTCTTTCAAATACTGGATCCAAGTCTCCGTGCATTGGTCTTTTCCTATCCTCTGTGTTTTTGCATCAATTTCAACGTGTTACACTCCAGGCAATTGGCTTCTAGGTCGAATTAATTGTGGTGGCTTTCCTATGTAGTGGAAAGAGACAGAAAAAAAGACATTGATGAAATGTGAGAGCTAATATATCATTGTGGTTCCAAGATAAATATTTGCCTCATTCTGGATTCAAGGTAACAGTGGCCGGATTATCCAAAGGTCTGTGAGATTTCCCTTAATCATGCCCGTTGTCAGACAAGTTCAGGACACCCGTTCAGGACATAATTAAATATATACATCGCTGATCCTTGTATATATTCTCTCACCACATGGCAACATCCGATGTACAGAAAGGATCTGAGAATTTCGTCTCGCAATGACATTTCATAATTAATGCGTTGTCATGTTATCCCCATGAAATTTGATAAGACACAGACCTATCTTATTTAACCTATCTCCGATCTAGATACAGTGGAGCTTGAGAAAGTACACATAATGCCTTTTGCCATGAAAAAAGCTTCTCTTTGGAGTCAAAGTACTCATAGAATACAAATTACATTTTCATTCAAGCAGCAGAACAGTAAAAGCAAAGGCAATCTTCATGGTAGAAATATATTCAGTGTTTACAGGTCTAATTATCCATGGCTTTCACTAAAGGTCATCTTGAGTACTGTCTCCATTTTGAATTCTATCATGTTAACATTGTTGGAAATGTAAGGACAAGGTTACATCTGCAGGCATTCACACTCATGGTACAGCCATCATTTGTTTTGTTGATTCCGTTTATTCTTGGTAAATCCACTTGGCAGTTATGCTTCCATTTAAAGTAATGATCCAGCTGAAAGAGGTTTGAAAACATTAAACAGCTATGTTTACAACTTTAAACAACTTTAAGTTGTCTCGGATTCGGAATGACAAAAGAAATTCTGTTAGACACACAGACACGCACTTGAAGAAACACACTTAATTATATTTTTAAGAACAGGAAAGCAGTCTATGCGCATTTCTGACACTCTGTTTTTTCGGAGGCGTGCGGTCTTGGATAAGTAAAGGGTTCTCACTCTTTCTTTGTTTCAGTCTTCTGAAACTTTTTTGCAAGAATAGTATGAGAATGATGAAATGACCTCAGGCCATCCTGAGTTCAGTTCGCTTTATTTCCACAGAGCAGTTTCTTGTGCGTACAACTCTGCAGGGTCACTTTATCTATATATAGCCTATACATCCGTGATTAAATCATAAAATAATACAAAAACACATTCACCTCAAACCATGATTCATATTTCAGTTGATGATGTAATTGGATATTGTGATTTTTTATTTTTTTTTTCACGAAGAATATCTTGAACATATTTCAGCCCTAGGAGGGAACAAAACAAATGTGTTCACTCATATTCAAAGTCATTACCCTTCCGAAGCAGCTAAACTGGGTTCTTGGATGAAAGGGAATAGAAAACCAACATTAAACCTGCAACAACCCACAATAAGTGATGTATTTGCCCGACCGGTGGCCCATGATGGAGAGACTGCACGGATGAAGTAGGTTCGTTGGCAAAGAGATGTATTAAAATTTAGTTTTAATTAAAATAAAAAATAAAGTTCAGAGTTTGAAATCAAGCTGCCTTATGTTTTTGTGTAGGCTAAACAGAAATTACCCCATAGTACCATTTAGCATCCAACCAGCGGTAATACTGGCGTTAGTCGGTTTGAACTTGAGTAGTCATAGTCAACTTTTTTCAGATGTTTCTCCTAAAATTCCTTATGAGAAATTACAATAGTTTGGGACTTCGAATAATTTCTACTTTGATGACAAATGTTTAATATTGAAATCTTTGACTTTTGATGGCAGATGTTGGTATCTTGGCAAATCTGACCACAGATTGAAGCATGGAAGCATCTTTTCTGAACATATTAGACAGGGCTGGACTGGGAAGAGAAATTGGCCCGGGATTTTACATGGCTACTGGCCCAAAAGGGGGCCTTTTCTGCATATCGTGACGCCGTTTTGTGGTTCGTTCTGCTTAATGGTGGCTCATTTTTGCTTATTGCAGCTCATTTGTCAGGTTTCGCTGCCGACCCACCGACCTGCTCGGTTCTCCCGATGGTCAGTCCGCCCCTGATTGGCCCCAAAGTGCATCAGCCCACTGGGAAAATGCCTGGTATGCCAGATTACCAGTCCAGCCCTGAATGTAGAGGAGACACAAGTGAGAAAAACTGAGAAATGTCTGAGAAGCATGGGACAAAAAGCCTCTATTTTATCTCATTTCTGTCTTTGAGAATTATATATTAATTAGATATTAATTAGATATTTTTTGTGTTTCTTATGGGATGTCATGTGACACAAGGTCACTGAGATAATTGTTGAGGTGAATTAATAAAATTAACAAATAAATTAACAAATAAATGGAATTTACAAGTGTTTAATTAAGCATCTTAGAACTATTTGTTCTGAAATGCTATGCTGATTGTCTTTGCTTTTACACCAATAATAGTAGATATTTCACATTAGTGATTTAATCTGAAATGAAAACGAGACAGGTGGCGGTTCACTCTGTAGCTGTACTTCTCGTGCTTGTCTTTTGTCCGTGTTGGTTCGTTTGCTTTATGGTGCTTTTGTTGTTAGCATCCATCATGTGTCCTCTCCCTTTTTGTTGCCCCCGATGATGTGTTTTTCTGCCTTTTGAAGATTGTGAAAACTATTTTTTCCTTAAATGAAAACTGGAGAACTGAGGTCTGCATTTTACTCTGTGTATTTACAGAACACAAAGTAAAATTTAACAGTCATGTTTGATGATTTGTGTAAGAGTGAAAGTGTGACCTTGCCACTGTTATTCCCAATTGCTATGTAACAGGAAAGGAAAGCATATAATTTGATTGTGCGGTATTATATCATCCATACAATGATGGATCACATACAAATAACTAATCATGATTGTGTTTTTCCAGTCTGAAAATATTTATACATTTAGATGTTATCCTGCGGTACCATTTGTTTCTCATTTGTTATCATTAATTATTATTTTCATTTAAATCTATTTGTCAATTAGGGTTTTTTTTCAATTACTGATAGTTCAGGAAAGTTCACCCCAAAATGTACATTTTGTAATTTTGTTACAAAATGTACAAAAAAACAAAATGTACAAAATATATATATATATATATATATATATATATATATATATATAAAATTACATTACTAATTATTTGGTATTGATATTTACAGATTTTATTATAATAAAAAAAATCATTATTCAATCAATCTTTTTACCATAATGTGACTTTTGCGCTAATCATCATTGAAAACGATGTAAATAGTAAAAGTTAAATGTCCGAACACATTATGGAAATGTGGATTGGGGAGTAAAATGTGCTGAAGAGTCCTTAAAAAACAAACCAAAAAAAAAAAAAAACACAACATATTTTTTTATTGACTTGTGGTTAAATATGACCAGGACATTTCCTTTTTGTGAGAATACTGATTCCTATGGATTTTCTTTTCTTTTTTTTTTTTTTTTTTTTTTTTCATGCAAAGACAGTTTGTAGTGACCACATCCGTCAGGTTCAAAAATGCAAAAAACAAAAACCCACCATAAAACCAAAAAACATGTGTTTAATAACCCAACATGATCATTCATTCTATAAAAAGAGCTCCATAAAAAAATCTTCAAAAGGTTCTACTTTTGTGTTCCATGTAAAAATAACAGCTTTAAATCTGTTAATAATGATGGATTATGAATTTTTGAGTGCACTATTACCTTAAAAATGTACCCAACACTGAATATTTGTGTGCTGTATAATGGTTATATACTGAAAATACTACAGATTTCCTTTAAGTTTTATAGTCTCTCTTACCATCCTTCTTTTTGTTTAATCGCACAGTTGCTCTCCTAGCGAGTCCCTGACATCTTTTTGTTGACAAGGCAGAACCGCAGGAAGTCCAGGCAGTGTGCCATTACTGAAGCCCCTTGATGTTGTGAGCTGTCAGGCTGGCCATATTTACAGCAGGAAGAACCTTGATTCTATCTCAGAAAATTGGAAGTGTCAAATAGGGAGATCAGAGACATAAAGCTATGGCTGTCAGAAAGCAATTTTATTGTACGTGGACAACCTGTGACCTCCGCTGACCGTGGTCAATGGCATTGCTGAACACATAGATGGAGGTACAAGGAAGAGATGAAGGCAGAGTATAATGTGGAACATTGGTCTGATAATATTGTATGATTGAACAGAACTCTCTCTACAGAACACATATGTTCAGCAACAGATCAGTTTTGAATGGACAGAAAATGACAATGAGGGAAACCATCTAGTATCATTCTGAAGTGATTGCTTTGAACAGTCAATATACTCCATCTTGGTTGGCAGCCTCAAAGATTTTCACATGTCATCTCTTTTGTAAAATGATGGCAAAATGTTAATCGTAGTTCAGCTTTAACTTCGCTAGTTTCTTGAGGGATGTTTTAAACCAGTGGCTTGGCTAGAAGGGTGGCACGGCGTGGCAAATGCCACCCTATGAGCTTTGCCACCCCAATTGCCATCCCAACTCTGACCCAGCTTGCATAGTGCAGATGATGCGCAACGGCTTAACTCGTCCGTGTTCCGCATGTTCCGCAGGGCACAACATTAAGCAACATTAGTCACTTATGTTTAAGAAATATTTAATCCACAAATTAATAATAAACGATAATTGTTTGACCAGCCAAACTACATAAATAAATGTAAGGATTAAACAATCGTTTGATCTTAAAACGTCATTTCTGACTTTGCACATGTACTAATGAGAGTTTTGTACGATGCCTAATCATAGCACGTGTTTTGGCAATCCTCCAGAAGTGCAGATACTGTTAAAAGCCAGAGGGACTTTGGCAGCATTGTTTCAGCATATTAAAATGAACAACAGCTTCCCTGAAACTACAAATGCCCTCTTTAGCAGAACAGGGCCCTTCCAGAGCTCGCTGTCGGGTCAGCTCCTTTTGCTCCAAATGGCGAATGCTTCGTCCTTGAGTTCTGGACGGTTTCCCGGTGCTTTTAGCCTGAGCAGCAGTGCTTCACTGTCCTGGCCAACCAAACCTCACTTGCTAAGCAACATGCTAATATCAGGCTCTTGCGAAATTACTTAAAAGTAGTTCAAATTTTAAAAGTGTGCCACGTCTCGCTGTTTTTGAATGTAAGAATGTGTTCTGTGTGAATGTCCCTTTATAAGTCCTAAATAGACACCAGTTCACTAAGTTTTGGAACATGTCTGATATGTACTGGGATAAAGAGGAAGATTCAAGGGGTGAGTGCTGAACAAAATAGCAGTTTAAGATGGTAGGCTGGTCTTAGTTAAAAATGGTTGTGTTTGGTTTAAGCTGGTCTCCCAGCCTGAAAAAGTGTCAAAAACCAGGCTGGGGACCAGTTAAAACCAGAAAAGCACCTTGGACTGGTTTTAGCTGTTGTTTTCAGCAGGGTGGGATGGATGCATAAAGAGTATGTTCATGAGTTTGACATTTGGGATACAGTGCTAAACCAACATGTGTCTTTAACACACGGTACTTTATTAACAAGAAGCTAGACCCTGCTGAAAAAGAAAGTATAAGCTGGTTTGCTAGACTTTTCTGGTTAATGCTGGCTTCCCAATCTGACCTGCTGAAAAGTAACCAGGCAGCTAAAGCTGGTTTAGAGCATGATTTTCAATCGACAGCATTTGTTGACTAACTCAATAATACATTTTACTCATCCTTCCTTTTCTTTATAAAAAGCAAAAATCAAGGTTTCAGTGAGCCACTTTCAATGGAAGTGAATGGGGACAATTTTTGGAGTGTTTAAAGGCAGAAACGTACGTGATGCAAATTGTTTTATACAAGCACTTGTGAACCTTGTGTATTATTCAAGCTATTACATTGTTTTATGGCATTATGTTGTCATGGCAACAATTTTGTAAAGATATATATATATAGTTTTGGCAAGTCATTTAGGACATCTACTTTGTGCATAACATGAGTCATTTTTACAACAATTGGTTATTAACAGATTGTTTAACTTTTAACTGACTATATCACAATTCCAGTGGGTCAGAAGTTTACATACACTAAGTCAACTGTGCCTTTAAGCAGCTTGGAAAATTCCAGAAAATGATGTTAAGCCTTTTGACAATTAGCAAGTTAGCTTCTGATATGAGGTGTACTGAATTGGAGGTGTTCCTGTGGATGTATTTTAAGGCCTACCTTATAATTCAGTGCCTCTTTGCTTAACATCATGGGAAAATCAAAAGAAATCTGCAAAGACTTCAGAAAAAGTCTGGTTCATCCTTGGGAGCAATTTACAAATGCCTGAAGGTACCACGTTCATCTGTACAAACAATTGTTCACAAGTATAAACAAGATGGGACCACGCAGCTATCATACTGCTCAGGAAGGAGACACATTCTGTCTCCTAGAGATGAAAATTGTTTGGTGCGAAAAGTGCAAATGAATCCCAGAACAACAGCAAAGGACCTTGTGAAGATGCTGGAGGAAACGGGTAGACAAGTATCTATATCCACAGTAAAACAAGTCCTATATCGACTTAACCTGAAAGGCTGCTCAGCAAGGAAGAAGCCACTGCTCCAAAACTGCAGAAAAAGTCAGAATACAGTTTGCAAGTGCACGTGGGGACAAAGATCTTTCATCCTCTGTTCTGATGAAACAAAAATGTTACTTTTTGGCCATAATGACCATCTTTATGTTTAGAGGAAAAAAGGGTGAGGCATACAAGCCGAAGAACACCATCCCAATCATGAAGCATGGGGGTGGCAGCATCATGTTGAGGGGGTGCTTTGCTGTAGGAGGGACTGTTGCAATTCATTAAATAGATGGCATCACGAGGAAAAAATATTGTGTGGATATATTTAAGTAACATCTCAAGACATCAACCATGAAGTTAAATCTCAGTTGCAAATGGACAATGACCCTATGCATACCTCCAAAGTTGTGGCAAAATGGCTTAAAGACAACAAAGTCATGGTATTGGAGTGGCCATCACAAGCCCTGACCTCAATCTGAGGGCAATTCTATGGGCAGATCTGGACTTTTTTTTTTTTTTTAAAGGGACTTTAAAAAAGTCAGAATGGGATTTTTAAATCTCATTAAATGCTAGGATTTGCCTGTTTTAGTAGTGATGTGCTCTCTGCAGTCTTACATGGACACATGTCATACATGGCATTTAAACCTAGTGTAACATTTGCCAGCTGATAGATAGCTTTGCAGTGTGTATAATCCTCACTCTCCTGACCTCAAGAGGTGCACTAGAGACTGGCGCTAGAGGTTGTAGCCTTTAGCCTCCTTGTTAGCGCTTCCCATGACGAAGACGCTGGTTCGAGTCCCGAATGCAGTGAGTTGAACAGGAGCGTCACACTGTAATGCAGAGGTCTGACAAGGGAGTAAGGATCCAAATGCAGTTTAATAGGGTAAAGCAAACTCAAAGGCAGGAACAAATGAAACCTCCACGAGGGGAAAAATAAGGGAAAGAAAACAAGAAAACAACACAGGGGTTTAACAAGGTGGGCTTAGGCAGGATACAGGACGGAGCATCAAACGGTGAACATCAAACATCAACAACGACCGACAAAGGACAAGGTGAACATCAGGACCTAAAATACAAAACAAGGGAAAACATAAACCAATGGACAATCAGAACTAATAACAAGGTGAAGAGGTAATTAACTAAAACCAATGACAAGACTAGAACAGAGAGTAAAGTAGTTAAACAATAAACCAATGGGGAGCGGACACATGGACGAGGAGGGAGGACAGGACATGACAAAACTTCAAAATAAGAGTGCTTAAAACAGAAAGCAATACGGAACATAAAAGGTGCCAAAACTCAAAGAGTGCATAAACAAAGAACAATGTGGAACATAAAAAGTGCCAAAAACTAAAAGTAAAAAGGTAAACAAACCAAAGACGGTGTGGATCGTTACAGAGCCCCCCCTTTAAGGAGCGGATCCCAGACGCTCCTAATCAAAGGAGGGGCAAAACGACAACGAAAACAAACAGGCAGATCTAGGGAACACGAGGGGGACAGAGGGACAAGACGTGGACAGGAAGACAGTGACAGAACAGATGGGTGGTCAGGAGAACAAGGAGGCCGGGTAGGTGCCCAGGGGACAACTTGAAGGAGGGGACCGGGTCGGGGGGCATCCATCGGGCAGGGACTGGGTCAGGAGGCCGGGGAGGTGGCCGTAGGGCAGGGATCGGGTCAGGTGGCCAGGGAGGCAGCCCCATGGCAGGGACTGGGTCTGGAGGCCAGGGAAGTGGCCGTAGGGCAGGGATCGGGTCAGGTGGCCAGGGAGGCAGCCCCATGGCAGGGACTGGGTCTGGAGGCCGGGGAAGTGGCCGTAGGGCAGGGATCGGGTCAGGGGGTCTAGGGGATGGCCACAAGGCTAGGGCAGGGTCAGGAGGCTTTGGAGACGGCCTCAGGACTGGGACAGGGTCAGGAGGAGGCCACGGGATAGGGTCAGGAGACCATGAGACAGGATCAGAAGGCCTGGGAGGGGGCCACAAGACAGGGTCAGAAGGCCAGGGAGGAGGCCACAAGGTAGGGTCAGAAGGCCAGGGAGGAGGCCACAAGGTAGGGTCAGAAGGCCAGGGAGGAGGCCACAAGGCAGGGTCAGAAGGCCCGAGAGGAGGCCACAAGGCAGGGTCAGAAGGCCCGAGAGGAGGCCACAAGGCAGGGTCAGAAGGCCCGAGTGGAGGCCACAAGGCAGGGTCAGAAGGCCCGAGTGGAGGCCACAAGGCAGGGTCAGAAGGCCTGAGAGGAGGCCACAAGGCAGGGTCAGAAGGCCTGAGAGGAGGCCACAAGGCAGGGTCAGAAGGCCAGGGAGGTGGCCACAGGACAAGGTCAGAAGGCCAGAGAGGAGGCCACAAGGCAGGGTCAGGAGGCCTGAGAGGAGGCCACAAGGCAGGGTCAGAAGGCCTAGGAGGCCACAGGGCAGGGTCAGAAGGCCTGGGAGGAGGCCACAGGACAAGGCCAGAAGGCCTGAGAGGAGTTGAGGAGGCCCCCAGGGACGGTGCCATAGTAGGCAGTGACCAAGGAGGCTTGGAAAGTCCTGGGGTTTTAGTAGGCGAAGGCAGAGCCGTGGGAGGTGGAGCAGACAGAGCCATGGAAGGCGGAGCAGACAGAGCCGTGGAAGGCGGAGCAGACAGAGCCGTGGAAGGCGGAGCAGCTGCAGGCAGAGCCGAGGCAGTCCTCTGAGGCGGAGACCTGGGGGACTCTGGCAGCAGAGGCGCGGAGGGCTCGGGAGACAGGGGTGCGGAAGGCTCGGGTGGCTGAGGCGTGGGAGGCCCTGACCTTGGTCTCAAAGGCTCGAGAGGCAGTGCGCTGGGTGACTCGAGAGGCAATGCGCTGGGAAGCTCTGGAGGCGGAGCTCTGGGAGGCTCGAGAGGCGGAGCTGTGGAAAGCTCTGGAGGCGGAGCTGTGGAAAGCTCTGGAGGCGGAGCTGTGGAAAGCTCTGGAGGCGGAGCTGTGGAAAGCTCTGGAGGCGGAGCTGTGGAAAGCTCTGGAGGCGGAGGAGTGGAAGGTGGAGCCGTGGCAGGCTCTGGTGACTGAGGCGTGGCAGGCTCTGGTGACTGAGGCGTGGCAGGCTCTGGTGACTGAGGCGTGGCAGGCTCTGGTGACTGAGGCGTGGCAGGCTCTGGTGACTGAGGCGTGGCAGGCTCTGGTGACTGAGGCGTGGCAGGCTCTGGTGACTGAGGCGTGGCAGGCTCTGGTGACTGAGGCGTGGCAGGCTCTGGTGACTGAGGCGTGGCAGGCTCTGGTGACTGAGGCGTGGCAGGCTCTGGTGACTGAGGCGTGGCAGGCTCTGGTGACTGAGGCGTGGCAGGCTCTGGTGACTGTGATCTCGAAGGCTCGAGAGGCGGAGCCGTGGGAGGCTCAAGGGGCGGAGCCGTGGGAGGTTCAGGAAGTGTTGGCTCTTGGACGGTCGAGGCTACAGGCGCTGGCTCTGGCTCTTGGACGGTCGAGGCTACAGGCGCGGGCTCTGGCTCTTGGACGGTCGAGGCTACAGGCGCGGGCTCTGGCTCTTGGACGATCGAGGCTACAGGCGCGGGCTCTGGCTCTTGGACGGTCGAGGCTACAGGCGCGGGCTCTGGCTCTTGGACGGTCGAGGCTGGCAACGCCGGCTCTGGGACGGACGAGGCTGGCAACGCCGGCTCTGGGACGGACGAGGCTGGCAACGCCGGCTCTGGGACGGACGAGGCTGGCAACGCCGGCTCTGGGACGGACGAGGCTTCCAGCTCGTTGGCCGTGGCAGGCGTGGGCGTTGGCTCGTTGGCCGTGGCAGGCGTGGGCGTTGGCTCGTTGGCCGTGGCAGGCGTGGGCGTTGGCCGTGGCAGGCGTGGGCGTTGGCTCGTTGGCCGTGGCAGGCGTGGGCGTTGGCTCGTTGGCCGTGGCAGGCGGAGACCGGGAAGCAGAAGCCTTTCCTCTTCTCCTCCTTCTCCTGGCGGACGGGGTTGTCAACACTGGCCCTGGGACAGACAAGGCTGGGGGCATGTTGGCCGTAGCAGGCGTGGAGGAACGAGTCATGGAAGGCTGGGAGGTGACCTCTGTGGGGGGAGAGATAGCGGTCTCCTCTGCGATGCCCACAGTCAGAGGAGAGCCACAGATCCTCAGGGTCACTTCAAGGAAATCAGAGAGCGTCCAGCCAGGGGTTGCTGGTGGTAGCCGCTCCTTCAATGAGGTGTCAAGATTTGCCCTGAAGAAAACCACCAAGCTGTAATCTGGGAAATCCGAAGAGTTTGCCAGCTCGAGGAACTCAAAGACATGGACCTCTATCGGGCGGTCCTCCTGTTTGAGGCCGAGGAGGAGGAAATTCGCCTGTTGGGCGGTGAGGGCTGCTGGATCCATTGGTGGTCGGTCGTTCTGTAATGCAGAGGTCTGACAAGGGAGTAAGGATCCAAATGCAGTTTAATAGGGTAAAGCAAACTCAAAGGCAGGAACAAATGAAACCTCCACGAGGGGAAAAATAAGGGAAAGAAAACAAGAAAACAACACAGGGGTTTAACAAGGTGGGCTTAGGCAGGATACAGGACGGAGCATCAAACGGTGAACATCAAACATCAACAACGACCGACAAAGGACAAGGTGAACATCAGGACCTAAAATACAAAACAAGGGAAAACATAAACCAATGGACAATCAGAACTAATAACAAGGTGAAGAGGTAATTAACTAAAACCAATGACAAGACTAGAACAGAGAGTAAAGTAGTTAAACAATAAACCAATGGGGAGCGGACACATGGACGAGGAGGGAGGACAGGACATGACAAAACTTCAAAATAAGAGTGCTTAAAACAGAAAGCAATACGGAACATAAAAGGTGCCAAAACTCAAAGAGTGCATAAACAAAGAACAATGTGGAACATAAAAAGTGCCAAAAACTAAAAGTAAAAAGGTAAACAAACCAAAGACGGTGTGGATCGTTACACACACCAGCGTTTCAGTTTAATTTTAACCAGTTTTGCTTTGCGTGTCTTCCTTTCTGCGTGCCCACTGAGCATGTGATAGAGGGAGAGTGAGCGCTCTTATTCACGTGACCATGAGAAAAATTCACTTTTTGTTGAAAACATATAACAAGTAACTGAAAAAACACTTCGATGTTCACTATAAATACATAGTGTTTACTGAGGGAATACTGAGTATCTTACTTCAGTTTCAGTGAACTTGTTTACATTCAGCTGATCTGTTCGTCGATGAATTGACTAGTGGTGAACTAGTAGAATTTTAGTGGTGTTAGTGAATTGATATTGTTTGATATAGATACACATTACTTGCTCTGGCTTTCAAGAAACAAGAACAATTCCAGACTTTATATAAATAAATACTTACATGTGTAGGACGTTTGCATGTAGGGATGTACATGCAGTTCCCTGTCTGTCGCTCACTTCGACGTTGTGTCGAAGAAGCGACACTAGAGAGACCCCTAGTGTCGCTTCTTCGACACAACGTCTCGTTCCCTCCAACAGGGAACGGAGGTTACTTACGTAACCCAGACGATTTCAGATATAAAATCAGTGATTGAATGACTAATGTTTACTCACTGAAATGAGATGCTTTTCTATTAAGTCAGTAGGGACACTGGAATGTTTTGGCAATATGGTGGCGCAGTGACTTATGGTGGCGCACTGATATGACGTCATGAGCAATCCAGTCCTATATTATTATATATATTATTATATATCAGTGTTTAACACACATATTGTTTTCATCTTGTTGTTATGTTTTTTCTTATGGTGAGTGTTTTTACGTTAACAGATTAGATTAATTCCTTTAAGTATTTTTTTTTTCAAGCAGGGCAGTTTTTTTTTTTTTTTTTTTTTTTTACAGGAAAAAGGCTGCAAGGTAAGAAAATATAACCTCAATACAGCTTGAGTTGTTAATGTTTTGGTATGAAACATGCTTGTGAAGGCTGCTTAGGGCTTTTCCTTTAGATTGCAAAAACAAATTACCATGGAATTGCAAGCAAAATAATTTAGGACATGTAATCATTGGCCTTGATCATAATACAGGGCCCAGACGGTAATAATGTATCCTGAATGGCTCTTTTTTGATGTTATGCTATTAATCATGTTGCTTTATAGCAACATCAATAGGAAATCTGTACTTTCTGTCACAATAATCGCTTTGAAGACTTTAAGGTGGAAACAAATAATACTTTATATTATTATATTATACTGTATAAATATATATATATATATATATATATATATATATATATATATATATATATATATATATATATATACAGTTATAATACAGTTATACAGTTATATTAACTGCTATAGCAACCGCTCACATAATAGCATAATTTCAATTTAAATCAGTATTTTATGTCCGGTATTTTATTATTTATTATTATTTTTCATCTGGAATCACCTAATCACCCTGTTGGGGTTTAAAAAGTAAACAGAGTCCAGTTTGATTGCATGATGTTTTAAAACAACACATTCTCACACCCAACTCGTCACATATTGACGCTTTTGACAGGACCCCTTGGCGTCACATTTTAACGCCCTGGGTATACCTTTGGCATCATTTTTCGACGCGTTCGGTAGTCTGATAGATTTCTATAGAGGATTTTAAAAATAAAAATATAAAAAACTTTGATTAATTGAACACAATCGTAGCATATTATATATATTTATTAACATCAACAAACCTCCGATAAAAATACGTTAACCAGCATGCTCTAGTTACGTAAGAAAACGCTTAAACTGCTTACTTGCACACGCCGTGGAGCGTTGTTAAACTCACCTTTGAATGCCGTTTTGGTTAAGACTACCCAACGTGTCGAAAAATTACGCCAAAGGTATACCCAGGGCGTTAAAATGTGACGCCAAGGGGTCCTGTCAAAAACGTCAATATGTGACGAGTTGGGTGTGAGAATGTGTTGTTTAAAAACTCTAACTATAGACTACTTCAAGAATGTAAACAAAAAGGAATTTAACTTGCACTGGACCCTCCCCGTTCCGTTCCTGGATCTGTAAAGACGGCAGCAGGTAGAGACCGGTCTCCCGGGGAGAGGCTCGCTCTGTGTTTAAAGGCAGCAGTGATGAGGCTCTTTATTTGGATCATACAAGCCCCATCACGTGAGGCAGGGCGATGATGATCCACGGGAAGGGCGTGTCGTTCCATAACAACTGGTATAATAAATCGTGTTTCTTTACCTCAGATTATGCTATAAATGCAAATATACCATCTTGTATAGCTAATGCGTATGCATGTTCTTGAGTTGATTGACAGGCAATTACTGTATCTAAAAGGTGATTGGCTATATTTCCTGTAGAGCGGGTTGACCGTTGGCTGCCGTTGGGCGTTCCAATTCCTCCCATTCAATTTAATAGAAGTGGCCCGTCTCTGCTAAATAGTCTCTGTTTTGACATGACTTGACGTCACCAATGAACAGTCCTTGAAATGGTCTATAGAATGCAAAAGTCTGGTTCCAGAAGTAAAAATCCCATTAATTTTCTCCATTGGTGAAAGTATTTTAATGATAAGTTTTAAACCTTTAAAGACAGACCTACCGTGAGCTCAGAGGTTGTTAATCAATGGTATATGCTCCCGTTGGAGCCATCAGTTTGCGTTATTTGAACTTTTTGAATTGTGTTTAATAGCAGAATTCCTGGTGAATAACTACACTACCCATGAGGGATAATATCCACCAATCAGAGAATCGCAGCAATGTTCTGCTTTGAACCCTCACTTACATAACACACTAAGTGTCTCAAAATCACAAACTACTTATATATTTATATGTTGAATATTTTTCAATAACATTAAACTATATGGTTTCTATACTTATGATCAAGATTTAATATATTCTCTAAATTAATTATGTCTAATTTGATTACATTATTTTCAGTGCTTCATGGGATTGTAGTTCATTCCCTCATTAAAGACATTATGTACACAGTCTTGCCCCTTTGTCTTTTATGTGTGATTAAAAGTCAAAGTTTATAATGTTGTGATTCACTGTGAAGCTGGTTGGTTTGGTTCAAAGCTTAGGTCTTTTTTATAAAGGATTTTATGAAATCTCTATGGAAAACATTAATGGGAAAAATACTTCTGTAACTAAGACAGCAGAAAAAGTGGGCGGACACTGTAGAGAACAGCATTAGAATTTCAGTTACCGTTTCTTTTTTTCTTCCATAAAGTGCGGGAACAGTGCATTTTACTGCATTGACCTGTCAGGTCAGATAAAAAATAAGTCACCCTGATGGGTGCTTAAAGCCCGAGCTTTAGTGGTGGCTCTCAGGCAAAGGCAGACCTCGGGTGAATTAATGAATTCATAATGAAATTCAATTATACAGTTCCATTCAGCCAGGCGTTCAGAACAAAAGGTATCCTTCAGACGACTGTCATAAGTCTTGACCTCCGATGACTAAAATGCTGTCACAAAGACACTTGAATCAGGATAAAAGCATATGTGATATTGATTCCAGGTGACTCCATAAGAAATTTGATGTCCATTTGCCTTGTGGTGAAAGAGGACATGTTTTACTTCACAGAACTACAGATGGGCCTAATGAAATAACCGTCTGTTCTCTTTTATTTTGTGTTCTACATAAGTGATTTGAACATAATTATCTCCAGAGAATCTCGCAGTATGAAGAACATTGTGATCTAGAAAATATAGTTACCCCAAAAAGTATTTGGTTCACCTAAAAACTGAAAATTCTGTTGACATTTTTCACCCTCATTTTGTTCCAAAACCATATGACATTCTTTTTTCCAAGGAACACAATAGGAGTTGTCAGGCATGGGAGAAAGTCATAAATGTATGTGTAAAGGAATTAAGGGAAAGGAGGAGGTGAGAACCGGCTTGACAATATAAATAATATTTAATGACAAACTTAAACCAAAAGACTCAAACACACACATATGACGGACAGCTGCCCGTAAACGCTCTCGCTCGCGCTCTCTCTCTCTCTCTCTCTCTCTCTCTCTCTCTCCCTCTCTCGCACCACCATCCGCAGCCGGCCTTTATCCCTTTCGGAGGCTTGATTAGCCTGATAAGGGGCCGGGTGTGTAGAATCATGACCCGGCCCTGCCCTCCACCCTGTCATAGTATGTAACAAAATGAGGGTGAATACATGATAACAGAATTTTCATTTTTGGGTGAACTATTCCTTTAAAGACCCTTTTGGCTGTGTTTGTGGAGTGTGATAAACAGTGCGAGACACACACGTTATGGCAGAAGGTGTGGTGTAGATGCCCCTTTGTCTGTCTGTTCTCCCATTACTGGCAGAGGCACACACAGCTGTGAGGAGGGCATCGCTTTAGCCTTCATTGTTGAATTTGAGAGAAAAAGCTTTGTTTTGGCTGATCGAATGGCTCAGGTGGCTTTATTGAGTGTGGGATTTGCTACAGACCTGCAGCTGTACACAAGAAACTCAAGAACTTCTTTATTTTATATATATATATATTTTTAGAACTGATTAGATTTTAGCACATATTGATGCAAACCAGAAAGGTGTACATTCAGGTTAAAGTAAAATATTCAGCACAACGTTCCTTACTTCTCTACAAAAAACAACTAACACATTTTTGTTTTTGGGAATGTCAATGCCCTCCAGAGCTCAAAGGGATAGCTCTCCAAAAATTAAAATTGTGTCAATTTACTCAAACGTACATTGTTCCAAACCGTATGACGTTCTTTCTCCTGTGAACCACAAAAGATGATGTTAGGCAAAATGTTAGCCTCAGTCCCCTTGTATTTTCATATTTTTTTTTTGCCATACAATGAAAGTAAATAGTGACTTAGGCTAACATTCTTCTACATTCTAAAAACATGTTTTTTTTGCAAGCAATTTGCAAAAAATGTGGCAACAGTTTTGTAAAAACTAGATCACATGCTACAATACAACGTTTGGCTGCAGTTTTCCAGTGAATTGTCCAGCGGGGGGGCGCCAAAAGCAAGTGAAATGATGTTGATGTCTACAAATGATTTTGTAGATCCATTTGTAATAGTTATATGTGCCCGGTCTCTAAAAACCCAAGGAATGTAATAACGTTTGGCGAAACGCCGATGTATTTAAGGGTTAAATGTTTTTTGCAGTAAATTTGCAAGAAATATACATTACTATTAAACATTTTTCACGATATGTACTTAATTGACAGCAGATCAATGCATACTGTACATTAGGGTTGGGAACCCATTAAAATAGGTGCCGGATCCAGTTCTGGATTGTACATTTATATTTGTCTGCTAATGTAACATACCAGATCCAGACTCTCCGGAATTGGATCTGGCACATATTTTAATGGGTCCCCCAATTACAGTATTTCTGCATTTATCATCCAGAAGACAAATGTAAATGGAGGTTGGGGACCCATTCAAATATATGTCAGATCCAATTTCCTAGTGTCCAGATCCAGCTTGTTTCGGCACAAATGAAGCCCTCATTCTCTTCATATAGACAACTTCCTTGTTGAGCTCAGATACTTTGCTCAAACACTCTAATGCGTCATTTTTGATCTTATATCAGCATTACATTCAATTCTCTGCCAAGATCCACTGGCTTGACTGACAGGAACGTTATTTCATTTTAATTTAGGGCCCAACCCCCGCTTGATCCAGTCATGACCGAATAAGTCAACTGTAACCGCTCTTGCACTACTAACTAAGTCTTGAAGTTTATCTGGTTTCTCCCCTGGTCATGCAATATCTGTTAAATTGAATCCATGAAGAGTTGAAAGAGAATAAATGTGTGCTTGAAGGACAGTATGATAACAATGTTATGTATTTATGCAGTGGTGTTGCGATTGAGCAATATTATATAGAACATCTCTCTTAATGTCATTCAGAACGGCATGATTAGATCATGAACCGTCAAGCGGACTTTCGTGCTAATGCAGAAACCGTCACAAATGTGCTAAATATGTTTCTCAACAATATTCTACATTATTTAACCTTTATATAGCCGCATCAACGGCACAGCTGCATCAAATGGGATGTCTCGGAAGCAACATGTTGAGAGTGCTCTGCGTCAAAAAGATCTCTCTGTAAAAAACAAACAAAGAAAAAAAAACACCCTCTCTATCAATCTGTGCTTTCATGTGGGGCAGCAGCATTGGAACTGGCAAGCATAAGACCCTAATCGCATTTCTGCTGGCTAGAATAACTAATAGCTCCCTCGCTCGCCACATCTCTTGCGCTCCTCTGTGATCCACTGGTCTTGCGCCTCCTTAAGGGGCCGTTAAAACCTAATAGGATTTTTTTATCCTGCTTGAGAAGTAAGACTCATCGGTTTGGTCCGAACATGAGAGGCATTCACTTTTTGTCCCTGAAATGACAATTAAAGTTTAAAGGCACTCTATGCATTCTTGAAACAGTCAGGTGGAGTGACTTCTTGTGCTCAGCATCCCGCCTGTTTCATTTCGTTGACCCACATCTTCCCAGATTTTGTATTTTTTGGCACTTTTAACAAATACGATATACTTTAGTGTGCCGTTTGTTATTTTGAAAGCGTTAGAAGCACAAATCTCATGTTTTTGAGAACTGTTAGATATGTTAGTTAAAATAACAAATTAACAGCATGAAAAGTACGAAGTTGCTAAGTTACGAAAAGATAGCATTCCGTTTTGTCAATTTTCTGCTCAATTGCTAAACTTTTAACCGTCAGATGTACTGTAAAGTCACAGTTAAGTTCATATCTCACGATTTCGAGTTTGCAATCTGGCAGTTTTTTTTTTTTAATTATTATTATTATTATGAGATTGCAAGAATTCTTGTAAGATATAAACTTGCTATTACTAGATATGTTTTAATGCTAGATGCAAAAATTTTTATGTTAACATTATAATTATTGGCAAGTATGACAATCAGATACAATCCCAAAATTCAACCAAAAATATCAGTTTAATGTTGCAATTGCGATTTTAGCGACTTTATATCTCGCAATTTCGGAATTATATCTCGCAATTGAGACTTTATATCTCACAAATTCAACTTTATTTTTCACATTTGTTCAGGGAAAGTTGGTTCCACGTTCACAAAAAGTTTATTTTTAGCTTATTAGGTTAGCTAGTGATTTAAATCAATAAAAACACAGAAACAGTTTATAGATGACAATTAAAGAGTTAAAGTTGTTTTTCACATTTGCATATTTCGACTTCCCTTTTCAATACCTTTCTAATGGTGGATGAAAAAAAAACATTTAGAATATGAGTAGGCTATGTAATAAGTGGCTAAGTATGACAATCAGCTACAAAATCGTGCCGTTATTGGTATCATGTCATGCTTTTCTCAGAACGTCCTTTCAAATGTATTTATTACAACTGTGACTATCTTTCGCAATTACAAGAAACAAAATCATATTTTCAGGAAATAAAGTTACAATTAAACTAAATAAAAATCAGAATTACCTTTTTTAATTTGTTTCTACTGTGGTGGGATCAAGCCAATATGGAGTTACCCCATCATTTTTTACATTTTGCTTGCAACAATTTTAACCATTCTGGCATTTAAAAAAAAAAAAAATAATAATTATTTAATTTTTTCCATTTATTTTAATTTAAAATTGTGTCTAAAATGTTTTGATGTTTAGTTAATTGTTCTTCATTATGAAAAAAGAAAAAAATCACAAATTATATACTATAAACTTTAAAAATGTATATAAAATTATAAACTATATAGATATGTCCAAAATATTGTTAAAAAAAAAATTATAAGCACAAACCTTCACTGTTGAAATAAAAAATAATCCCTACTCATGAAAAATGCCTTTTTATCCACCTATTGTGTTTTCTGGCCCAACCATTTTCACTCATGTTTAAATCTGGCACTCTGTGTTTTAGAACTAGCTTCGAATGTCAACGAGTGATGAGTCATTTTGCACCAGAGCGCATTTAATGATGCGACCCGACGCAGGGCAGCTAGACTCCCTGCAAGAGTCGCTTCCTCCTTTTATATCTGTTTCTGCCTCTCCCCAGTTTTTGGGTCAGTACTGTACGTATCTCTCTTTCTCTTCACTCAGTCCTCCGCTAGTGGATAACGGGAGAGTATTCCTTAACTACTAGATTTGTCTCTGAATTATTCAACCAGATCCCCTTTTTAAGTTTCTCTTGTTGTCTTAGAGGGATTTATCTATCTCAAACACATCTTGTTAAAAATGGAATAGTACTCCTGGTTTTTGCCGAATATGGAGGTGACACTATCATGCTTAAGTCCATTAGACGTCTCTAAACAGAACACAACAGAATGTTTCTTAAATGGGACAGCTGTAAGTAGCTGGTAAAAATAAGGAGCAGATATTTGTTTTGTTTTTTATGGTGACTAACAAAACGTAGAAAACATCAGGCCAGGCCACCTCTTCCATTGCTCCACGGTCCAGTTCTGATGCTCACGTGCCCATTGTAGGCACTTTCGGCAGTGGACAGGGGTCAGCATGGGCACTCTGACCAGTCTATGCTAAGCTACCCCATACAGAGCACTGTGTGTTCTGACACCTTTCTATCATGGCCAGCATACGTTTTTCAGCAATTTGGGCTACAGTAGCTCTTTTGTGGGATGGGACAAGACGGGCTAGCCTTTGATCCCCACGCACATCAATGAGCCTTGGGTGCTCATGACCCTGTCGCCGGTTCACTGGTTGTCCTTCCTTGGACCATTTTTGGTAGGAACTAAACACAAGACCTGCCGTTTTGGAGATGCTCTGACCCAGTTCTCTAGACAGCACAATTTCGCTCCTTACGCTTCAAAAAATGATCATACATAATTTTATTAAGTGATTAAATTTGACCTGGACATTTTTGAAAGTTACACTTAAAAGACAGTGAGGCCTGCATAATATGATATTTACTCTGATTAGAAAACTTACCTTCAATAAACATGAATAAAGTTTTGCTTTGGAGTTTTGATATCATCTAATTCTAAGAAGATTGAAGGAATGTTTATGACAGGCACAAATTAAGTAATGCATTTCAAAGTATTTTGTTTCTCAAAGGCAATAAATACATTTCCCACTTCCTTTCTACTGCTTTTAATTAAATCTGTCCAATAACACAAAGCAAAAATCTGATGAAGCTTTTGTCATTCGCTTTGCGCCCAAAGCGTTTGAGAGTAATTACCTGGCCTACTTTGTTCAAACCTTTGTTCCTTCTGAGTGCTCTGTGAGCATTTTGCATGCAATAAACACTTCACTTGTTTTTAAGTGCTGCCAAGCATTCTGACAAAATAATTCAATGTCTGCTCCACTTCATCTTTGCCCCTCCAGAGCTGAGGCAGCCAGCGCAGAGACTTCACATGCTCTCATTGTGCTGCTTCTTGGTGTGGAGCAGCAACGTAACGGAAATCACGAGTGCATGAAAGTGGCGACAAGAGGCAAACCTCTTCAATACAGTGAGTTTTGGCCACCAGCATAATTGCGAGTCAGCTGTGCTGACTTGCTCCTTGAAAACAAACAAAACACAACCACCACACAGCATGCCTAAAACTCTCGATTCATTGTAAAATGCTTTGCAAGAAATAACTTTAGTGTTATGGCTGCTATGCTTGACTTAGAAGAACAGAGAAAGGTTTTATTCCCATTGGTACAGTTCTCCATTGTCGGTCTTTAAGATGATGCATTTAAAGCTGAGAGGACAATTAAAAATTTGGGGAAGTTACTTGGAAACTGTAGCTTCAAAATCTACAAACTACTTATAATCAAGAATTAAATTGTTCTGCCCTGCAAAGGCAAATCTCATTAAATTCACATATTGTGAAAATTGAGTTATGACCGAAATTGGGTCTCGTAGACTACGATCTATCCTGTGACGGACACGTCTAGCTCATATATGTTTAGATTCAAAGAAAACGGAGTGTAACTGCTTTATAATCCACATGTGGCTGGATAATTATAATATTTTGAAACCATTTTTTAGTCGTGTAGTTACTCTGTTTGGCTTTGTAGCTGTGTACACAAACAAAATACGCCACTGGTTGAAAAGAAGTAGCTTGTTTCTGATAAAGCATTTTCAAACATGGGCGGTACTAGGGTTGGACTACTGAATGTTTTCAGTAAAGCCCTGATTGTATTTTTCTTGTAGTGATATCAAAAGTACCAGTGTTTTGATATCACGTTAATACTAACATAAACTTTGATTTGATTATGGAATCATATGTATATATATGAATGATACCTGTCTTTCTACAGTATCAAGAACACCAAATACTGACTCATTTCAGTACCAATGTGCTGTCTTGTTGGCGGCTGCTTTCCAGCACTCATGCTTGTACCAAGAAAAGTGCCATGACTTTCGCTTGCGGCTATGTGTGAATGGTCAAAATGGTCAAAATGCCTGTCTTGGTGAGTTAAAGGTAACTGTGTTGAGCTGGTCCATTTAGATGCAGTTAGTACCAAAAAATTAGATATATAACCCTAAAGGACATATGTGTTAAAGGCACACATCTTCTGATTTTTTTAGCAAATCTGAGGTGAAGAGTGTTAGTTAGTGGGACCTTTTAGTTTTAGTTTTATGTATTTTAGTATTAGTACTTTTATTATTATGTAAATGACACCACAATGGTGTAACATTTTAAGTTGTAAATATAAAATATGATTGCAATATTTCATCAAAGGATGGCCCCATACGTATCTACAGAGCTCTGGGCTAAGCCCTAAATATGCACTGACCCTAGAACTGTTTCTTTACTCTACTGAAAACTCTACTGGTGGCTGTGGTTCAGGTGGTAGAGCGGGTTGTCCACTAATGGTTGAGTTGGTGGTTCGATTCCCAGCCCACATGTCTCCACATGCCGAAGTGTCCTTGGGCAAGACACTGAACCCCAAGTTGCTCCCAATGGCAGGCTAGCGCCTTGCATGGCAGCTCTGAATTCATTGGTGTGTGAATGTGTGTGTGAATGGGTGCATGAGACACAGTGTAAAGCACTTTGTATACCGCTAAGGTTTTAAAAGGCGCTATATAAGTGCAGACCATTTCCCATTATATAACTCTATTTCTTTTTTATTTCTTATGTTTGGTAGACAAAACAGTGTAATTTGTGTAAAACAATTAACGTCCCAACCCTTCTTTTACGTCCATGATGTCATAATGCAACCCTATATTTACAAAAATTATTTGTCATTTAAAACAAACAATTGGCTCATAATTAATAACATAATGCAAATGAATTAGTAATTCAAAAATGATTAGTCATTTAAATTGTTGGTCACCACAGAAGCTATGGAGGCATAAAAGTTATTAAAAATTGTGAAAAACTTTAATTAAAAGGTGACGTGTTCCATTCATATACATTTTAACCTAAAATGTTGATGTTGAGTTCTCAATAAAAAGTCTATAATATGCATCAACTACCCAGTAGTCGAGGAGCAAGCTAGTAATCCATTTGGAACAAAACCCAAGACTCTGGGAAACACCAAACACAAGAATTTGTTTTTCAGCATTATAGATACTGGTCTCATTTGCTCGCTCTTTTCAAACACATCTTACGAAGATGAAATGCATAATTTTCCATTGTTTAAAAGCACACACACACACACACACACACACACACACACACACACACACACACACACACACACACACACACACACATAAACAGTAAGCCAAGCAGGCTAACACTTGAATTGTAGGACTTGCACCACAACATTTGTCCCTCCATTTTTGGTGGAGATTCAAAGTTTCTCTGACAGATGAGCTTTAAGGGACACTGTCTGGCTCGCTCTCAGTTAGCGGATTCGTCTTGGCAGCTGCAGGAACATCAGTTCCAGTGCAGACAATGGCTTACAGATCATCAAGTGCTGCCGTGGAGATTGCAGGACCTCGATCAGTTACTGTGGTTACCAGATTCCCGCAGCCAGAGGCTGTATTTAAAGGATG